>OY365814.1:33038786-33171148 GCA_959347315.1 Bimastos eiseni | reverse complement strand
GTAATCAATGAAGACGAATTTTACTCGTTGTTGATGAACTAATTGAAGATCTCGAGAGCTACAGGGGGTGGGGCCTAAATATATATTTTTGGTTATTTGATTTTTTTGGTTTAAAAAAAACAAAAGATACAAAAAATGGAAATTTTTTGATTTTCAAAATATTTTATTCAGTTTACTAATATTACAATTATATTACTAATTGTGTGTAATTCAGTCCGAAATCAAGCTACATTATAATTATGAACACGAGCTGGAGCTCTTTATCATGCTATGTTTTATGCGTTTTTATAACAACTTTTGTGACAAAATTCAAAGGAAAACTAAAAAACCCCAAAAACCAAATAAAACAAAAAGAAAACCACTTTTGATTATTACAAAAAATCTTCTTTTTTGCACCTCTGTATACCATAGGCTGCTTAGCATAATGACGTTGTAAATCGAGCCTTGGAGCGGATGAACGTTTTACTTGGCTGCCATACTCGAGGCGACTTGTTCCCCTCGTCCCTCGGGATCGCCGCCTCTGGCCATGCACATGTTATATTCGACAGCGATAACTTGTAATCATCCGTTCATACTATGGCTTGTAATTAAGGCTGTCAACGGGTACCCGGGTAGGCCTACCCGCCCGAAGCTGACTACCCTGGTATTGAAATCTGTTTTCGGGTACCTGAAATTCAGTAATAATGCGCGATTTTACCTGAACACACACACACACACACACACACACACACACACACACACACACACACACACACACACACACACACACACACACACACACACACACACACATATATATATATATATATATATACAGGCCCTATGTCAGAAATATTGCGTTGGTCATATTGGCAGACTGCCCGGGCAATGAAGATAACGATCGACATTCCGTAAAATGAGCTATTTTACCCGAACATAGGCTACGCCAGAAATATTCTGTTGGTCATGCATATTGGCTCACGTACTCCCCGGGCAAAGAAATCCATTCTCGGGTGCCAGACATAATCCGTAAAAATTTGCAATTCCCTACATTTCAGGTTGGGATCGACGGGTACCAGAGTCGTGGTTTCAACATTTTTTGACAGCCTTACTTTTAATCAGGCTGTCTTCATATGTCAGTATCAATTAACAAAGGAACGATCATTAATTTGTTCAAATGATTCAAGCTACGAACAGGACCCGTTAATTGACTTTATGACTTTTCGTATCTGCATGCACCTCAATTGCTCTGAGAAAAGTTGGGAACTTTTTAATTTAACTTTTTAATTTAGTCAGACCAAATAGATATATATATCCTAGCATATACATGTATGCAAATTAGATCTGACGCCGTTTTGCTATTTATATCATTGAGCGCTCCAGGAAGTCTGCTTCCTCCTAGCTCTAGCAATTCTGCCAAAGTTCAATGATAAATCTAGTTACAGTTGTGCAGAGTTTTATTAAGTATATCGGAAAAATTACGATGGACCTTGTACTTGTGAGCGAAGAAAACTTATAAACATTTAATAATAAATTATTTTGTTAATGTACAATAATTATTGTTTATCTGGTCGATTAGTTGGGCGTAGACGCAACACGCCGGTCTGACCCAAAACAGTAATGATAATCGCACCAAATACAATAAGAATTAATCCCAATCGCGTTTTCAGGCAGAGCTAGGACGAATGTATTATGAGTCTATTGTCGCGCGAAGCTAGTTAATTTTAATTCTTACTGGACTCCGGTCAGTTTAACGATGTGGTCCTAATGCGCATGCGCGCTGATTCCAGGAACTAAACTTCCGAATCCGTATTGTTGGCAAGATGGACGATGAGGAGGAGGAAGTCTTGTCCTGTGCCGGGATGTTCTGGATCGATGCGGCCAAGAAAATGTCCCTCGCCTGCTGTCCTTGTAAGGGAGACCTCTGGCCTATCGTCTGCTTGGATGTGTACTTAATGCGGGCTCGATGGGGCCATGTTTGGTTGTTCTACGGCGCGTTGAAATAGTATACTAAGCCGGCTTTAAATGCGAAGTTTTTGTAGCGCCTATATGCCATGATCCTAATGAATGTGTCCCATTCTTTTCGTTGTTATGGAGTTTGTATGACCGGAGCAGTTGTGTAAAATGGTCAGGTGTTAGGGCGTTACATTTTTCAGCTTGACATACGGGTACGAGGCGCATATTTCGAGGCGGGAAACCGCGTTTAGTAACAATCACTTTTTTTTAGAAATCCTTGATTGAAGTCCAGTTTAATTTTTATACCCGTGCATTTTGGGTGTGGAACGGTTGGAGAAGCTGGTGTGGCGTCTGGTTGGCTTTCTTTTGAGCAAAAGTGTGCAAAACTGGCTTGATGTAATACACGTTTTTCTTATGAAGATTCGTTATTTGTGTCACTTTCAATACAGTTCCTTTTATCAAATGGCAGAAGGGTGTATAGGCACGTTTTTATTAACCAAAATTGTTTTTGCTTTGTATAGTCCACCTGTGGCCAATATGGTACCCGCATTCTATCCTGGGACTTGTGTTTTGCATATATGGGTCACATGACTCGCATCAAATCTATCTGTCTAGATGCAATTTATATAGCGCCTTTTAAAGTTAAGGTGAATAGATCCCAAAGATAGACAGATGCGCTGCTGAGGACACCGTGCCAAATGTTGTTTAAGCCAGAATTTTGAATACAGTTAAAATAATGTTTTTTTTAACAGTATGAGAATATGACTTCTGAATAATCCTTGCTTACTTCTTCTCTCTTCTCTTTCTCTTCTCCGTAGTGGCTTATGTATTGGTTTGATGAAAGCAATTCGAGAAGTTGTTAGTTAATCTTTCATATGTTTTTTTTTCTCTCCCATTTGACCTCCGCTCATTACTTGTGCCCCCAACCGTCAAGTTTTTACAAATCCCCCAAAATTTCTTTTCTCTTTGGTTGTGGCTGGGCTAGGAGCGCTCCTGAGTAGGTTTCTTGAAGGGGTGCTATGTAAATGCTCAGAATGAATGAATGGTTTTTAAGATTCAGTCCACAGGCAAAAGCACATCTTAACACAGGGTTTAACTTTAGAGATGGGGCAATTAGTTTAATTTCTAATTAATTAGAATTAGCTACTGAAATTTGCTGATTGATTAAAATTAGAGTTGACAAATTCTGGTAGCCAATTGTAATTAGAAATGTGTCTTTTAAATTAGTCACCCGTCTATGTATGTAGCTGAACTGTTCTGCTAATGATTTTTACAGAATTGTATGGTATTTGTAACTATAAAAGCAGAAAATTTACTTATCCGCTCAAACAGAGGCTTGTTGCGTTTCATACAATTTTTGTGTGTATTTATTTTCTGTTTTGATATGTTTTGATGTCCAGGTGATGAAGACATTTTGCCAAGAGTAGAGGGAAATGAGGTGGCTGGCGATGGCACAGTTCTGAAGAGAGAAGGTGCGCTTGATTAAGAAGCACTTTTGTTTAAGAAGCACTTTTGATTAAGGGGCACATTTGATTAAGAGGGATTTTTGACTAAGAGGTACTTTTGATTTAGAAGCACTTTTCATTATGAGGCACTAAGTTTTAAACAATCATGATTAAGAGGCATGTAAGTAAGAAGAACATGATTGAGCAACACATGATTTAGAGGATCACGGTTAAAGCATTCGATCAAGGATCACGTATTTAAGAGCTGCATGATTAAACGCTCATGATTTAGAGTTAACCAGCATAATGGTTGCGAGGTGAAGATGTAAGATCCTGTGATTAGCAATCACATTTTAAGTAAGTAAAATGTACTTTATTGAACTACCAACAGGCATCGGATAAGAATGTACAATCAATCGTTAAGAAGCGCTTGATCAAGAGGCATATGCGAATTTAGAACCACTCAAGAAAGAGGCATTTTAGGATAATTATAATTCTTAACCGTACTTTGCTGATCACTGGGAACAGGCGTGAAACATCCTTCCTCTTCCAACGCCTATCTATACGCGCACAGCCCTACAATTTGGTTACTTTCAAGGGATCTTTCTCTCCGATCCCTGAAGACGAGACCTGACCATCCAGACAGCTAGCATATATCAATAATCATCTAACTCCCTGGGGAGCGTAGTACCTCAGAGTAAAAGAAACAGTAGTTATTAAAAACAATAGTAGAGGTTGTTGCTTACAATCTGTTTGATAGATCAGTTATGAACACTCTTCTCACTTTCAGATATGGTCGTGCACGGACTGTGTCCGGCGCGAGACGAGTTCTTTCTTGTCGTCTGTGAGCAGTGCCAGATGCTCGTCAAGCCACAGGCGCTCGCTTATCACATCGGTGAGTCAAGCACCAGAAAAAGTTCGACTTCTCAATTGTTTATTCCATTCTCTTTTTACAAATAACAATGTTAGGCATTTATTAATCACCATCTGGCATTGAATTGTTAAGTTTGAATGGGGAGAGGTTGAAAAATACTTAAATGTCCGGAATTTGTTGCTGACATGTAACTGGTATATGTGCCAAGTTGTTGTGGGTGTTGGAGCTGTACAGATATCAATGTATTTGCCGATTATGTCAATACTGAGTACTTTTGCTCTTATTTCTTTTCTAACAACAATTATGCAAAAAGCAACTACATTTTTTTCAGTATTCTCGTTGGCCACAGTGCGATGCTGGTATGTCGACGAACCAGTACTGTATAATTTATCAGCCATCTCGCAAGAGATAGGCTGTCAGAAAAAAATTATGTTATAATGGCCAGTTGTATTTTTTTATCGTGTATATGTTACAAGCAATGTGTGAAACAGGGATTTTGTAAAATTCCTGATTTCTTAGATGTCAGGCAATATGTAAAATCACTCATTTACAGTCAGGGTTTTACAAATTGCCTAGCCATTTTACAAAATCCCTAGTTTGACACATTGCCTGTAACATATACGAATTGATCGCCTTTAACGTGTTTCCGTTTGACCTTTGAACTGCAATCGTTGTAGATCTGAGGCACAGACTGGGCATTGGTGAATCTCACTCTGCCTTCCTCTCATCGACTCCCTCCGCTGCCACAGCCGCCACTGCTGCTCCAGAGAAGGCGATTCCAAGAAAGCGACCGACCGACCCGAAACCCTCTGAGTCGATAATCTGCGACGCGGTCATCAAGTCGACGACGATGTGTCGCCGCCGGAGGTCGCGTCGGGCAAAGGTCAAGAGCAGGTCAAGGTTGGCGACCCAGAGGCAGCAGTTTCTAGGTGTCGATGGGTCGAGCTTGACCGTGGCGTCCTGCAGTTCGATTCCGATCGGTCTCGACTCAACTTCAAGAAGCACGACACCAGGAAGCACGACTTCTGGAAGCACGACTCTGGGAAGCATGACTTCTAAAAGCACGACTTTGGGAAGCGCAACTTCAGTTTTCGTTCCTCGAAAGTTTGGCAACGGTAGTGGTCCAGCCAATAGCTTGTTGAACCAAAAACCATTTGTTGCTGAGCGGCTGGTGACTGATTTAGATTCTGCGGAAGTTTTGAGCGAGGGCGTTCGGCCAGATTCTACAGATTCAAGGTCGTCGGGGCGTGGAATCATCATAAGGTTTGCGCAACTCAACCGCGGCAAAGGGACCTGGATTGCAGAGATGGGAGCAAAAGGTGGAAGACCGGAGCCAAAGGATTGCTCTCCGTCGCGCGGCGATGATCTGAAATCGCTTTCGTTCGTTCGTGTTCAGAGTGGTGGCAATGACTCAGCCATTTCGAGGGTATGGAAAGATTCCATTATTTTTGCCATTGCTAATCTAATGCATGATACTGACAGAGACATAGAGGGTGAGCCAAAGACAGAGATGGACAGAGACAGAGCTGTTCCGTTAGGACAGTCGTGTTGCTTCCTGACTGCAGGTTCCTAAGTTCCAGCATATGGGATGTTGTTCCTGTCCTCTGAATTCATTCATCTAGCACTTGGCACGTGAGTTTTGTTTTCGTATGGTCCTGTGACCTGGAATGACCTCATGAAACGAGTCATCCAGTCTCCTCTTACCCGCAAACACTTGAAGTCCAAATGTTTTATTTGATCGAGGGTTCTATTTTTCATGTGGTGAGCCCCGGTTATGAGTATCTCTCAATGGGTGCCTTACAATGCTGTGCACTCGTGAGCAAAGTTGGGTCATGGCATAGAAATTCATTAAACATCATTGCATCGCTGATGGTGTCTGAATTTCTAATTGCAATTGCGATTATTTGACTATATTTTGCCATAATTTTCCATTGATTAATGTTACCATATCTTACCATAATTTAAATTTGCAATTGCTAATATTTTATCATATCTTACCATAATCTTTAATTGCCGTGACGATTATTTTACCATATCTTGCCATTATTTATAATTGCAATTACAGTTCTCTTACAATACACTACGTTTACTTTCATGTTTCCAGGGCAACGTGATTCTGTCTGTACCAGGTGACCGTTGTTCACAGTTGGCAGAAGGTCACGACCTCGACGTTTCGGCGACAGACAAGCTCAAGCGACACAGGCCTTTGCCTTCAGTATTCAAACACAGGTAACCGTAAACATGTATTTATGTAGGGCCAGAGTTATACCTGTTAACACAAGATCACTGTTCTGTTTTTATCATTGTTTTGTTTTTATCACTGTTCTGTTTTTCTGTCTATTTTTCGTGTTTTTTTATTGTTCTTTCCTTTTCCATTTTGTCGCATTTGTGTTTATGGTTTTGTTTGCTATGATCAAAATCATTAATTATGTTAAATGTTTACGTTACATTCTATTCGAAGCGACTCATTTTTCGATTAGTTTAGTTTAGTTTTATTGTTGTTTAACTGGCTTCTAGTTAAGAATTAATGTTATAATTTACTTAGGTGGCCCTACCTAGCAGAACTATTGATTGTCCTTTCTGGGTCCCCTGTTGTTGCTGATTGATAAAAAGATAATTTGTATTTCTTGATGGTTTCAATGGCTGCAATAAAATGAATTGAATTGGTCGCAGTTGAGCAGAATAGTTTTCGGTTGAGTGGATTTTATTTATATTTTAGTATGTATTTGACCAAGAGAGCTTTCTAACCTTATCCAGTAAGCAAGAATTAGTTGATGGTACTGTGCTATTCTTGTCTTGTTTTCCATTTCTCTCGGACCTCTATGATGCAGTATCATGCTTTTTCAGTTATGGGCTCGATTGCTTGGAATGGCCTCCCATTGGATCTTCAGCTCTTGCCTAGGAACACACTATCCCATTTTTTCCCACTCTGAAATCTGTCTTATTTGGACAAGGTTGGATTGGGAGCACTTCTGAGCAGATTTATTGAAGAGGCGCTATATAAAGTTTCACTGGTTGATTGATTGATTGATTGTGTGCTCATGGTCCTTTAACAATAACCATCTTGTGGGAGGAGTATCGAACCCGTAAACACTGAATTACAAGACAAGGGCTAAAGCCAGTTGGCTGCAGTGTCCTGCAGACTCGACGCAGGGCAGCTGAGGCTGAAGGTTGCATTATCTAATGAGTAGACCTTTTTAAAATGATTTTCTGTTGTTGGACCACCATTCTGGCACAATTGAAATACTGAATTTCACTGAGTTCTGCATTTTGTGGATTGCGTTGCATGTTGCCGAGTGCTGCATTTGCCGCTAGGTCAACAAGACCCCGTTCTAGGGTGGCACATTTCAAGGGGTGTCAATAGTTGGATTTCAAATTTAAAAAAATGTAAATTATAGCCAGTGGACTAAGGAAGAAATGTTTAATCACTGCGTTACTCTGCTATTAAAGTTTTAACGAATGCACTTGCTAAGTTAATACTTTATATTTATTTTCATTTTTTGACAGAAACAGACTGCTAGTGCTGGTTTCTCTTCCTAATATAACATCTGTTAAAATTTGTGAATTTCAATGTGGAATATAGAATCTAAATTTTGGGAGGGACGGCATAGAAATTTTGGCTTAGAGGCTGCAAATTGTTGAATCTGCGTCTGATTTTGCTTCAACATTAAGCCTTTTCCGTCTGATCTTTCAGAAAAATTTGCACTGAACCATCGGAGAATTCCCGCATGTCCACTCCATCTTTTGCTCATTCCAACCTCTACCACAGGGACAGGTCGATACAAATTCCGCTGCCACAGATCAGAATGAGGCCCGCTGTTCGTGTACCGGACTCATACGGGTCTGTGGAGGATGCCATGAACGACGAATCTGGGTACGAGCAACACGTCAAGACTCTTGGTGGGTTCGGCAACGGTGGTGGCAAAGTCCAGACATATGAAGACACGCCCGGACAGGTCAAGGAAAGGGTTCCGACGGGGATCGCGTCGCTGCCATCCTTCCCCTTGCCTTTCCGTCCCCCGTTTGCTTCGGGGAGTTGGATCGAGCCTGGGTGCAACGTCGCGGGGGTACGAAGCCTGGACGGCTCTTGGTACCGTTCGATCCTGGGATCATCTTCGATCGCCGGGGAGTCGATCGGAACGGGCTTGGAGGACGATGGGTTTGCTCAAGCACTGAGTCTTTCAGGAGGTTCCTGTAACGATGGGGGAGCGACCCTTGTTACTACTGACTCGTTATCCTCGGTCGATTGCCGCCCACTGTTTCCGCCGTGGACGAGGGGAGCCGGAGAGACGACTTGGAACGGTGGAACAGTTCTAAATGCGTCAGGGTCTGGACAGGAACACCCTACCGCTTCATCGACAGTATCGGTAACTGTTTAGCAATTGAGATTCCAGGTAACATTAGAGGTAACTGAATAGTGGAAAGGTGAGGTATTCCAGGTAGCATTAGAGGGGCGGCGATCCCGGGGGTCTAGAGGGACAAGTCTCCCCACCCATAAAGAGAGGGGATACGCTATACGTATGACCCCCACATTTCTTACCCCTCTCATTGGGTGTCCCCCCAACTCTCAAATGAGATTGCCGCCTCTGATTAGAGGTGACTGAAAGGTGAGATATTTTGGGTACATTAGAATTACATGGATAGTAGAAGGTAAGGTATTCTAGAGGTAACCTTAGAGGTAGCTGAATAGTGGGTAAGTAAGGTAGTAGGTGAGATATTCCTGATGAATTAGAGGTAACACTGGCTGTTTTAGCTTGGGATGACCTTATTTCAAATGTGTCTAATTAGCAAAGCATCAATCAATTAAATTACCCAGCCATTTCAAACAATGTCATCTGCTTTTAAAACAGACAATTGATAAACAGTACCATACTAAACAGTTTGCTTTCTTTTTTATTTACCCATGTCTATCCTCCTTAGGCTCTTTCTGTCTCTTAGGACTAACCTTTTTGGATTTGACCTCATTTCGGATTTGTTTCGGTCGATGCCCTGTGCATTATTATGGTGGCGCTATAAAAGTTTTTTTAGCCATAGTCTTATGCCTGTTGCTCTATAAATTGTATTCATATTGTTATGAGAAACTTAACAGAGGTGCTATATAAACCTCCATTTAGGTTACACCTTGCCTTGTAATCATTAGAGAGAGCATGGGTTCGATCTGAGTAGGGATCCTGATCATGTCGTTCACTCATAACTGCCCATCACTATGGATTCGTGCTTAGTCATTACACAATGGAACTTACTGATGCTGCAGTATCGTGCTTTGTTGGTTGTGGGTCCGACTGCTTGGAATGGCTTCCTATTGGATCTGTGGCTCTTGGGCAGGGACTCACTCTCTAGATTTCTATTCCTCTCTGAAATCTGTTTTCTTTGGCCAAGGTTGGACTGGGAGTGCCTCTGAGTGAATCTCTTGAAGAGGCGCTATATAAAGTTTCATTGATTGATTGATTAAAATATGCAGCTATGCAAGATCCAATAATGATTATTACTGTAATAATTAATTATTATAATAATTATAATTCCCATTGTTTAAAGTAGTTACCCACAACATCAGCTTGATTTCATTCACTGGATTTAAACAAACTGATTATACATTAAATGACAATAAACACAACAATAAAAACTAATTTTTCCTAACCATTCTTTTCTCGAGGTTGTACCAATCGACTGCTCCGCTCAACAAGTCGCCGACTTTTCCTCCTCTGCCGCAACGTCCAATCCAATCGACGACGACAGCAACACCCCAAATGCGGATCATCTCGAGACTCTGCCTTTCCTCGGCCATTGCGTCTCCTTCCCCATTGATGACCCGCATTTCACGTCCAACCACGTCCTCGATCCGCCCTCGTCGGCGACACACTTTTCCAGTAAATTCCATCTGACTGCTGCTGCCGCACATCCTCTGTCGGTTGGGGCACAGGCCCTGGCGTCGGCGCAGGTGCCTTGCGCGCAGCCGTGGTTGTGCCGAATTGGCGCGAACGACAGCTGATGAAGTCAGTTGACTGGTGCGAGTCTGGGAGGTGGTTTCATCGGCCGATTCCAGCCTAGCGCGGTATTCCGTGCGGTGGTCTTTGCAGGCTGTGATTGGCGTTTGCGTTTGTGAAATCATGAGTTGGTGGTGTTCGTCAAAGCATGTTTCAGTTTGTAGGGTTTGCATTTGTCGATTGTCGTTTGATTTGTGTTTGTCGATCGTCGTTTGAGTCGTGTTTGTCGATCGTCGTTTGAGTCGACTGAACGGTTCGTGTTTGTCGAATCGTTTTATTGTGTTTGCTGCTTTTGTATCAGGGAATTTCAAGCTGTGTTCGCCGTCTGAGATCGGATTCTTGTTTGTTAGAATTAGACCGAAGTTATTATTATCTACCAGTTTTGTGGCGACCGTGCACAGGAAAACCTGGAGTAAATCAGAAAATCAATGTTGTAGTTGTTGATTTATATAGCGCAAGTGTGAGAGAAACAGTCGGCGGCACTCTCGGACCTGATGAAACAGTGTCGAGCGGAATGGTTTGAAAGCGCCTATGGAAGAGGTGGGTGAAGGAGCGCAGGTCGAGGGTGGTAAGGCTGGTTTATTATGCGCATGAAACACTTGGAATGCATCAAGGCCTAAGTTACGAATGATTTTTACGCCCGTGTATATTTGGGAGATGCTGAATATTTCGCTGCTAAGCTCTTCAGACTATACAGCTTCTTCGCTTCTACAAAATTTATATAACTTACTGCAAACGTCAAAATGGTGTTGAAGCTTAGCATCCAAGTTGTCTCTTTTATTCTCTTTAACTGTTGTTCCTACTTATCGATGAGTTCCTCTTCGATCCAGTGTCAACTCCACAAGTGATCGTCTGATGGATCACTTAGTGTGAGCCATAATTGGAAGATAATTGAGCTAAGGGAGAGAGAGAACGATCAATTTGATTGCAGAGTCATAATCTTAGAACCAAGAGAAATTACCGACCAGGTAGAAATAGACACCTAATGAAGACACTGGCCTGGGTCTGGAGCCCCTCTGACTTAAAGTGGTGCTTTATCAATATAAGATTGCGATTAAGGAGATTAAAAATCTATTATCACCGAACTGTGCATATTGAATTGATCAAAACTTTTTGAAAATTTGTGATAAAATTATATTTTCACCAAATCTTTCAGCACTTTGAGTATGGTTAAGTGGTCGCCAGCCAAGGAAGCACTTGGAGATCAGACACGTACCTCTTTAACTCCGTGTCTGGCACTGTGTCATTGGGGCTGTGCCTGATTACCTTCAGAAGCTATGCCTCCCTTGTGCTGCCAGTACTCGAAAGTACCAGGGCTTTCTCTCTGTGTCATTCTCATTATCACTCGCTACTATACTGCAGCATTGTGCTTTCTCTGTTGTGGGCCTTACCTCTTGGAATGGGTTTCCTCTGGACCTACGGCTTTTACTTAGGATCTCCTCATCTTTTTTCTACCCTGCTCTTACATCTGTATCTTTGTTCAAGGTTTGACTGAGAGTAGATTTCTTCAAGAGGTGCTGTATCAAGTTTCATTGGTTGATGGGATTGATTGATTTATTGATAGATTACAACCTGTGTCCAGGTTTTCTCGTGTGCGGTAAAAAAAAATTTTCTCTGGCTTGAGTCGATCACACAATTCGTATTAAAATTCTGTTTAGTAGTGGCAGTGATGACATCGCGCTGTCTTTTGTTTGTCCTTGCAAAAACAGGCATTTGGTTTTGTTGATGACAAACTTTATGGTTTTGTTTCTACTTAAGCTATTTTCAGTTTTAAAACGTTCCTGTTGTTCAAATCGGCGTTGGAACACGTGCTTTCTGTGACGGAGTACTTTGAAACAAGTGGACGACGCATTGTCATTATTACTGCTAGAATCAAAATTTTTTTTTTACATTTAGAGGGTATCTGATTGATCATAGCATTTGTCTTGTGACGCAATGATAGTGTGAGCCTCCCTTCAGAAGGTTATTGAGTAGGGATGTTCACTGACAGCCATTTATTGTTGCTTGGTGAATAGATAGTTGTGTCTAATGAATGCATAATAATGGTAATCATAATATTTACTGCAAGTTAACATTCAAGTGTTTCGAGGACCGCTGTTCATTTTGTGTTTCTTCTTTTATTTTTGTGTGTTACTGAGATTGATGATGATGAGGATGTTGATGCTGATGTCTTATAATCAGTCTAATGAACAGACCTTGTCAGTGCAAGGCTGATGAAATTTTCAGAATCAAAAATTTCCATTACAGCTTCAAAGTGTTGTCGTTATACTCTAAAGTGGAACTACTTTGGGGAGTGTGCCCACTCCCAACCTCGACGAGTCTTGTCAGATGCCAAGACTTATCGCAGGTGATTCGTGCTGTGTGGTATTTGGTAGCGCCCGGTTGCTTGTCCTCGTAATTGCAGTATCGAGAATGCCAAATAAACTTTATAGTGACCATCGATGCGTTTTTGTACGTGCAAATGGTGTGGTGTAGTTGGTAGTGCTCTGGGCACTGCATCTTTCTTTTCAAGCAGACTCTGTAACGGCTCTCTGTGCTTCTTGTATGTATCATGTGCGACTGATTCAGAGATATTCCGTGGTTGGTAATTGCTGTGAATAGTAAAAAAACGAATCGTGTTGCGTGAGAAGACGAACCAATTGGTATCGTGCAAGATTTCTCGGATATGCGATCAATGGAGATACAGGGTGTTATTTAGGACATTGTCGAACGCTTCTTTCATTAACGATTATTTTCTAGTCAATGCATTTTTTTAAATTTCGTTCGCTGATTTTGTTAGAGATTTTCTGCACAACTGTTGTGTGGTTCTGCAGGTGACAGACATCTTCTCGTTGATTTGAACTGCTTTTTTGGCACTGTAGTGACCGCAAGTCGTTTGGTTGGATGTTCCGGAGTTGTGAATGCAAGCACGTTTATTTGAAATTCGCAGACGGATCGGGTAGATCTGTATTAATCAAATTTCCTTTTTCTTTGCTTTGTCTTTGGGTGCTAATGTTTCTGAGGATTGTTTTGTAATTGAGGGTGTTACGGTTGATTTATGTAGCACCCTTTGATGGAAGCCTGTCTTTGAAGGTTTCTAGGGATTTCTCAAACATCTAATTAAGATATGTTGTTGTGCAACAGTTTAAAGACTTATCACTAAAAGACTTTGGATAAGTTTTGCCTTTTTTTTTTCTGCTTTGGACGGTTTGAAAGCAGAATGCGTGTCATGTTTGTAACGTGGTCGAGAGCTCTGTTAAATGCAGGATTAAGCCTTCTGGGACTTCTGGCGATAGACGTGTAGTGGTAATAAATTGCCAGAGTTTAAAAATCTTGCCTTACATAATATCACCCTTCCTCACAACTTACGTCACCCTACATTACCATAACTTTTTGGCCAGATTGAACCTCTTACTTTTGCCACATTGAGTATTTCAACAGAGAGAATGTTTTTGTCTCGGCTCAGTCATAATGCGTATGATGTCTTTTATGTTACACATTGCTACATTGCTGTCCTGCATAATCCTACATTGATCTCCTTCGCTGATGTGAGTGTCCATGGATGATCGAAGGGCACTAACTCACGCATTGACGTTGTGAAAATGTTATCGTGGAACAAATTGGCAAACTGAATTCTTAGCTAGTGTAACATTGGCACCGATCATTGCTACCAATATCGATTATTCAAATAATCTGCCGATTGATTTTATAATCGACCCGATTGTATCTGTAGTGACAGCTCAAATCAGTAGGTTGCATCGTGCATGCAGGCCAGCATATTAATATTTGATACCTGCTTGCATTCCTCTCGTAATGGCTACATGGGAAGCTAACAGTTTCCGTTACATGCTTGAACCTGGCTTGAATATAAATCTCCAAAGACCTTACCTTAGACCTTCTTAGACCATTGTTGTGTCGTAAGCACATTGGGCGAAGACAGCTCCTCAACACTCCTCTGTCTTGGTCAGCCTCTCTGGCCTCTTCTCAAGTCATTCCTCAATCGCTGAGATCCTTTTGCGACCGTGTCCTTCCAAATCTTTCTTGGTCTTCATCGATTTCTTCTCCATCCACTTGTGGCCCAGTCCATTGCCTGTTTCGGAATTCTTTTCTCGTTCATGCGAAGTAGACGACCCATCCAATCGTATAGGAGTTGAGGTCCAGGTGATCTAAATTTCTAATGGCTGTGTTTTAGCCAGAATCACTGTAACACCATTGACAAAGTGTCATGTATGTATAATGTAGCGCCTTGTAGGTAGTAAGTATGTTACGTGCACTCCTGGCTATTTGACTTATCTTAACGATTGTGTTTAGACTTTAAACACAGTGCAGAGTGCATGTTACGATGTAGGGACTGTAGTTAGGAGTTGAGCGACCAACTGTTGCATGAAATTGCTTGTGGCCTCGTTTGCCGAAAAGTTTGGAGGAAATTTCTGAATTGGTGATGAAGCTTTTCCGATGTAGTCTGTACTTCTACGAGGCTCTGTGATTGACGTCAGTATTTCTTTTCTCTCGTTTACTTGTGTCTGTAGTTTTTGTTGCTATTGCGTTTTTTTAGCGTTTTGTTTTGAGTCTGTGATTGCGACGTTTACGTTTGATTAATTGGATATCGTTTTTAGCGCTTTAGATGATTTTTCGATTTCGAAACTGTCTGTTTTTGGCGACATGCTGTTGTGACAGTAAATGACAGATGTGGAGGTTCTTGTATCTGTCTGGGTCAGTTCATTCTAAATAGGTCAGTGCTGTCTATTGGGTCAGTTCAGCTTGACTGATGAAGTTGGATCTTCCCTTAGAACTCAGATCTTGACGTATATACTTGACGTATTTTGACAACCCCTCCTATATGACGCAGCGCTTGTGAATGACTTGGTGCCCTGTGGTTGGTGTTGGAGGAATTTAGTTTACGTAGAGCTATTTTGCATGTTAAATGCTTAGGCAGTTTTAGCGAAATAAATCATTTATATTTGGCTTTTGTAGCACTCAACATATGTTCAGTTGAACTGACCTGCATAGAATGACCTGACTTGGATAGCCTTTCTTGACCTGGATAGACTGAATTTGCTTAGACTACCTGACCTAGATTGAACTCACCCACAGAGAAACCGAACTGCCCCAAATACTTTCTTGACCTGAATAGATGGAACTGACCCAGATAACCTAAACAGACTAAGCCAACCTAATTAAACTACATGACCTACATAAACTAAACTGGCCAAGACAGACTTACCGACCCGGTAAACTGAACTGACCCATAAAGACTGGGCTGACCCGGCAAGACAGTTTGAACTGACCTGGATAAACTGGACTTTTCGGGATTTGTCTCCGACAAGGAATGAGTTTCAGCTGTTGATGTGATTCTTCTGAGTTAAATCGGACGGGAGGCACGTTGTTCGGCACGTTGTCGGCAAGCGGTTGTTTTTCCGTTGTTCAGTTGCTGTTGTTTTGCGTTGCTTTCACTTTGGCTGAGAATCCATAAATCATGTTCGAATACTCTACATCGCTTTACCTTTACTTTTCCACACGTCACCATAGAAACGTGTGCATGACCTTTGCATCTTAATACGATATTCTTAGTATTGATAATTAGCATAATTAGTGTTGATGACGTGAGGGACTGGATGCCTAACTACCTCAACAGTTTTTTCCGTTCATATCTTTGGTGATGCTTGAAGTTTATTTAAAAACGTTGTGCAGTTGGATTTTTTTTGCATCTCATTTTAATACGCAGCTGCCAAAACCTACGTAATGTATTTGCGTATTTTCAGTTATGTTCTGGTGATATGAATGAATGGTGATATGAGTAAATGGTGATATATCTGAAAGGTGATATGAATGAATGGTGATATGAGTAAATGGTGATATGACTGAAAGGTGATATGACTGAAAGGTGATATGGATGAATGGTGATATTGATGAATGGTGATACAAACGAGTGGCAGTTTCCATTTGTTCTGGCTGGTACAGTCAAACTCGAATACGATGGCTGTGTTGTATTCTACAGTGTAACCATAGTATGTGCTGAGTTTCTGGAAAAAAGAAGTGGTAAATCTGCAAATTTTGTGGGTTTTGTAATTTAACTATATCGGTTGCTTATGCGTCCCTGCGCCATCTGCTGTTAAACCCTAATGTTACGAATGCTATCTGTCGTATGAGATAGGTCAACTGCCGTAGTTTTCTGACCTGTAGGGATTGATTAACTGTAAAAATTGGCTTTGGGGAAAATGTTGCTGTCAAATGCCACTTTCTTTGCAATTTGGTTAAAATGTGTTAGGTTCAATCTACATATCTACATACATTCCAGAAATTCTTCAAAAACTGCCGAAGTGCAACGGCTGGATGTTCTTCTAAAGAAGTTGTAGACATTTTATGTTATGCCATTTACTTTTTGCATCCTTGTTGGCTGTTTGCTTGGGTTACAGTGTCGAAGGCATGTGTGTAGTCAATAAAAAGTCTTGGCTTCTCTGTGACTTTGTGTGGAAATGGTTATGTTAAAGCTTTACTTTTCAGATGTGAATAGATCATATAAGCGCAGAAGCCATGGCTTCTGTCCGACTTGGATTAGGAATGGGAACGTTAAAGCCATGGCTTATGGCAGAATTTGAACTGGAATGGTAATGTTAAAGCTGTGGCTTCTGTCAGGATGCCAGAACTTGTTGAAAAACATTAAACGAAATCTCTCTATGGCATATTTTCAATTTGTATAACATCTTGCAAATTAAATCCTTTTAAAACAATAATAACAATAAAAAGCATAATAATAATAATGCTCCTCTCATGGTTACAACACAGTATGTTTCTGCAATGAATGAACTTAAACTGTTAAAATATTCTACAAACCACTCCAAAATATTCTACAAACCACTCCGACACAAAACCATCCATATGTTCAAGCAATATATTGTATATAAACTTTCATTTATAGGGTAAAAACAATACTGTATATATATATATGTATAGATATATATATATGTATATATATATATATATATAGGCAAAATTACTGATTTCATGTTTGCTACAATGACTAGAAAAGTGTTGACTAAAGTGCATTTACTTAAGTGTCCAAGAAACAAGTCTTTAAAAGAAGTCTACGACTTATGAACAGCTTCTGGGATGAATCTGGTCTACTTAACATGGAATAATACCAACCAGGAAGCTCATCAACAAAGGTTGAAAATCAAGTTTGAGAAACAAAAACAATGGCCATCAAATGCAAAAAAAAACAATGTAAAAGAAACCATGCGGGTAAATAAAATAATAAAATCTACAAATTTGATTGAAAGAAAATTTCCTGAATAACATCTTAATGTTTGTTTTTTACATGGAATAAACCTGATAAATTGGAAATCCATCGGTTGTAAGCCCATAAAAACTTTGAAAAACATCTTTTAACATGAATAGTTGAACAATAATGAAGTCCTAATAAAAAGATAGAGATGTTAAAATTGGACAGAAACACAGTACATCACATTTCGGAACTAAATACTATAAATGTCACTTATATTCAGGCAAGAGTCAGCCAACAAAATAAGAAAATCAAAACACTGAGTGCAAAACTAGAAATAGTGAACAAGTTCAATAAAAGTCTTACATCTTCAGAAAGAACAGTTAATAATAGACAGAATAACAGAAGCTCGTACTTCATAGAACACGCAAAAATCGCAGTCAGAGAATACAAGCATGTACAACCGATGGTTGATTGCATGGCTGTTGTATAGTCAAATTCGACTCCTTAAAACTGATCAGCCATTCGTACTATACTTGTAATCATACTGCAGCTGTCAGTTTCAATGAGATTAAACAATTATTATTATTGATCATTTCCTGCCAAACAAGGATAAAAGATGAGTAGAGGAATTGAACCCAGTGTATCAGTCAAAAGGAACTGTTTGCAATAGTTTACGCCAATGCCGTGTCCATTCCTGATTTACTGGATATAAATGCGCTTCTCTGAGATTCTTAATTCGCTATGTAAATTACTCGAAACATATACAAAATGCCTTCTAATCTGTCAATCAATCTGTCTTTAGTGCACATTGCTTCTTAATCTTAAAACAGACAATTGTAAATAAAATATTAAACAATGGTAAATTTAAAAAATCAGACAATGGTAAAAAAATCAGACAATGGTAAATAAAAAGATCAGACAACAAAGCTTCTCATCGTCGACAGCTCAACGGACGGCGACCTCTCTTGCATCTCGGGGTCGCGATCCGGACTTTCTATGACGGCGACTGCATTATTTCGTATATTAACGTGCAACGACTTGAGGCTCGAGAGGCTTCGACTCAACCACACCGGCATGCCAGTCACGGAGTTCAGGGTGGGTCGCACGTCGATCGTTTCATGTATGACGGCGCGCAGGATTCCTGGCATCTCCTGGGCTCTTCTGTCACCACGCACAATCGCGTCGCGAAATGACCGGATGATCTTGCTGCAATCAGCCGGTGAAATCCGGATGCAAAGCTCCTCCAGTTCCAATCGTTCGATTTCCGGAATCTCGTATGGCTTCGGCTTGACTGTCACGAGCCAACTGTAGTCTATGCCGCCCATCTGAAGGCGCTTCTGTTCTTTCTCCTCCGCCTGGCTGCGATCCTCCATCAATCGCATCTGATATGTCAGTTCGGCAAGAATGGCGTCTGAGGTGTGTGTCGGATCTCTCGATGCTTCCTTCGCTGGTGATAGGGAAGTGGTGAAACCGCTTAACCAGGTACCCAGAGGCATCTCGATACCTGGCACGATTACAAGTTTATTGAAATTTAGCTTGATATTTTTGCAGTAGTTCCAAGTCACAAGTAAGGCTACGAAAGACATAAAAGCTTCATGGTTACGTCATATGAATAAACGTTTCTGCATTATGAAATTTATTACCTAAGTCCTACGCAAGAGGCTTCGCAACTCAATTTGTAGACCTGTATTAATTATTACAAACCCATTAATCGCAATCTCGACATTTTTACTGCACCAAACCAGAGCAAAAAATGCTAAAATCAAAAAGCTAAAGTATAAGAAACACAAAGACTTGTACTAACTATAATCTAATGAGTTCACGAATTTAGAAAACTATTTCCGGTGCGATTTCCGATTGATTTTAAATATCTGAAAACAATTGCTTTACAAAATAGTTCTTCTGCAGCAAGCGATAACTTTGGTTAAATACGGCGACTGTTTAGTTATATTTTGCAGTAGTGCAACAGTAACCCTTATTGCAGAAGTTTCTTGAACACCTTGTTAACAGAAGATATACAACGAAATGTCGGAAACCATGTCAACCATGTACGCCCACGCTTCCCGTTTTGCCCGCAAGATGGCGCTGAAATAAGTCTGGTCACTAAGCGGCTAATTATATCGAATTTACCAAGGTCTGACCGATTTAAGAAATACATTCATTGGTACATTTTTATGACCAAGGAATGTTGTTTTGTTGATCAGTGACCCTTGCTTCGGAAAATGTTTGGGTTCGTTGATACAATTTTAACAAGTGTTAATCTGAGGCTGTTGTGATAAACGCAAGTGTGCTCCAGGGTTCAGTCCTCGGCCCATCTGAGTAGGCCTACATCGAGTCATCGACACTATGGCTGACCTACACCCAGTATTCCATCTTAAGTCTTAATCGGTTCCCGAAGTATACGCGTATATACTTGTTGGGTCGAACAACATAGCTACGGCACAAGACGAGCTTCAGAACATCTCCTTCTGGGCCTAAAAGAAGAACCTTAAAATAACTGAGAAAAAGACACGAGAGATGATTGTCGTTCGCTGTTTAATGCCTTCAATGGCCTCACATCCATCTGTCACCGGAGTGCAGAGAGTCATAAAACTCATGATACTCTGTGTCACAGTCGAGGAGAAGCTAACCGTATCAGAGGCTCAGAGCATGTAAATGATATCCTGCAATCATACTCATCCATAATATATGCTTTAAAGACTCTTCGTTGGCGCGGAATGCCAGAGAAGGCTCTTCAGGAAGTCTGATTCATGCGTCCTCAGCCTGGTGGTGGAGTATGAATTGTGGAAACTGCAACCGCTTGGAGCGCCTCAACGCGCGTATGAAACGAGCGGGATTCCTGCCGACGGAAGCTCCGTCAATAGAAATGAGGCCTGAACATGCCGACGATACCCTATTCACCAAGGATCGGAGACACGTTTGGCACTCGTTGTGCCATGAGAGACCGCATACAAAAATACAACCTGCGAGAAAGACCCAACCCATTTGATCTCCTCGATAGGGACAAACGATCCTTATACCCAGATTACTGTGCAAAAAACAATAGTTGATAATCTGTGAAAATATTTCTTTAATTTATTGGTTTTTCAATTTAAATTGATTAGATTTAGAAATCGCGCCTCGTAATTTGTACATTAAAACGAAAAAGGTGAATCTTAAGGCGTTAAGACTATCCTTCGGACAACCTCTCTGATTTTAGGCGGTTTGCACACCTGTGAAAAGAATTATCCTAATATAAGGTGATTAAGGTCGGACGCTAATCACGCTATTAGCCATATGTAGCTAACTAAGTCAATGTGTGCAAGGGTGCGCGTTTTTGTGAGCGTATATGCGCATGAGTGTGCGTGTGTGTGAGTGCTCGCGTGTGTGTTTGTATGTTTGCGTGTCTGTTTTTCTGTGTGTGTGTGGACTTTTGTCATCTCTAAACTCTTGAAATTTCGAAGTGCTGTTTGTGATACTGACAAGATTGCAGGCGTGTATGTGACAAATAACTGATAGGATGAAGGCAGATCATTTTGACCTGTTATATTGATTCAATTATTGATCAACGTTTCTCTGCTTAATTGCACCAATCCTCTGCCATGAATTATAAATCAAACAATGAATTTTATAGTTATAATCAATGTCGTATAATTGTGTTTTTTGACTCGTATTAGCTCGTATGATCTCCGAATATCTGAAGCCCTGCTTTGAAGCTAAATACAGGGAAGATGGATTGTACAGAGAGAGAGAGAGAGAGAGAGAGAGAGAGAGAGAGAGAGAGAGAGAGAGAGAGAGAGAGAGAGAGAGAGAGAGAGAGAGAGAGAGAGAGAGAGAGAGACAGAGAGAGAGAGAGACAGAGACAGAGAGAGAGACAGAGACAGAGACAGAGACAGAGACAGAGAGAGAGACAGAGAGAGAGAGAGAGAGAGAGAGAGAGAGAGAGAGAGAGAGAGAGAGAGAGAGAGAGAGAGAGAGAGAGAGAGAGAGGTTGAGCGGTTGCTATCGCGCGTTTTATTTGAGTTTCCTCCATCCCTAAGGGCTAATTAAACTACTGATTGGCTTCTCTCCATCGGCTTCTCGCTCTTCAAAGGCGTTTCTTTTCCCAGAAGATTTTCGTGCTAAGAGCGCCTCTGAATGGTTGCTCTGAGAGGCGCTATATACATTTTAAGATTCAACATGATACAGTGAGATAGCTTCGAAGGCGGAGGATCGGATGGATCGGGGTAGGAATCGTTTAAGAGGTGAGACCAACGTGGAACAGAAAGTCCGTGTGAAGATAACTTAAGGAAGCCTGAGATTATTATTATTTTGCCTTGGCCGCAATTTCGTCCGTCGCCTTGGTAGCGCTTTCGTCGGTCGCCTTGGTAACATTTTCATCCGTCTCCTTGGTAACAATTTCGTCCGTCTGTTACAAGTTACATACAGTGCAGTCCACTCTCTTGGGAATTCCTTCCGGTCTTGAAGTCCCAGTGGACGATGTATCGCAAAGAGTGGCAAGACCAGCGTAGATCAACCGAACGACGTCGACGTTTTCTGTGAAGAACACCTCTACGGTAACGTTGGCGTTGACAACGGCGCACTCTCCGTTCTTGGCCAATCGGAGGAAGGGGTTGGCGTGCAGGTCAAGGGGCCCGACAAGATGGCGTCTGCAGAAAATGTCCGTTTTCGACCCGCTTCTCGTCATAACCAGGGTGACATAGTGGGGTTGTGTATTGCAGTAAAAGTCGGCGAAGTAGAGTTTAGGTGCCGCGTTGAACATCCACCGCCAGTCGACGCATAACCGCCTTGAACCGAAGGGCGACTGACTGGGTAGGCTTCCCGTTGACCGTGTCACCGAAACGCCGAAAAATAGACCGTCCATTTGACGATTGATGGGACAGGCTGGGTCGCCGTTGTTGTCCTTGAGGTAGGGTAGCATGATGCCCCCGTATCGCGTCAGAATGTCGTCGTAGTAGGTTGGGGGTTTGTTGCGGTAGAACCACTTGAACGGCGAGAATTCGTATCCTTCCCTAGAGAGGGTAGTTATGGGACGATGGACGAAATCGTCTGCTTTTGACTGAAGCTGCTTCAGTTCTGTTCTCGTCAGCACTGAAAGAGAATGGGACAAGTTATGCAATACATGCGTGCTTATGTATGTATACACGTAGACCTATGTATTGATCTATGTATGTGTGCATGTCTTATGTATGTATTTATGTATGTATGTCTGATTGTATGCATGTATGAACAATTGTTCGTGTAGGCCTATGTATGTGTGTATGTATGTATGTATGATGTATGTATAATATGTATGAAGGTATTAATAAACAAACTCATATAACGTCCTTCAGGGAACCACACTGCAGTAGCCTATTAGCTGTGACATAAGAACGCTGCAATACAGACCTGCCTTGAACTCTGTCGTCATAGGTTTCTCTCTGTACCGACATCGTATGACTCTGACATCATCGCCCTCGCGTTCACCCAGTAACATTGCCACTTCTACCCGATAGTGGTGACCTGGTTTGAGGGATAGAGGCAGAGGAAACCTCAAACGATCCTTTCGACGCTTGACGGCCAGAGGCGCCTGCGACTGAGCGGTAGAGAAGTAGATTGCCTCCATCGTGCTTTTCTTCGTTATCACAACCTCTAACTTGTTCACGGTCTGGTCCAGACTGGTGTAGGGCTTGAGCACGCGTCCGGATTGGACATCGACGAAGAGATCCAGTTGGCTGGACTGGCCCTCGTTGAGATCTACCACGGATACGAGGACCCAGCTATCCGTGAACTGAACAGTCCATCCCAGTGTTGCTTGACGGGAGGTCTCTCGGTAGATGTCGCATTTGCTCTGAGAAGATTTCATCTTCGGCGAATGAAGGAAGATCTAAGACAAACGCAGAAAACGACGCATATGTTGGACGTTTCTTTAGAAGAAAGGCAATCTGTGAGAATCATGTGAATGGTGTATTTATACGCATGAACTCAAGACAGTCAGAGTCTCGTGCGTCATAGTAGGGCCTAAATATAGGTAGGGTTTTAAGTGGGTGGGAACGGCGTTCTCACTGCTCACAATGCAATGGAACCCTCGGAACGCATGTGTTCCAACAAAACTTCTTCGGAGCGTCCGTTCGGTTAACTCCGCCACTGGCAGTACTCGGCCAGTGCCAGTCCCAAGCCTGGATAAAGGAGGAGGGCGACGCTAATGGTCTTTGGACACACATTGTCGTTAAACTGCAACAACCACCACCTCCGTTCGGTAACGACAACTAAGTCATGACTCTTAATTAGAATTGCTTATTACAGTGTGTTTGCTGTCCGCTTGTAAGCAGCTTTACACTAACGACATGTATAAGGCCTTAAACCGGGTATGTTAACGGATCACCATAATAATGGGGAGGGCAGAGGATGATGAGAAGGGGTTGAGAATGGAAGATGGGTGAGGATTAGAACGGAGGGAAGGGCTAATGAGGATGGGAGTAATAAGCGAGGAGCAGGCATGGAAATGGGACCAAGTTTTGAAATGTGCCGACCGCGTCCGCCGCTCGCGTCGCGCCTAATCTCCGCCTTTGCGCCAAACTCCGTCCTTGTGCTTTGGATGCTTTCGCGCGCCCGCGGTTCTGCGCGCGCCATCTTCATCTTATATTTTATAGCGGGAAAACGCATACGCGGAAGCGTCGGCTTCGGGAACTCTGGCTGACAATGCTTCATCGACAGAGGCTAGCGGCTACGACTTCCCGCCTTAGAAGGAGTCGAGTTATTCTCGCGAAAATCTCTAATAGAGCCGAAGTGACTGTAGTAAATCATCGCTCGTTGGCGCAATCTGCTGCTTCGCCGTGGCGACGCTTCATTAGCCGCGCTAGGCATCCAGGATCTCTACATCTACCAGACCATGACATATGTCCGCGACTTCCGTTGGGATCTCAGTGGCGTCAAATCTGGCACCTGGGTCGGTTCCCGCCATTTCATTCCCCGCCTTAGTTCGTCCTTCTAGCGCTTGATTGCCGCTATCTGTAAAACCTCCAATTACCGCCAAGTCTCTGTCATCGACTTCTTCAGTAGAAGATTCGAACCCGCTACCGCCTATCGTAGCCTGCGATCTATAAGTAGGTTCATGTAAAGGACGCTCGACATTTGACTGGCGCGCTATTTCAGTGTCATTGTCTCCTAACTGACTGCCACTATCCTTTCCCGCCATTTCTTAGCTAGTAAAGACAACGACAATCGATCACTGAAATTATCTTTTCTTGTTGTAATTTAACCACTATCTTCAAACAAAACATTACAATTGCAATACAATCAAATGAAACCTAATTACCAGTTCTATCTTATGATTGTCATCGATTACAAATTATCTGGGTATCTCAGCTCTATTCGGCGTTACTTTGACATCTACAGAAGTAAACAGAGTTAATTCACAATAAACATCGAAAACACATGAATAAGAAAAAGATCTCTGTACTCCTAGTACGACACCCTGTCACGTACGACCTATCGACGACACTCGAAGCGCAACGACTGCCGACGCACGCTCGTCTCGACTGCTTGCTTACGAGCCCTCGCTTCGTCGACCTCTCTCGGCAGCTACCTCCTCGCATCTGTCGATCGACCGCCAACGCCGATTTTCTCCACTTCGCCTGCTTCCCGCGAGTGACCTTTTACTCAACGCGACGAGCTCCTACCTCGGCCACTGTCTTCCCGCGTATCTCTCCTACACTGCACGCCGCGTTCTCCTACCTAGGCCGCTGTCTTTCCGCGAGTCCACCCTAGATTCGCAACAAGGCTCTCCTTTTATCGACGTTTTGGGCGCCAACCTTTCGCGGGTCTTGCCGCCAAGAAACTGCCATATCGCTGCGTCGCGCCATTATCCGCTGCATATCAAATAACTGAATTATTGTACGAAAGCGCCCTCTATTAAGATACATGGCCGTAGTGCCGTGGTTCGGCACAGAAATTGGAGAGGTTGGGCAGGTGAGGAATGAATGAGAGGGAGATGGAGGAAAATTGTGAGGGTAGTGAAGGGGAGGAGGGAAAGGTGAGGGGATTAGCATATGGGAATTGAATGAGAATACAATGGATAGTAATAGGCAGCAGAAGGAGAGGATCCATGAGAACAGAAAGAAAGAAGAGGGGACGAGGAAGAGGCAGAGGATAATAGATGGTGACCATCACTTATTGTATTGTATTTAAATCTATTTATATAGCGCCTCTCTAAGCGCACACCAATCGATTCCAGATAAAAGAAATTCGTCTTGAGAAAGGACGAAAACAGGCACTATATTGTAACCAATGCAATACCTCTACAGAATAAAGTTCTTCTAGTTTTAATTTCAGCATCGCCATCTCTGTCCATCAATAATTAGTGTTGGACGGAAAAAAATGAAGAAATTGAAACGGAGCTTTGGAAAAGTTGGGAGCCGGGGAACCGCTACACATTCCTCCTGAAATGCAAGTGCATTTACTGGACCATAGGGCCTATCCTCAGAATGTGTAGCTATCAACCCGTTCACTCCCAACTATCTCATGAACGCGTCGCAATACTTATAAAGTAACCTATCAATACCTCCTTAAATAAAGGTGTCTAAGAGTATAATTACCCTAATCAATTGTCAGATTCGCCTTATTTTTGGCAATCAATTATTAGACTTAAAGGAAAGTAGTTTTATTTACTCACTAAATAACAGTGTTATATGGTAAATAAGCTAAAGTAATAATAGCAATCATAATTATTATTGTAATTTCAATAAACACATGTACGATGCCACCTAGCGATTCGCTTGCGTGACACCTCTCAGGAATGTACAACTTTAGATTTAATTACGATTAATTTCACATCAATCATCGCACAGACAGTTTAGTCAACAAATGAAGGCGTTAAAATGGCATAAATAACCACAATAATACCAATTAGTATTATTAATTTCAAACACGTACTACGCCACCTACCGATTGAGAGGCGCGTTCCCGTCTGTCCAATATATTTGAACTTCAGTATTCTCTGTCGCTTGTCTCAAGACTTGTTTCTTCGATTATGTATATCTGAGCTCGTGGGAAGCTTAAAAAATGACAAATGAAATACAGAATTAAATATTAAATAATTATGGGTCACAACGTATACAATTATTGTGCATAGGTAGCCAAAATCGCCTGCCACTTGGACAGCAATCTTTTAACATGTTCAAGCGCTTACTGCAAAAAATAATTTCGGCATTGCCTGCATTCTGACAGCGACAACCCCAAGCCTGGATGACGGAGGAGGGCGACGCTGATGTTTTTTTGTTATCACACAATATCGCTAAGCTGCAACTACCACTTATACTACAGCGAAAAACTCGTCAGACTACAGATAAGACGACTGAATGCTCTCATTATAAACCTGCAACTTTCGCTTCTTCCTTAACAATAATTCACGTTCTGACGAACCTAAGGTAGGCCTATGCCTTGTGGCCGTAGTAAAGACGACTTAAGCTTCTTGCCTGTGAAAGCCTGACTCTGTTGGGTATCAATGTCCACGTTTTCTCCTTGAAGTCGAATATTTGTCTTCCCCTCGAAAACGCAATCGCACTTACGGGCTTGTATGACACATGATCCTGGACCCCATCAAATACGAAATGCAATGCTTTGCAGTCTGCGTTTGTTGCTTGGATTTGTCGTTGCGTTCGTGCACCTGCCTAAGCGAGGTCTTCATTTGCTGCAGTTCAATGAATAGTCTACAAAGCGGTCTGGATATGTTATGATAACATCACGTGTTGGTTTAGGCCTAACTATACGACCGTGTCTGGCCCAGCCCTTTTTAAAACGGCTCTAAAGTAGAGATTCGCCAGACACAAGGCTTACCTGATAAAACGAACAATAGTTCGGCGATACCGATATGTATATAGGTGTATATGTCTAGAGTTATCTCATCTATACCTGTTTTAGATTGCTTAGGCTTTATATAGACGTCGTAGGTTTCGACTGCCTGCAGTGAAACTCCGACATCGTTCGCTGTGACAGTTAAGCCTGAAACTGGGTTAAAGGAGGTTGGTCACACTAGTGATAATTGTTATCACACAGTGTCGTAACAATGAAACACCTACTCGACTCAGTCGACTGCCTGTCGATGTCGCTGGTTCGTGCGTTCGTTAGTAAGTCAACTGCTATCGAAACAAGGACGAATTTCCGACGCAGCAGCGGTTAGGGTTCCGAAAATACTGCGCCTTATCGATAAATAGCACGTTCGAAAATCCAGTAAAAAATAGCTCCGTCAATGCACTTAGTCTGGCAGTGCTAGTCACGAGTTTGAAGCAGAGGCGGCGATACCGGGTGGGGACTGGGGAGGAGTTTGGTAGGAGAAGTACCTCCAGTGGCGGGTTTATACAGAGGGCCTGAAGGGGCCATTGGTGACTCTAGATTTTTCCAAGAGAGGTGACCTGAGTTTGTGGCCTCCTTCCGATGACCCCTACAAATTTTAATCTACTCTAAGTTTTTAAGAAACCGGACATCCAACTGGCCCCTCTGTTAGGTTCCTCGGCCACCTCTCTAGTCTAGAGTCACCACCGGTCACCTCCAGTTCTCCACCCTTTGCAGAAGAACAGGTAAACAATCGTGTCCACGCGCAATAAATGCTGACAAAGTGGCCTCCTATATACTCTGTCGAACAAAATCTCCGCCTCATCCCTGGAATGAGGAGGAGGGTAACCCTCAGCATCTTCCATATGACACCGTTACGTCAAACAACAACTAATCAATTAAATCTTTTTTACCATAGATGAAGTTTAATGCCTACTAACATACGAAAACATCTCGCAGTAGGTTATAGGAGGTTTATTAATCCATAGCATCACAGTGTCTCACCTGATCAATGATTCATTCAGCATGAGTAGGGTCTGGGTCATAGTGTCGCTCTTACACGGTCCTCACGCGTGGACCCCTTTAATGGCCTGGAACCCATTCAAACTGGCAGCTGGTCTGGTCCATCTAGATGCGATTCCTGTATAAAAATTGTCGTGTTTTACCGCTCCACAGTTTCTTCTTATCTCGAGTTTTCTAACCGATAATGTGAACCTCACTGCACACTTGACTATTGAATACGGATCTTCTGAACTATGTGACGAGTGCTACGGATGTACTTTGCTGTAATTATATTCTGCTTCAAATCTATCCTTCCAACCTAAGACTAATTTTTAGCTTTTTTGGCCGTATTCCGGGATGGTCTGACCATACGGATTCTAAATATAGGTCCTACAATATGTTCTCTTCAATGGTTTACAGTTTTGAGAGAAGCATTATTATTACGCATTTTATTGTTATTATTGTTTAAAAAGGATTTAATTTGCGAGATGTTATACAAATTGATAATGCGCCAGAGAGATTTCGTTTAATGTTTTTCAACTAGTTCTGGCAATCCTGACAGAAGCCACAGTTTCAGGCTATGGTTTCAGGCTATAGTTTCAGATTATAGTTTCAGATTACGGTTTCAGGTGACAGTTCCCGAAAGGCGTTCAACGATCATCTTAGAGATTAAAGAGATACAAATCCCGAGTGAGCAATACGTTATCTATAGGATGATCTTTCGGAGCTCAATAAGACTCACTACACAGACCGCTTTTTAAAAGTCTTTCAATTGAATCTCTCTTCAACGGTCTAGTGCATTTGTCTTGTCAAATAAGAGAAATTGAATTTCATTAGTAGGCTGGCTACTCACGATTATGACAATGATGAATGAAGTCCTAGGTGTGAGTAAATATCTAAATCAGAGATAACAACACTTGAATGAGATTATTGAACTCCCGGAGTTTCTAGAAACCAACAACTGTGGTCTGCATAATGGACTTTAGCCCGACTGAATAAATTGAATATTATGAATAATGTATGCAAAGCATTATAACATTGGTCCACTCGACGGCTTAGAGCCAGAGGCGGCGAATCCGGGAGATCGAGGGGACAGGCCCCCCCGCCATCTCTTGCAGAGAAGGGACAAGTCATACGTGTGTCCCCCTACATTTCCTACCACTTTCATTGGATGTCCCCCCACCTGTCAAACGAGATCGCCACCTCTGCTTAAGGCCTACAGAAATAACGACATACATGTATACATAGTGCCTACGAAATCCCTGGTTTTGAGTGTGTTTGTGCCTGTGTGTGTTTGTGCCTGTGTGTGTTTGTGCCTGTGTGTGTGTGCCTGTGTGTGTGTGTGCCTGTGTGTGTGTGTGCCTGTGTGTGTGTGTGCCTGTGTGTGTGTGTGTGCCTGTGTGTGTTTGTGCCTATTCCCGTGCATTGCCTTGACTCATCCATTGGACTGCTCTGGAATTCTCTAACGACCCAACGCAATAAGTATTCGCTTAGTGATATATGGAATGTAACGCCGCAAACTATCACACTATATGAATTGTTTAGTACGAGTCAATTGCAATCATTTTGTTCAACCCATTCGTCTTCCTACCCAACACTGCTCCGCCCCTCCGTCGCATCATCACTCAAAGTTGCAAATCGCTCCATAGCCATTGCTGTCCAGTCTCGTTGGAACAAACTCCCTCCAGCATTTGGACAAATATCCAATCCAACGTACAAACCCACCCAAACCTCACCTCCTGCTGTCTCCCCAGTCCCCACAAGTCTTTCAATCGGAACTGAAAACACTGATTTGTCACAAATCCTATCCCATGTTTCCTCCTCTTCCTGTACTTCTACCTCTGTTTCAACTCTAAACACCATCCACCGCAGCCTACCTGACTCTCTGGATCTCCATCCTCTGTCTAGTATTATTTTTTTGTATTAAGCGCCTGGAAGAAGCTGTTACCACGACTTTGCTATTCTGGGTGCTGTAGAAATGTCGAGTTTAATCAAGTACACGCGTATACAGATTTTTAAACACGTTTAATTCTATGGTGGTCGTATAGACCTCGCACACATATCACATTTGCGTAAACTAAACTTTTGTGGATCGTGTAAGTAAGTCATAATAACGATATTCTCTGGGTTTGTGGCAAACGATAGATATCTACAATATTTAATTTCTACCACTCTGTAGTAGAAATAAGTATTAATTACGGTACTGATACATATACGAGATTCAATAATAATCTTAAATAAAAGTCGCCCATCATCAATGTACTCGAAGCGACATCCGCAGCGGAATACTGTAGTCCATTGGATGAGGAGTTCTACCTTGAACGCGGCTAGTACATGTTCGCTGGGGCGTCAATCTCCCTGAGCGATGGAGGCAAACCCCAGGTCCCCAGTGTTAGTAAGACTAATAAAATTATCCCCTACCTGAAATTGGAGGCATTTGCCTCCTGACCCCCTCCTATGTGGACGCCCCTTCGGGTTCGAGTCCGCTTCCCTGAGATGATTGCTGTCTATGCACCTTGACTCCAGTGGCGGCTCTGCAGAGGGGCCAGTAGAGGGTCAATACCAATTGAGTCATTGGCCCCGGTGGATCTTCCAATTTTCCCAACTTTCAGTTTTGAAGAAGTCAGACATCCAGAAGGGCCACTCTGTCAGTTTTCCTGGCCCATTCGTGGCCCCTCTCCTGGACGAATTTAGAACCTCCACAGCTTGATTCACAACTGCTCGACGAGATCGATGTTCAGGAAACGTTGAAAACAGGACAACATCAAATTACAGTAGCATTGTATGCTATCCACAATCTCACCCTAAACTCTTATTGACAGGTATACATACAGTGTTCACACCACACGCACTCTGGGCCCTGAGCTCTTCCTATTGGAAAAACCATGGGTGAACTCTATTTATTGGAAAGACCAGGGTGAACGCTAATTGAATAGACCATGGGTGAACTCTTATTGGAAAGATCAAGGAAAGACAAGGGTACACACATGGATTCCCTCTGACTGTTCCGCTGAAGAGGAGAAAAGAGTGAACGGGACGAGGAGAAGAGCGAGGATCTATGGCTAAGGCCAAGGCCAAGGTGGATCGAGTATAATTGTTTGAGGAGGATCGATGTCGAGTGAAATTGGGAAACAGAACTGATATCGGTTGATCATGGTCAGTTGTTTTCGCAGCATTCGTTTAGGAATTTGACGGCGGATGGAATGCACGACCCAGCGGTCCATTCGTGCCTCTTTTCACCTGCAGAGAACTTCGGAATCTTGTTTTTGTCTGAGGTCAAGGCCGTGTCCAAGGGCTTGTCGGATGATGCCCAGTTTGTGGCTCGCTGTGAAGAAAACAAATGTCATATGCATCACTGTTTATCTCAGCTATTGTGACTAGTAACTTTGGTTTCAACTGCACAAAGCATCAACCGATGGCGCTCCACAACCGAGCCATGGTATGAGGTTAATATTATTCAGAAGATCCGTCCATCAGATAGAAGAGGCAGTCTTTAGACATCCGTGAACTACATTACATTATTGCTGTCAATGCCTGTCAGTGATACCACGACATCAATATTGTCATCAACTGTCATTGCAGTTGATGCCCGTACTCCAGTTAATTAATTATTGTTAAAATAGTCGCTGCTATCAGCGTGTCTGTCATAGCTGTTATCTTTCACGGTGTCAGAGAGGATGTTGATTAATTAGAGACTGCACGTGGTGATGGATATCTATGATATCGTGCACCACTTAACCTAAAATTCGTGTCATTCTGTGATGACACCAGCATGAGGAATTGTGAGGAGCCTAAAAACGTTTGGTTGGCTTCCTACTTTTGCAAATAGATCGACAACTGACGACTTTGCTTTCGAGCCAAAGTCAGCATGTGAATCCGCCAAAGCGATTCCAACGACTCGATCTTTGAACTCCTGTTCCCGTTGAGTGGCCTGCGAAAAATAAGAATAAAATCGTAATTTTTAGGGGCTGACTACTTAAACTTTCTGCCGAGGTCATGCTATTAGGGCCTATAGGCAATCATCTTTCAACTTTCATCGTAAGAGTAGTTTTCCTGGCTTCCAAAATCGCTGCTCGAAAGTCAACATATAGTTCCGGATTGCTATTGAATGCTGTGTCGCGTCATAAGGATTGTCTAAAGATGTTCATGTTAGATCCGAGACAGAGGTATTCACATATATAGATATAGAGACAGACAGAAAAACAGCGATAGACAGACAGAGACAGACAGACAGACAAACCAGGGTTAATTTTAGTTCAACACAGTTTAGAAGGCAAAGGATTGATTGAATAGGGAAGGAATTCTTAAAGATGTGTATGTTTATGGGTCCATAGCAGCTTCATTCCTTTCCCCAATCATGGCAAAATGAGGGAAGGACAGACCCTAGGCGAAAGAAAGAACCAATTCAAAATAATAGCTTTTATAAAGAGAACCAATAGCTGTAGAATGCTAAATAATAACTTCAACTTTCATAATGGAACAGCATTATACGCAATTCAAGTTTCTTGATTGTTTGAAGCGAATGCCTTGTAACGCAGGGTTCAACCGACCTTTCCCAAAACGGCAACCTTTTAACACAAAAGCCCTTTATGGACAATCACTCAGAGCCTTCTTTGGCGCATGGTCATTGATAAGCTGACGCCTAATTAATTTAAAATAACAATAAAGACAATCGTATATTGTTAAGGTTTTAGAACGTCCAAGGTCGCAGCGCTCTGCCTTGAACGGCCCTCTTATCTTCACTTTCTAACGAACCTCAACGATGCAGCATCTGTGCTTCTTCGGTTGTGGATCCAACTGCTTGGAATAACCACCCATTGAATCGTCGACTCTTGACTTTAGGAGCTCTGAACTATCTACGCCATTTTTATTCCACTCTGAAATCTGTCTTTTTGGTCGAGTTTGAGTAGATTTCTTGAAGAGGCGCTATATCAAGTTTCATTGGTTGATGGGATTGACAATAATACAGATAATTTATTTGTGATTTTTAAATAAATAGAAATAAATAGAAAACGACGAACACACCAATTGAAGGATGATGTGGGATCCTGCACTGTGAGCCGCAAATACGACCTTCGCTGCTTTGACCTCTGTTGAGATGACCTTGTCCCAGACGTGGAGGGCGTGCTTCGTACCATCCTCGTTCTCCTATCGAAAAAGAAAACACCGAATTATTCCAGTGTAATGTAAATTCATCGTAATCGTAGTCGTAAAATTTGATGTATAACGTAATGGGCGCCTTGCATGGCTGCCGATAGTTAAATCTGATAATAACTTATAATCATTCGTTCATACTATGTCTGCAATCATACTGCCGTTTGTCGATTACAAATTTAATGAAAATTATTATCTTTATTCATGAAAATTGTCTAAAGCGAAGATTAAAAGCAAAGCGCAGGGCGTCAGCTTATTCACGAAGGCTGCGTCAAGCAAGAGTGGCTTTCAAAAGGGGAAAGAGGAGGCCCTAATCCGGTTTCGAGAGGGTAAAGAGCAGGGAGGTAGCCGAGCAGCGAATATGGCGTGTTTCCTATGAATAATCTTCTGGACATTATTCATCCATTTTCCTGACCCTAATTGGCGTTTCGGTAATCACGTGTTTGTTGAGATTCGGGTTTAGGACGATGACAGCGTATCCTTCTTTGATTGCTTGCTTAATCCAAGGTATCTGCGTCCCAGCGGCCAGGGAGTCATTCATAATAACCCTAGGACATAAAGCAAAGAGAGCAAATCAACCTCTAAACTACACACCCAACATATTTTCAATTTTGACATAATAAAGGCCACCTGGTGATATGGGAACCGTCAAAAAATGACGCTTTCTAGACTAAATGTATAGGGAACCGTAATGTAATGTAAGTGTATTAAATGCAAATGAAATGTATAATTAATGTAGGTGTAATTTTTAGTGCAATTCAGTCATTCATTCTAAGCATTTATATAGCGCATAATTCAAGAACCTACTCACGAGCGATCCCAGCCTAAAGAAAGAAGACTCGAGGGCCTTATAAAAACTTGACGGTTGGGTCGCAAGCAATTTAAGTACAACATATGTAAATTTAGTGTAAATGTGATGCTAATGTAAACATAAAGTGTAATTTAACTCGTCGAAAATGTGCCCGCGTCCACAAAAGCCACGTCAGGGATTCAGAGAGATCAGCTTATTCAAAGGCCCAATGGCCTCAGCAATGCTCAAGTTTCAATGGATCCAGATTCTCTGTAGCCCAATCATTTAAACGCCATCGTTAGACACCTTTAAAACGTCGATGAAGAACTCTATGTTGATGTAAGTAATATGGGCGCTTGAACAGATTTATCAAATTTTATCGCCTCAAGATGCTACAGCGCATAAGCAAAACTCCGTAATGTTTGCACTCCGGCAGTGCCCGTCCAAAGCCTGGATAGAGGAGGAGGGCGACGCTATTGATCTCTGTCATCACAGTGCCGTCTAACTGCAATTAACCAACCAGTTGCCAAATTAACATTTCTACAGGTTCCTACATCGTATGAGCAAAACTCCCTCTCACTCCGGTGTTGGTAAAGGAGGAGGGCAATGCTAACGATGTTTGTTATCACACAGTGTGGTTAAACTGAAACCGATAGACTACTAGGGTGTCGTACCTTCTGGCCCATTGACCCGCACGAGGCACTCCTGGTCCGTGAACTAGAACGAGTAGTTTCTTGTCGTTAGTTTTGTAGTCGTCCGTAACGAATATGAAACTCCGAGGTTCGGTATCACTGGCATCAATCTACACATGCCATCATTCAAAACACTCAGACCAACGGACCTCATTACAATACAAAGCAATACATTTGGTTATAGCACAACATGAAACTATAGATTGCACTGAACTAAAAAAAATTACCAAATAATGCAATAAGGCCCGGCGACAACAATTCCAGACCCTATGCAGGGCAGTCGCATAAGTAATGGTCTATAGGCAGGGCAGTCAAATGCCTCTAAATTATCTGTAGGCATTTGAGACAGTTGATCATGGCTCCAGACCTGGGTCCTATAAAATGCCTGACCCCTGGACATATGCTCCTACTCCTTTCTCTCGGCGGGCCAGACTGCAATGCAATACCATGCTATACAAATGCAATGCAAATACAATACAATGCAAATGGCATTATGGATAGGAATCCCACGTATCATACTGAAGTGAATTATGAAAGCCATTCATTTATCTTGTCACATGACGTTACTGTTATCTATTATCTATTGTTATCTATTGAATCGTCGTGAGATAGATATCACTGGCGTTGATACGTCCACAACCTGAAACTGTTTTCGCCGATTAAGAAGACAAACGGTTTCTAAAGTATCACCTATACATATTGAAATATGCTGTACACGTGCTAATGATGAAATAGTAATCGTAATCTAATACTCAAAGTATCTAAGTGAAACTCAACAGCTAATCGAAGGGCACCAGCTTATTCACGAGCAATGCGTCATGTCAGAGAAGTCAAGCAGATACCAGAGCCCAATTGCCAGAGAGACATAAGAAAGGAGGTTAATCGAAGGGCACCAGCTTATTCACGAGCGAGGAATCTGAGCGGGGGGGAGTTTAATTGAGGACAGCAAGGAATCAGAGCAGATGAGCCTTTAAGTCGGAAGTTTGGACAAATTTGGGTAGAAATTCATAAAGAGGTGAGATTTCATTCAGTTTGAAGCGGAAAACATTCTGGGGATTTAAGTATAGCACGAATCACTACAACGTCGCAAATAAATGTATTCTGAATACTGCTTACTGGTAAGAGAACAAGTCTCATTTGTAGTTTTGTATCCATGAGGTCATAGACGTAACGAGTTACCTGCTGTTAAAATAATAAAATGACTGAGTTAGAATTAATTCAGCATAATTAGGCCTACGTTTATTTAAACTCAAGACATACGAGGACATGAGATTATTCAGCCTTCGCAAGATCATGAGAACAATAATTGTTAATTTATTAATTACTGACTTCGTCTGTCGCTATATTTGCGAAATTGTGGAGCTGTATGTTCAATCACTCTATGGAAGGTGGTAAAATGAATTACTTACTTGTTCATTGTTTGGTTTGTTTGGTTTGTTTGAGGCTGGCGTTCAACGCTCAGGCATTGACTGATGATATAACAAGCACAGTGGATTCAGTTCGACAACCAGAAAATCTATTCTCATGGTCACAGAGATGACTATTAGTAATAAGTAATTCATCCCAGAGGTCAAAGGCAGGGGCGAAGACTTAGGGGGGAGGAGGAGGGACGGTCCCCTCCAAAATGTCAGCGGAGAGGATGGAGCTGCTTATATCCCCACCCAATATTTCACAGATATTTCATAAATATTTCATAATTTTTCCATATTCCTACAGTATCGTCTACAATTCATAACGCCCCCCAACCCAGGATGAAGTCTCCGCCTATGGTCAAATGGCGAGAAGTCCTCAACCTTTTGATCTATGAGGCGAATTGGTTCGTGAAGAATACAAACTGCGAGTGAAACATACTTCACCGATTTCTTCATATCTCATTTGATTTGTCGCTTTGTCGTCAGAAAAGGAGTTGAACTGAAATCTTCCTCCTGAGATTTCTACCAACTGACCCTCTACAAGAAAGCGAACCAACAAATGGCAAACTAATCATTCATGATTTTAATCATTGACTGATTTTGAATGATTAGCTGAACGTAATGTTTTAATGATTAATAGGTTTATTGATTGATTCATTCATTCATTCATTCGTTGATTGAATGTTTGATTAAAGAATGAGTCGTTGACTGGCTGATTGGATTCTTGAAGGCTGAAATGTTGATGGGTTCTTTGATTGATTGATTGATTTATCAATTACATTGATTCGTCACCAACTGCTTACAAAATACGCTGACAATCAGGCTCAACTTAGACGAACGTAAGCTGATAGCTTGAATAGATAAATCGACTCTTCGATAGCTAGAATGAATGAACGAATAATGAAGATCAAATGAATGTAATTTTAACGAATGAACGAATGAATAATTGAACGAAAAACGGACGAATGAACGAACTGAAAGCATAGAGGTTGAATGTTCAGTGCTTCTGTGAAGCCAGAAAATACTAATGACAGGTCTTCAATTTCCTGGACAAATCGATTGATGCATTTAAAATCAACATACTAATCGACGTGTAGTGTATAGCATAACTGACCGTCGTTAAATCGAACTCCGAGGGCTCCCAGATTTCTGACGATCGATGAATTCGATATCGACCAAAAGCTCTGTCAGAGAAAACATTTCAAATTCCGAATCATCAGTTTTTACTTTTAATTCAAAAAATAATTTATTCGTTCGTTCGTTCGTTTTTCGCTCATTCGTTCACTCATTAAGGAAGCAAACAAATCGGTTACAAAATGTGAACAAATTACAAAAGTTCAATAATTCGTTGATAGAGACAAATCACGGCACGTGTTTTGAGAGGCTATGGACTAATTGCTGTAACATTCATGGTGACTCTAGATGTCGTTTTCAACCACAATGCAGTATGTCAGGGCAATGCGATGCAATGTGGTGCTGCAAAAATGATTCAACATTAGACAATTCGAAATAATGACAGCCAATGTGATGTAACATTAGGCAATGCGACGCAGCGCTAAGGAAACGTAGGTTTATTCTGGTGGTACAATACTAGCGGGATTTCCGTCACTTGGGGTTTTCCCTCCCTATTGCTCCTGCCAAGCCTCCCCCGTTCATGTTACTTAGTTACTATAATAGTGTTACTTGATTGTCAGTGATCAATAGACTATCTTTGTTGTACTCACATCGTTTTTCTGAACATCAATCTTCACATCCGATAACAACGCGGCCAATGACCTTCGACCTTGACCAGCCTCTGTCGGGCCAACACCGTCGGTGCCCGAGTCCAGACTTGCCGAGCGACGGTTGGACGTCATGCGATAGTCCATAGTCATGACCGGTTGTCCGGCCATTTCATCCACAGGTGTCCGATGACTGGATCTGGAAAGGTAAAATGGCAAATGGAAACAGATGTGCAAAGAGGACTGGAAGAAAGGGAATGAAAGGGTAATTAGAATCCAAGGGTAATTTATTAATATAATTATTATTATTATAATGATAATCACTTCTATTATAATGATAATGACAATAATAATTAATGATAATAATAATAACAATAATAATGATAATAATAATTATAATAATAATAATAATTATTATTATTATTATAATAATAATAATAATAATAATAATAATAATAATAATAACAAAAACAATGATAATAACTGCTGTTATTAATAATCGTGACAATAGAAATAATACGAATAATGATGATGATAATAATAGCAACAACAGTTCCAGACTGCATGCGGGTATCTGAATAACTTCATTACTTCAATTACTTCAAGTAAACAATTAAAATAAAATACGTAGGCCTACGGTGAGCTTTCGTTGTACAAGGGCCTTAGTCGATCAGGAGTTGGAGGAAGAATTGTAACCATAGAAGAGTCGTTGGCAAGAAGAGGAGGAGCGGGTAAAGGTCTGTGAAGGCGAGGGGCCGCTATAGGAGCACCATCGACTTTCGTTTGAATGCAGAGCAGTTTCTGAAGAATTAGACCAATGGCAGGTCTCTGATCGCAGTCTATGGTCAGCATAGACTGAACGACATCACGAAGTTGCGTGCTGTAGTTCAACGGCATAGGACGAACCTGTAAAATAAAAGCTTTATTATTATTAATGTAATGTAATCGATCATTTATATAGCGCCCCTTTTAGATGTCTACACTACTCTCTAACCTAAATGTTGTTACATGTCACAATTAAACGAATTTTATAAGTCTGTTTGACCAATGCATTCCCATCAAAAGCTGACATATGGCATTCAGAGTCTCTGAATATCTATTTATATTATTATTGTTATTATTATTATTATTATTATTATTATTATTATTATTATTATTATTATTATTATTATTATTATATTAGTAATAATAATAATAATGATAATGATATTATTATTGTTATTATCGTTATCGTAATTGTTCTTACCGCCTTCATCGTCGTCGTTACTATCTATCAGTTGGGCCTAATACTCCGAAGCCTGAAGTGTGAGCTGATTGTTATCAAGTATCAATTATGCTATATACTATTTATTCGAAAGCCGCAAATCATGAACTTTGAATGACTGATAACAAGCATTTGCATGGGTTGAATTGCGGGCCCGGCCCCTAGGAATCGCTGGGCCTTGGGAATGTGTCCCCCCGTCGTCGGGCCTGTTTTGACTGGCACTGCCAGAGTACGGGTTATATATGACCATACAGGTATTGAACCTACACTTTACAAAGCGGTAGATGAATTCTAGGCCAAATCTCTCTGGAGCGCGCTTTCCTCCTAGAATTCTATCTGGCAGTCAGTCTCTCATCGTCATTCGCTTTTCTATTTAATATTAACCTGCTTCTTCTCGCAGGACCTTATCGCACTGGCAGCGCTTCCAACCGGTTCCCCTCCCCAAGAGGTGCTTTAAAAGATTGCTTAAATACAATACAATGCAAGACATTACAATACATAACTTCTCCACTGCATGCAGTCCAGCAGTGCCAGTCCCTAGCCTTGATAAAGGAGGAGGACGCCGCAAATAATCTATGTTATCATACAGTGTCCTTAAACTGCAACTAACCAACAATTCAATAGAATACAATGACGATATTTTCGTACAACAAGTTATTTTGGCAGATGACTATATAACGAGGCAAACGATGAAAGCGGTTTTTCAAGGTCGTCCAGACTAAATAAACATTCTTTAACATTGTGTACGTCTTATATAAAGTTGCTTAATTTTATTTTAGATGTGTTTAAGGAGACCACGTAAATTGCTGCAGCATTTGTTTAATTATCAGTTTTATGACATCTCAATACAACATCGGCCGCTGACATTTTATATTACAAGTGGTGTCATTTAAATAAAGCAGCCAATCTCAGCGCTATTGCTAGAAGGTCCGATGATGTTACAGGAAAAATTACACCCCGTAGCTAACAGTAATGTTTGCAGCTTACGTCATATCAAATGACGCATTTGGCAATTTTGCAAACAGCGTTACACACGCACATATTTTAAGCTATACATGCCGCTGTCAAGATTTATCTCAATAATATTGTTTGAATGCACGAGAGCCGATAACTGTTCTGCAGTGTGGCTCAGCTAAAAGACCTGTACTTGATGATTGTAAGCAACGAGAAGGGGTGTAAGGAGTTAGTAGAGCATGAACATCGGTAGGTGTACTGCTGATGAGGGCCTTATAGGTCAAACAAGTCAACTTAAACTTTATTCTGCATTCAACAGGAAGCCAATGCAGCTGGTAGAGTAGGACTGAGGAGCATGTTTGTTGTGGAACACGCAGCATTACTCAAGCTAAGGTGTTTTGGATGCGATGCAGCCTTTTTAGTTCATGGTCTGAGAGACCGACACCAGAGAATTAGCATGATCAAAGCCAAAGGAGAGTAATGAACAGGCTGTGATATGCAACCTATTCTTAGTTCAGTGGTGTCAAAGAGCCGACGATATATTTATGGCCCACGGAGACTTATCTAAAGATAACACAATTGAGAATAAAAACATAAAAATGTAAAATGACAAATTAGACACCTGTCATTTAACGGTCTTATGAGTTTCCTCTGATTGTGTAATTGATGTTGAATATCAGAACCACGTTTTCAAAGCCTAATTCAACTGTGTGTACGCCCCCCTCTGAGATCCCTACCAGAATTTCCTCACGAGCCTTCGGCACTCTGGCCCTCCACTTGCTGAAAATATCGCTATTGGCCCGCCAACACAAAAAGGTTTGAAACTCTGTCTTAGTTAGAGCAGATCTGCTGCGACTGATTGCTTTGATGTGATAAAAACAATATTTCAAAGGTTTGCTAGGCTATGTGAGGTCGAAAGTGAGCATGCTATCTAGGCTAAGCCCAAATTGCTTTTTATTCACTAACATATTATCATTCAAAAGTTTAATAACATCTTCAAGCAACATAGGCTGTTGACGTCATTAAAGTTATTGAAGCATTTCAGTTCATTTGATAAAACGTTTGTAATTCGTTTTCTTTCGGTTTTCTTGTTATTAATATTAATTATTATCATTGGTAGTAATTAATTCATAAACATCACGTGTCTTATGCCTGTATATAGAATGTACACAACAGTTTGAAAGGTGTCCTTCTGAGTATCAACAGAAGTTGCTAATAGTCGACGTCAAATTCCCTTTCTCCATTTTACACAACCTCAAGCATGTTCTTCACCAACGTCCACCTCTACTCCATCTCCGTCCCCACTCCATTCAACATCAACCTATGGAGCACACAACCATATTCTCCCACCAAAATATTGATTTCCAGATCAATGTGCACCAATGCATTCTCATTAGGTAGGTAGTTGCAGTTTAACGATACCGTGCGATAACATAGACCATTGGCGTCACCCTCCTCTCTTATCCAGGCTTGGGACTGGCACTGGCAGAGTGCTACCAGTGGCGGAGGTAGCTTACCGCCACCTTCTATGCTATGTATTGCACATTGAAAGCGTTTCAAAGGTGTTCTACCTAACAGTCTCTGAATCTGCTAACACAGCTGATGTCATTTTCCTCCATTTAACACAACCCCAAGCATGTTCTTCAGTGATCTTAACCAGCTCCTACCTACGGAGCCCCTAAAGGGACATGAATGAAGAATATTTTAAATCGTGCGCACGAGATACAAACTCGTTCCCACGACTTTATTAACTCGTTCGCTCGACTTAATAAGTCGTGCGCACGAGTTATTAACTCGTTCCCTCGACTTATTAAGTTGTGCGCACGAGATAACAACTCGTTCCCTCAACTTAATAAGTCGTGCGCAAGACTTATTTGACCAATAGCAGACCGACTTTCTGTGACGTAAGAAAACTTCTATTTCGGGGATATAATGGCGTCGCTGCAACAATTGGCAACGAAGTAGTTTGAAATGAGACAACGGCGATTTGTCGTTTTAGCGTCCCAGATTCCAACAACTCATACGATAAATCGCGGGGATACCTTTATCTGATATTGCCAGTATTTTAGCTCTGTCAATCTGAACATCATTTTCATTTTCGCTTTCATATTCGCCTGCAGAGTGATGTCCCGAGTCTGGCACACGCTCAGCGTACAAACGGCATCACAAATAACGTAGCTTTAAGTGCCTTCCCTATAGGTCAAAGCCTTCCACACCACATATCATACACCCCTAGTAGTAGTAATCTTAATATCCAGACTTCTAAAGCGCCACTTGAAAGCTATGCGCAGGACACCAGCTTATTCACGAGCGCTGGGTAAAATCGAAAGGGTTGTCCAAATGATAGTCCGTGGGAGGTCAGAGTTCGCTTTCCAGAAGGGAGGCAGGGAGGCAGAGTAGCTGTTAAGGAGGGCATCGCTTTCGTCGAGGAGTGACAGATGTCAAGTACTGAGACTGGGTAAGACTTCTTGAACAGGTGGGATTTAAGTTTAGAATGGAATGCTTGAATCACTCTGTCTTAAAGTTAGACATTGTTTCGTTTATAGAACTATGTGTTTCCCCATAAATACCAAAATAGAAGTTTGTTTACGTCACAAAAAAGTCGGCCTGCTATTGGTCAAATAAGTCTTGCGCACGACTTATTAAGTTGAGGGAACGAGTTGTTATCTCGTGCGCACGACTTAATAAGTCGAGGGAACGAGTTAATAACTTGTGCGCACGACTTAGTAAGTCGTGGGAACGAGTTGTTATCTCGTGCGCACGAGATAAAATATTCTTCTTTCATGTCCCTTTAGGGGCTCCGTACCTACCTCCACTTCGTGCTAACTCCAATCACCAATTAAGATCCAGAGCACATAACCATGTTCTCTCTCCCAAAGACAACTCTCAATTTAATAAAGATTATTTCCATAAAGCTTTGTTACTCAATTATAACTGTTTTATTGTTCACTGCCACTTAAGTCAACATTTCTGCATTTTCAAAATAAACGAATAAATTATACTACTATGTGACAAGCATTGCAGTCGTTAAACACCTTTTAAACGACTTCAATTGATGCTATATATTCACTCAAGTTTATACATCAGTCGATAAGTTACACCAGCGTAAAAAACTCCAGCACTGGTCTGGTTGGACCCCTCCACCTACCTACATCAGTGTACATCCTCAACTGCTTGCAGTCCAGCAGTTCCAGTCCCACGCCTGGATAAAGGAGGAGGGCGTCGCTAATTATCTATGCTTGCCTAGAGTGTCGTTACACTGCAACTGGCCGACCAACAGCTGCGTATGGTTCAACACAATACGAACTACTGCTCCCTAATACTATTGTTATTAAATTCTAGCTACTTTAATTGTCCATTGACACTAATTTTAGCAACACTGTGCTTTCATCAGATTTTTTTCTTTCTAAATAAACAAATATATACTAGCCTATTAGAGGTAGCCTTCTACACTATTTACCATACAGGTCTTTACTCGGGTGTAGTAGTAGTAGTAGTAGTAGTAGTAGTAGTAGTAGTAGTAGTAGTAGTAGTAGTAGTAGTAGTAGGAGTAGTAGTAGGAGTAGTAGGGGATGTAGTAGTTGTTGTTTTGGTTTAACGACACTGTGTTATAACAAAGATCATTAGCATCGCCCTTCTCCTTAATCCAGGCTTGGGACTGACACTGTCAAAGTACGAACAATGACGGTGTTTACTTGATAACTCGGGTTAGTAGCTGTAGTTTCAGCTTAGTGCGAACAGCGATGGAGTATCCTTACTTATTGTTTATTTCTATGTAAATCGAGACCTTCAACCTAATGTATGCATCTGGTAAACTATACATTCACCCAAACTCACGTTCCACTGCCGTGATAATCGAACTGGAACGGGATCAACGGCATTATTAAGAGTCATCATCTCGTAGAAGCAGCAACCGGCGGCCCAGACGTCAGACTAAAACACACACACACCCAAATACAATGCGCACAATAAGCCAGAAGACATTTTATTTAAATTAATACGACAATAACATATTCATTGCCAATATGCGTTTTTCAAAATTAAATAGACAGTGCTGAACAAATGTGACCGAATTGAGTTCCACGATAATTCGTCAACAGATATTTGGCCGACCGTCATTTTAGCTTACATTATGACTCTTAAGAATGTTAATTAACTGTATATTTATAATACATAATCAAGGACCTAATTCGACACCTTATTAAAGTCATTTACGAATCAGTTCAATTTCATAGCTTTTATTCGTTTTGTTTCTTTTTTAAGAAATGAAAAAAGAAAGAAAACGGATGAAAACTTAATATGAAATTGAACTTATACGTAAATAACTTTGTAGACGTCAACAGCCTGTAAAGCTATAAGATGTCGTTAAACTTTGGAATAATAACAATCGACACCTTCAAAACAGTCCAGGTTGCCTTTATATTTTGGCGACCATTCGCATCTACTGCAACGGCCTCTGTTGTCAAAAGCGGTCGTTAAACTCCCGGATCCACTCCACTCAGCATTGTCTCACAAACCAGCATATATAAGGCTACTAATAATAACAATGTTAATAAATGGATAATGACAGTGATAGTGACAATAACAATAGCCTAACAACAACAATAATAACAATGCTAGCAGGAATATTTATTACAATAATTACAACAATAATAATCAAAATAATGATACTAAAAACCAGACTAAGTCGAAGCCATAGCGGGATGTAAAGAGATGCCTATGTAAGTTATAATTGCTCATGACTAGTTTTTCGGATTATACTTCTAGGATAAAGATTGCATCCGGTTCGAAAGCTAAAGAGCAGCAATTATCCACAATCATGATATGAATCATATTCATATAATTTTATTGTACCAAAGGCTGGAGGATTATTGTTTCGATTGGCAGGAAGTACTGAGTGTTAGAATTGTATTTCCTTAGAAGGACAATAAAAACGCACTCTTTTACCTATAAAGAAATTAAGTGTTGCAGAGAAAAATCGTTAGATGGCTACGGACACTTGGATCTTGGTTCATAGATAGTCCAAGTATTTTGGGACAGTTTTCGGCTTTTTGGATTTTCAAGTCAAACTGACAGTTGAAACTGCTTCATATAATTCATACAGACTTGTTAATTCTCTACATTCAAAATCAAACTGTTTTCGACTTCCCAAACGTTGACTTTAACACTAGGACCGATATCGGTCTATACCTTGTGATTGTAAGGCTTCAACTGAACGATTTCTGGACTAATGTAGAGCGGAGTTCCTACGAAACTTAAAGCGACGTCAACGACGTCCTTCAGTTTCCTTTCAAAAGAAAAACACAAGAAACGATTATTGAGAGGCAATAAAAGCTCGCTAAAGAACAAAATAATCATATCTCCTGAAGAACTAAAATAATTATAATAAGGGGTGAAGTAATCGTAGTAGTAGTAGTATCAATAATAATATTATTATTATTGTTATCAATGATGATGATGATGATAATGATGACGATGACGATGACGATGATGACAATTGTGGTGATGACGGTAACGTTGGCATTGTCATTTTGTCTACTCCTGCTTCCCCTCCTCATCATTTTCGAATCATTAAAACAAGCCTTTCATTAATGACATGTCAAAGTACTATAATCAACACCTTATGATAAGCCTGCATTGGTTCTGTATCCAATCGTATCGTATCTTTAGATTTATATAGCGCAAAATAACTATTCAGAGGCGCTCTCAGCACCGAAACCCCGGCGATAAAGAAACGCCTTTAAGGAGTGAGAAGCCGATGGAGAGAAGCCAGTCATTAGTTTATGAGAAGGTCATTCCAGGTAGGTGGATTCACAACAGCAAACACCAGGTGTTGGTCCGAGACAGTCTTAGTCCTAGGAACAAAAGATCAAGACGATAAACAGAGCGCAAGGAGCGAGATGAAGTTGTAGATAGCGGCTTTCGCAAATGGTCGAAGAGATATCTCGGGGTATTGCCTAGCTGGACATTGGAAACTAGAAAGAGAATCTTGTAGCGGATACGCACAGTGATAGGAAGCCAGTGCTAGACTTCAAGCATGGATGTAGAGATCTGGGCATAGCCTGATTGAAGTGAGGAAAGGCAATGTTTCGGGAGGCCCATAAGAAGTGAGTTGCAGTAGTCTAGGCGGGAACAAACAAATGCATGTACCTCGTGTCACCGGAAGTAACCTATTCTAATATGGTACCTCGCTTTACCATGACGTTACTATCATCTCTAAATGGAAATGAGAAACGGTGCCCACTTTGCTATTCCAAAATCTCCGAGCTTGATGACGTCTTTGTCCGCCAGGAACAGGTTGGCGGGTTTTAGATCTCTGTGGAGAATATACTTCGAGTGCAGATACTGGAAAAGATCATAGAAACTATAGTTGCATTCATTTAATTAGGTCAATTCAAACTTTTTCATTTAATTTACCAGTTCAATAAACAACTGACAACGACGTTAATGCGAATTAAAAAACTGGTAGGAAAGTTAAACTAAGAGGAGACTAAAGTTAAACAACAAAGATTAATGCATATCCAAGCAAAACGAAGGCAAAGTTAAATAATAGGGGTAAGTAAAGTAGAGCTAAAACGTAAAACAATAAGGTAAGTAAAGTAAAACAAAAGGGTAAGTAAAGTAAAACAAAAGGGTAAGTAAAGTAAAAGTACACGGCAAGTAAGGTAAACCAAAAATTTAAGTTAAGTACAGCGTTAAGTGAAGAGGCAGTAAGGAGGAAGTAAGCAAGTCATTATGCAAGTTTCTAGTCTTAGTGAATGTCTCTATATTTGTGGCAGATTTCTGCTTCACTTTGGTGCGTCATCGGTTAATGCCTTATAAGTGTAATTGTAAATATTATTTTTATTGCGCCAGTGAATGGTGCACAAGGGTTCAACCAGGCCATATATGATCCGGAAGATAAGGTCATAAAGATTGGATATTATGAGTCACTGACCTCTAGCGCTTTACAGGTCTGTACTGCCCATTCCACGACCTGAGTCTCCAGAAAGAAGTCTAAGACAGGAGGTCGTGACGATCGTGATTTGATCCGTTCTTGAACATCTCCGTGTTCGCAGTATTCCATGACGACGATGACACTGTTTGTGCCCACGAAGCCTTCCTTGTAGTGGACGATGTGAGGATGTTCGAGGTCTTTTAAGATCTGGATTTCCTGTCGTGCATCTTTTAGGTCTGTGTCATTTTTCGTTCGAATCACTTTGACGGCATACTTTTAAAATTAAAATACAAACGGCAAGAAATGGATTAGGCCTATTAGGATCGTGATGCCTGGGTTAATTATAGGCTACAGTATAATTAGAGGGATGAACCGAAACTCAGTTTGGAACTCGGCTCGACCCGAGTTTCTTAGTACTCGGCATTCTCGGACTCGGGTAAACAATGGGTCCGAGTATTAATCTCTCCGATTTTTGTTTTGATAACGAAAGTCATATTTTTATGTACAGAATGCCAATATTGACCTAACTAAATACACAGATAGGCTACTATTAGCCTACTGTCACTGCTTTATAGACTCATTGCATCCTATTGTGAACTGGGCAAAATTCAACTCATATGACTCGATACCCGGACTTGGCAAGAAATTCAATCTTGGTTCATCATCCATAGTATAGGCCTACAGGTCCGACCCTAGGATTTGAGGGGCCAAGGCAGCATGAGATGAATGATTGGCGGACCTAAATTTTTTTTAAACTACAACAAGAAATGCTATTAAGATGGTCGCATGATGCATGGGTTAGTTGCAGGGTATACTGTTATGTGTTGCGGTAGTTACGTGTATACATGTTGCGACCAGAGCACGGTAGCCGATTAGTTCGACCTCTCCCAGAGTTGTAATTGGAAGTTCCTTTGGTACGGTTGCCGTCTAAAGAAGATGGCGCTGGGAAGTTGTGTTTGTTCAAGGCTCTTACTTAGTAACCCTCTGCAGGGTGGAAGATCGAACTAACATTACCTTCCGCAGTAACCAACCGGTTAACATGTTTTAGCAACCTTTAGAAATATCATGTATCAGTTATATTTATCTTTAAACAATATTATCTTCGTGTAGACCTATTTGAGCAAATACTTGACTGACAGGTAGGCTACTTGTAAACACAGTTCTGAATCTTAGGGCTACTCACGGCTTTGTATACATACGTCATAACCTCGATGGCAATGAGAATTTGTGAGCTAAGGACTTGCTCAGAAAGTCTAGGCCCCACACACTCATTATTAGGATGGTCACATGATGCATGGGTATTGACATGGCGTAAGATGTCTTACACCGTGGTTATAGGCTACGAAGAGAGACTCGGACTCATCGCGTAACAAGTAGTCGTAGGGTTGTCAATCGTCCCTGAATCTCCCCAAGCCGTCCAATATCCTAGCCCATCCCGAGAAATGCTTATATTTTATCCAGGAATAGGTAAGTAATTACAAGTGACTTTGCGATTCAATGATATTATCCAAATCCAAGCAAAACGAGCAATACTGTAATACAATGTTCATTAGCATAATAATTTACTTATAAGTGTTTCGACTAATCGACTATCGATTAAGGACTTGAAAGAATCGAAATCTCTGACATCATTCGAAAAATTCATAACATCGTAAGCCTAGCGGAATGCGGAAAACTTCGCAGATTTTGGGGCGGGTTTTTCTTCCAATAGTGGGAACTGGGAAATGTCCCGGAATGGTCTTGTTCAGGGTTGGCAACTCTAGTCACAAGGCGATCGTTCCAACCGTCTAACCATTCGGTTAGAACTCGTAGAACTCGTCATTATTCGGCGAAGCAAAATTTCATCGAAATTACACGAATATTATTCAATCGGTTGCTGCCATTGTTGTTTTTTGTGTGATCCTTTCTTAATTATCAGGCGCCATGGCACTGCCTAATTATAAATAGCTCGATGACGCTGATGAATTGTGGGCGAAGGACTCCTTGCTCAATGTTTCTTAACAGAGACCGTATAAAGAGAGGGAACTCGAGCTCGTATTACGATCTGCGCAGCAGCTATTAGTATTTCCCAGCAATTTTTCAAAAATATATAACGTATCTAGTCTAGTTATATTGAAACGAGATATTTTCCGGTATTAGTTGGCCTAATTCCCTACATGTGGCATGATGGCCGATTGGTTAGAGCGGTCGGCCCGTAACGTACAGGGAACGCAGAGAGTGGGGGTTCAACCCTCGTCTGAGGCGTCACTGTGTATGGACTTTGAGCAAGTCTTTCGCACACAGTTGCTCTGCATTACAATTGTGCTGTCGAGGAGTCCAGCACTTCTGAACTTATTGCAAGAAGGGCGATTTCAAATGACAGTTACATGGTATTGTGTTGTAGATTTTACCTCTGTTTTCTCCCTCTTGTTCTTAGCGCGGTAGACCGTTCCAAACGATCCCTCTCCGATTTCTTTCCCCATCTTATAGTGTTTGTTGAAGGCGTCATTCTTTTTCAGGCACTCCTCAGAAGACATCACGACTCTAACACTTGGAGTCGCAGTTATCGACTCTGCGTTCTTGTCTGGATTGTCTCTCGTCGATTGCCTTCGAATTGGAATGAGCTTTCCTCAGCCCTAATTGGTAACTAATGGCTAAGGGCTTCTGCAATGCTGGGACTTTCTGAAACAGAACCACAGTGTTATTATTTATTGTTGTCGTTGCTTTTGTTGTTGCTATTATTGTTGTTGTTCTTCTTCCTATTATTTTTGTCATAACTTTTATTACTATTAGTTTTATAAATTATTATCTTCATCATCATCATCATCATCATCATCGTCGTCGTCGTCGTCGTCATCACCATCATCGTCATCGTCGTGATGATAACGATGATGATGACGACGATGATGATGACAACCACGACGTCGACGACGACGACGACGACGATGACGATGACGATGATGACGACGACGACGACGAAGACGACGACGATGATGATGATGATGATGACGATGATGATGGTTACGATGACGAAGAAAGACTGTCTCAAAACTAACATCAGCGCTCGTGAATAAGCTGTTGCCTTAACTTACAAGTTTTGAGATCACGATTAGAGGCCGTCCACATATTACGTAAGTAACGAGGGGAGGGGTGTTTCGAATTTCAGCCATTTTGCGTACGGGTGCGTATGGTGGGGGGGAGTCCCGAAAATATGTACGTACGCAACTATAATTGTCTAATTATGAAGTCCACAATACGGAATATTAAAATAAGAACTGTAAACGTAATCACAAACTATATTCCTGCTTAATCAATTTTATGTAGCATTAAAACAATTTCAAATGCAAAGGTTGTTTGTGTTTTAATTCTTCACAACAGTTAACAAATTTAAGCTGTTAAATATGATGATTAACAAAAATAAATGGCCTGTGGTAAAATCAATGTTTTATAGATGTTTTTAACTATTTAACCTTTGCAATGGGGTGGGGGTAGAGCTTAAATGTACGTACGCATATGTATGGGGAAGGGGGTCCGCGAAATGTATGAGGTGCAACAGAGGGAGGGTCCGAAAATCCGATTTTTTTCGTACGTAATATATGGATGGGCCCTTACCAGGTACGCTTGCGATCAATTGCTAAAAGTTATTAGAATGATTCTGGTATACCTGTAATGTAAACAGCTCATTCCCAAACCTTTTGGATTTAGCTCCGTCTGGTTTCACTCAGCACCAAAACCCTTTCTCCTTATTCAATGCACAGAGATTTCATTATTACTGCCCTGCAACAGCACATGCCTGTTGCACAAGGACATAAGAATACAAGGCCATTAGATTAAATGATCCAATCCCACGCGACGCTATTAGGCATATCCGCAACACTAAATGAATCTACTAAAGCAACAATTTTTTAGTTTGTAAATGGCTGCGTTTTGCAGTTATAAACTTATATTACAGTTAGCAAACTAGACTTAATAGGTTACAATACACCGCGAATATTAGTATCTGCTCACCTGTTTAAGAAGTGGTCTTCATATTTCGATATCGTCTCAGCTAAAACTGGCCTATAGATACCTCTCTTCTTCGGCCGCCTTCACGCTTATGACTGTCTGATCAAAAGAAATGATCTAGTACGGCCGTAAAATACGTAAAACCCCAACTTGGGAATTTCCAATTAATTGCTCACTCGATCAGATTGTCAAATTGGCAGAGTTACTTCCTGGTTTAACGTAAATCACAATAATAACCATTCTGAAGTCGTAATCGTGGAACTATAAAATAACGACATGCAAATAAAATGTATGCCAACATAGTCCACATTGCATGTTGGCCTTCAATATCTATGCACTAAGAGATACATAAACAGAACATATATAGACCCTACTGGCGGTAGTACTCGGCCAGTGCCAGTCCCAAGCCTGGATAAAGGAGGAGGGCGACGCTAATGATCTTTGTTATCACACAGTGTCGTTAAACTGCAACAACCTACAGACGAAAGTGCTTACGTATACACTGAAACACACAGATGGTATTATGTACAACATTCATACGAATACATGCACATCACGCATGCACGTAATGCATACATACATACATATATACACATATACGTACATAAGTGCGTAAGTTCGTACTTGCGTGCGTACGTATGATTAGGTGATTAGGTCTAGAACGAGGTTACTAAGGCAGTTAATATCTGTGGGAAGACGGTGATTCGCACTCAATGACCGGATTATAGTACCGTTGAAAAGCCCTTGAAGAGCCCATCTTATAAGCTTATCCAATTGCATTTTTCGCTTTATTATTCACAAGATAGGTCGTAATTGGGGCTATGACAAATAGGTCTATAGACATTTTTATGATGCTGACGGCGATGGAATTGTCCCGGATAGGTGACCGTATGTAATAGTGTTATTATAGCAATTTGACGTTAGTAAGTGAAATGCAATTCAATGTATTTGAATGTAGATTGATATAATTTAATGGAAAAGGTGGCTGTAAATGAATGAAACTGGAAAAGGTAAGTAGTGAACTGAAACAGAAATGACACGATATTCTCGTCAAAACGAATAAAAACGAGGAAGAGAGAATTGGCAAAAATTGTGTCAAGCAATCGAAACAGTTTGGTCGTTTAGAAGAATAGGCCTATTCGCACTGTGGTTTTATATAAGTCAGAACAGTAAGGATTGGTTAATTGGTTATAAATACTGCGATACTGAGATAGAAAGAGAGCGAGATAGAGAGAGAGAGATAGAACGAGACAGACAGGCAGGCAGACAGATGTGTGTGTATTTGTTTGCGTGCGTGCGTGAGTGTGCGAGAGAGAGAAAGAGAGAGAGAGAGAGAGAGAGACAGAGAGAGAGACAGATAGAGATAGACAGAGAGAAAGAAAGAGAGAGAGAAAGAGAGACAGACAGACAGACAAAGACAGAGACAGAGAGGAGTGGAGAGACAGAGATTAAGACTGAGATTGTAGATAAAAAAATGCTTTTCTCTTCTCTTTCTTAATTCAGTCGATCATAAAACGAAACTAAAACCAAACTTTCCAATATTTTTTCGGAATGTCAAACTAAAACTGATATTTTACATAATAATTACATGCTCGAAGAGCGCATGATAAATTGCATTGATAATATAGAGAAAATCTATTATATAGAAACAATCACTTATGCCTAGGGCGCAAACATTTCACATCGACCACAATCATATAATTAGGATCGTCAGCTGCAGTTCCACGCTCAGTATGGGCCTTGTGGTATTATACTGAGCCCATAGTGGTCTTTGTATGATGGGTTCCATGTAGGCTTGCTGGCAGAGAGGTCGTGACGGTTTCAGATGCTTTGAAAGGGTAAGAGAAGTCCAGATACTACAGATAGTCTTTCTTTGGTCGGAAAGTTCTGACGGCCTAAGTTCAGGATGTCAATACATTCGACAATTCGTTCGAGAATTTGTATAGCGCCTGCAGAGGGAAACTACTGAGAGACGCTGACGACTCATACGTGTACGTTCGCAAAAAAGAACGGCTTTATGTTTAGTGCCCTAGGGTGCAGACGTGGCTCTATGGGAAGACCATTTCAGATTAGGGCGTCTACCACAGAAAGGTTGATTCCACATTAGCATCGGTATACACAGTGTCGTTAAACTGCAACCACCGAAACTGTCACAAGCCAGGACACTGCTGATCATTATTATACATTATTTCGTCTAAAAAAATAATTATACCATCACATTTTACAATATCTTCGTTATTTTATTTCAAACTGACGCACCGCAACATGATTAGAAACACAGTCCGAACTCTGAACTGATGATAAGTCATCACAGAAGTCAAAATTGACCGTCGGCAGCCATGCAAGGCGCCGATCACGTTATAAATCTACTTATAATTATATATTATTATATGTTAATAATATGCACAACGGATGTTCTCAGTTGAGACACTTTATGACTATACTTAGAGAGACTAGTTCATAGAGCTACATAAAATGCAGAGGTTTTAAAATAGTCAGTCAAGATATAGAATGTTCTAAATGATATGGAGCGTTCGTGTCAAGCGCAAGTACGCAGGAGAGGTGCTCATGCGTAGAGGGAGTGAGTGGCCAATTTTATGGGTCTACGCGAACATTGTACGCACCAAATGGTTGGCTCCCCTACTTTGCCCCAAAGAGCGCTGGTTACAATCCCTCCAATGGCGTAAACTGCAACAGGCAAGATGAACGACTTCAAAAATTCAGGCAACGTAAAGAGTGAACAATAATAATAATAATATTAATAAAAATAATAATAGTAATAATAATTTTCGTTTCATCACAAATCACAGTACGAACGAATGATGACAGGTTATTGAAGTCAAATTTAACTGTGGGTAGCCATGCAATACGCCCATTACGTCATACATCTAACACAACCAACGCCGCCGCCTAGCGAATGAAAGAAGGACTAGTCAGCCTTACGGGAGAGTTACGGGTATCAAGCTCAGTTCCTCAGCTCTGCTCTCCCCCCCAGTGTGTTATCCAGTAATCTACGCAAAACCACGCAGCGAGAAAGTCAAAGTTAAAGCATCTATCAGTGACTGAGTTTGCAGAAATACGCCGCCATCAACTACCGTTGCCTTTGAAATTGCGAACCAAAATAAAGCCGTCATGTCACAAGAAAATAATTCTACACTTCCAATAAGAGCGGTTATGACCGCATCTCGTTACCGTCACAATTCATGGCTACAAAGAAGCGGTTGTCACTATGAAGTCATTGATACAACGTACTTTCAGTCACGAAACAATTTTTAATTGCAATATTAGGCTTATAACTGTAGATTTATCATTTATGAGGCCCTTCGAAACGCCTCATAGGTGAGTAAAAACTTCTTTGAAAACCTCGCGATCGTAATTTTTTTCTACAAATCAGCGTCTGTTGTATGCTAAAAGAATTTTAAATTAATAGCCCACCACAGAAATCATTTCTCCGTCCTTAGTTGAAGCGAATACCAAAAAATCGAGTATGTTACAGTTGTTCAATAACCCATTATGGATTACCAAATTCCTTTACCCTTAACTCATTACCCGTTTTTTATATACAGCAGCTGTGTAAGAAGCATTTAAAAGCAATTCGAGACTAATCATACGCATGCGCAGTAGATCGAAGTTCAGCAAAACAAATTATGCCAATTATGTACGCAAGAATGCCTATAATAACTGGGTCAATTCGAATACATGCATAGTCAACCTATTATCTTGAGACGTCGAGTTTGACACACTACGTTGATCAGACGTTATTCTAGCCAGCTGACACCGATCTGGGCCAGGTTAAGCGCATTCGCCGACAATCGTCATGGGTCAAAGTCGTACCACGCAATCCGCTAAATATTTACACGATCGCACAAGAACTGAACTGGGTCAAGTCAAATGCAATAACCCAACAACCTTAATATTATAGTCGCGTTGGAGAAACTAGGGCAGATAAAAAAAGTGCCAAGAACTTCCCCAGTTCTTCTGTAGTCTTTTACGTTTCGCAGTTTGAGGATATTTCTAAACATAAAAAGCGGAAAATCGGTTCCTAAGTGGCGTTCTTAAAAGGTCTAACTAAATGCCGATACTTTCTGGCATAATTGCGAATAACTTAGTGATCGATCTTCCAACGGCTGGCAAACCAGACTTTTAGCCGGGTTTTATGCGTCGGACAAACAGCCGATTCGGGTAAGCGGCTGACATGTCAGACACTCCGGTTTCTATCACAGAGGTCATGATGGAGGTCGCGTGACAGGTGTCACGTGGGGCGGCTACGAGGAAGCCACCTTTTGGCGGTATTTCTCGTTCAGGAAACTGAATGCGGCGTCCTTCGCTGTATAGACAGTCCACTCTGGTCTGGGATCACCTGGAAGAATCATGGATTCATCAAAGTCATCATCATCATCATTTGCTTAGCTACACCCATCGTCATTATCATTTACTCATCGTCGTCGTCGTCGTCGTCGTCGTCACGTCATCATCATCATCATCATCATCATCATCATCATCATCATCATCATCATCATCATTGTGAATGTCATTATCATAATAATAATCCTTATTTCATAATTGTCATCATCATCACATTTGCCAACCATCATCATTATCATGAAGGTGATCATAATGATAATAATCATCATCATCATAATTTCATAATTGTCATTATCATCGTCGTATTCATCACATCATAATCGTCAGTATCATTTCATCGTCATCATCATCATCATGTCTCGAATTGACTGAGCTGAACTGGAGGAGGGTCTCTCACCTGCTGAGACTTTCCCGGAGTCTTTTCGCGGCATGAAGAGACCTCCACCGCGGGCGAGATTTTCATTCAAAGGTTTGTTGCTGGCCACCCAGTTTCTTGAATTCTGTCAAGCAAATCGTTCCCATACCAAATTTATTTTGCACCACTCAACTACAATAGGGTGTGATGTTACTTATTGCATATTAAAAGCGGATGGATTGATGGATGATGGATTGGTGGATGAATGAATGAATAATGAACGGATGAACGAATGGACAGGAGTGGTGGACGGGTGAATGGACGAATGAATAGATGAATTGATGGATGGATAAAAGGGTTGACGCCAATGGATGAGTGAATGGAATAACATAAAACAATCATCTCACATAAAAAATGACCTGACATAAAAATTACCTCATATATATATATATATATATATATATAATAACCTCACATCAAAAAATAATCTCATATAACAAAATTACCTGACATAAAAATAACCTCACAGAAAAATAACCTCACATAAAGAAATTATCTCACATAAAAATAACCTCTCATAAAAATAACCTCACATAAAAATAACCTCTCATAAAAATTACCTCACATAAAAACAACCTCACATAAAGAAATTATCTCACTAGGATATTATCTCACATAAAAAGGATATTATCTCAAATAAAAAAGTTACCTCACACAACAAATTACTTCCCATAATAAAATAACCGCACATAAAAACTATCATCACATAAGGAAATTACCTCACATAAAAAATTCCCACTCAAAGATCCTTTAAATCCACTCACTGTGTTGAAGAAGTCTATGACAGGTTTTGGTGCCTCCCTCAAGACGTCCTCGTGTCTCGAGTTACAGAAGGCGACAGCAAAGACGAGCCTCCGGAAATACTCCTCACGGTCTATCGCCTAGAAAGACAAACACTCCAGATTATTTCCCACTTTCTAACATTGTTGTTTCTATTATTATTTTTTTATTATTCCGGTATGGATAGTTATGTTGATGTCGTGTTGATCGCAGAAAGTGCTGTGAAAAGCGACTGCGCTGAATCGTGACAGATAAACAATGGCAGAGAAGTGTAGTCTCTCCATAATAATTATTATTAATATTATTATTATTATCATTATCAGTATCAATATTATCATTCTGTCACGCAAATGTAAGATGAAATATCTTACTGTTGTAATCGATGAAAATTGTAATGTCATGTATGTATGGTTCCATTTATTACTACTGTAAATGATGTAAGATGGAGATGTTGTGCAAGATTTTAATGTGTTACCACTGTAAACTGCGATACCTACGATGTAGCTTCACTACCTACCGTAAGATGTAAATATGTAATTTAAAAATGTAAGATAATATAAAGTCTTACTGGTTTAAGATGCAATCTCTTGCTACTACAAGACGTAACATCAATTGCTTCTGCTGTCATATGTAACTGAACATTTATATAGCACTTTTTCAAACAATTTACTCAGATATCTAACATCCTTCTACAACCATGTAAATTGAGTATCTTACCAATTGTGCAACAACTCTTCCACCTTCGCTGTGAGCGAGGAATGCGATGTGCTTGACCCTTGTGTTCTTAATGATGATGGCGTCAAAGAAATAGGAGGCATGGTTTCTGGAATCGTGATTGTCCTTCAATAAAAAGCACACAAGATCGGCCATATGAGAAAGAGATGAGCAGAGTATTAGTTACTAGTGTAATTGGTGCAAAATGCAATGTCAAATGAATGCAAGATGACATATATTACTAGTAATTGTAAATAATAATTCATGTAAAATGTAATGCCATATGAATGTAAGATAAAACATATTACTAACACAATTCATGTAAAATGTAATGCCATATTAATATAAGTAGAAATATATTACTAGCAAAATTCATATAATGCTGCATGATTGCAAGATGAAATACTTTACTAACATAATTCGTGTAAACTGTAAAGTGTAATGTCATATGAATGTAGGATAAAAGAAATTAAGATAAAAGTATTAGTGGTGATCTAGCTAAGTGTCAGGAGGGCATAGGGTGGTTCTCTTACCCTGACCCTGCAGGTGACCCCATCAACGAGGACCTCTGTCAGGTTTTGGTTGAGAATGACGACTGCGTACCCCTCGCTGATTGCCCTCCGAACCACGGGCATCTGAGAACCCGTTCCCAGGGAGTCGTTCATTACAACCCTGATTACGACAAGAATTACAGCACATTACAACCCTGATTACGACAACAATGACCAGTAGAAAATATCAGAAATAGTCAGCTTCCCATCGTAAATTCATCATTACTTGTTGATTTGCTAAGTTTGCTTAGATATCGCATAAATTGAACAAATTATCCAAGGAATACATAAAATTATGTTGACTGAGATAATCACCATTTTCATAAGATTATATTTATCATTATTATCACTTTATATAATTATTTAAAAAATCAAAATAATAATAACCGATAAATTATCGTAATCACTATCATAATCACAATCATAATCATTACATATTTTTATGTTTCTGTCTATTTATATGTCGCATTTTAAAAGCATCTCAGTAACGATTACTGTAGCGATTACAACTACCATAACGATTACAACTACTGTAACAATTACAATTACCGTCACAATCACCATAACAATTACAATTGTGACTGTTACAAGTGGAACCTACTTCCTCGACCAGACGCCCGCTCTGATTGCGCTGCCTCCTCCGACTAAAACGAGCATCTTGTCGCGATTCATCAGGAAATCAGGCGTAGCGTAGATGAACGTGTAGGGCTCGCCGATCTTATAGTCGACCTACAAACGAAAGGACACATATGTAAAAGTTTAAGCGGTTGCCTGGGTCTTCGGAATTTCGAGAACAGATTAAAGTAGACTCTAATCGAACAGATCACATAACATAATACTACAATAGATTACATTACATGGTCATTATTCATTTAATAATTAACTCACTTATATGTTTAATCATTAATTCATTAATCTTTCATTCATAATTCACTTTTCATTAATCTTTTCATTCATAATTCACTAAGTCACCCTATGGAGACCAGATTAGATTCAGATTAAAAGTGAAGAGATTAGATCACTCGTGAGTTGAGAAACATGAGTCTGAAGAGAACCTGACTCACTGGTAGCGTAACTCGACTCATCTGCAACTCGATTTCCAGCAGATCGCCAACATACTCATTAACAACCTATGATGAAAAACACCATATTAATATAATTGTAATTTAAATGGAGAATAATTGCTTAATGGAGAATAATCCGGGTTGGATATTAGTTAAGTAGGGTTAGCATAGTTAAGATCACGATTTCTGCCATTATTGAATGACTTTAGCTAACACCTTTCTTTTAAATTAGAATGATCGTCACTTGTTTCGGTATAGTTCTATGCATAACAGGGTGCCACTAACATCGGGGCCGTTTCATCCCTAATTTTATTTCCAGGTCAACCGACAAACAATACAAAGTTGACCCACTAAAGTTGATGCACTTGTGTTTGAATTTTCCAGATTATTGAATAAACTACTAATGATTGATTGGTAATTGTGATTAAATCAAGCTTAACCATGGTTCTACATAATAATTCCATCGTAATTGTGATTTAATTGTAACAGTCGTTATAATTGTTTCCATTAAGAAAGTTAAACTGATACCTTTGCGATCTCTTGATATCGGTTTTCGTTCATTGCTCGATCGTTGAAGAATTCGTATCTGAACGCTTCTCCCGTTGCGACGCTTCTTAGCTGACCCTCTTCAAGAAACATGAGAGTCTTCATAATGCATCGTTCTATGTCTTCCTATGCCTATCTATCTGGATGTTCATCTATTATCAATCAATCAATCGATCAATTAACCAATCAATCAACCAATCAATCGCTCAATCAATCAATCAAACTTGATATAGCACCTCTTCCAGAAATCTACTCAGATGCTGTAGGTTGGACAATGAGCACCTCTGAGCAGGTTTCTGGAAGAGGCACTATATTAAGTTTCATTGATTGATTGATTGATTCCATAACCTTTAACATCAAAGTCTTGTCAATAGATCTCAGACTGCAAGGGTCGATGTATGGAGATAATAGTGGTTGAAAGTAGCAGAGAGACCTTGTCGTAAGGTTATGTCGAACAGGCCACATTGAAGCGTCTTCTGAATTCTACAGGAAGCCAACACAGCACGCCAAGCGATTATAACGAGCGTTCACAAGTGCAGATACTAAATGCGCCAAGTGGTTCAGAGTATTTTTGGATCGTTCAAGCTTCTTCACTTCAAGGTCTGAAATGCCTGTGCTCTGACAGTGCAAGTCCCAAGCCTGGATAAAGGAGGAGGAGGAGGAGGAGGCTATATTCTGCGCCATTTTCCTCAGTAAGAGCAGACCTTATAATTATGTTACGCATTGTCCTGTTTTGATAAAACAAGACCTGAAGAGGTTTGTTATGTGGAGTTTAAGTGTACGATTGAGTCGTCCCTCAAAGCCTTTCAACAGTTTCTGACAGTGGTACAACAATGCCGGCAAGGTCAACTGCAATAATGATAAGATTAATAATGGTAGATAGGCAGATATACGTATATATGGACAGATATATAGCGACACATGTAGAAAGAGGCAGATGGGTCAAGAGGTCAAGAGGACAGAAACGGTCATTGGCGTGAAGTAAACAACATCGAGAGACACACAGAGACAGACAGACAGACAGACAGACAGACAGACAGACAGACAGACATACATACATACATACATACAGACATACAGACATACAGACATACAGACATACATACATACATACATACATACATACATACATACAGACAGACAGACAGACAGACAGACAGACATACATACATACATACATACATACAGACGGACATATATTACATATCTCTATTCTCTATATGCATCTATCTGTTAATAAGCCAATCAAACTCCATAAGTGTGTATCTAACCTGCTCTTCCCTATACATGTCATTCCTCATTCCCTCAACTCTAAGCACCATCCACCTTAGCCGACCGACTGCCAGCCTCACTCTCTGGATCTTCACCTCTGCCTAGCAATATTGTTTCGACAAAGCGCCTGTGAATACTCTGGTTCCCGCAATCTCGCTTCTGTGGACGCTGTGTAAATCACGAGTTCACGAGCTACGCGTTTGGTGAGTCAGTGTTTAGCGACATCTTGCGGCTGTCGTTGACGTTAACCTTACGCTACCAAAGTGAAAACGATTCCGAGTTTCAATGGAAGATTTGCGAGCGCCTTACCTTCATTGAATTTGTAGCCCAGTGCAGCTAGACGCTCTTCGGCAGAGTTTTTCAAATGAGTGTGAAAAACGCTGGTCGTTAGGTCCTTCAAAAAAAATCAACACAACAGTGTCTAAAGAGTTTTGTCTAGTTTTAATTTACCCGTCAAACTTTGTCTAATTTATTCTGTATAAATCGGAATAGTTTAATGCACATAAGTGTCCAGATTCACACAATTTCTTCTGTCCAGATGTTTACAAATTAATCTGTCTAGAATCTTATCATCATCGAGTGATGCTTTGTCAGTATATAGGGGTGCAGTATTAATGCAAAATATTAATTAGAATAATAATAATAATAATAAAATAATAATAATAATAATACAAATAATAATACTAATAATAAAAATAATAAAAATAATAATTATTATAATAATATTTTTTATATCTTTCTTAAATACTATTCTAGCCCCTGAGGGATCCTATGTACCTTGGGGCAAAATTTAATTTTTAATTCTTAAAAGAAAAAAAAATAATAATAACCATCTACAAAGACTAGCCATTCCAGAACAATGTCCCCCAAATTTTTTTAATCTCAGGGGATCATATGTACCTCGGGAAATAAAATTAAAAAAATTAAAATAATAATTATATCCTAGTAATACCTCTTTATCAAGAAGTGCCTCTGATCCGGACCCAGGTCTAATCGTTGTCCTAGAAGTACATCAACAAAATACTAATCAAATCAAATCCAACGACCTCTGACATTCAATCACCTCAACACTAAAGACTGTGAGATACATCAGGCGCATTGCAATGGCTTCTACATTATCAGGCATGTTGTATTTAAGTATTTACAGACAGACTCTAGTAAATTGAACCGCTCAGGGCCTTGCGCTGCCATTGCGAAAGGCCCCGTGAGAAGAAGTAGGTTTTGAGAAAATGGAAAGAGGAAGAGAGAGACAGCCAGGTAGAGGTTTAGAGCAAACAGATGGAGAAAGCGCATTCCACAGAGAGGGACCAATTGAAGCAAAAGATCGAGACTGAGACAAGTCTATACAACGATACATACATCCCAGAATAAACATCAACACAAAAAAAGGTAAAATGAGAGGATGAACGAATGATGACAAGCTAATACAGGAATCGAATCAACTGTCGGCAGCCATGCAAGGTGCCCATTATGTGATTATACATGTGAGAATAGAAATGAACTCACTCGTGTGGCCCTGGCTTCATTGTGACGTGGACAAAGGTTTCGAAGAGATCGTCCTGGAAAGTAATAAAAGGAAGTTGTTATGGTTGTTAAGTATTTTATGGCATCTAGAGAGAGATAAAGCATAAAGGAAAATACCTACACACAGCCAAGATGGATGGATGAATGGATGGATGGATGGATGGATGAAAGAGCGGATGGATAGATGATAGAACGGAAGGAGTGGATGGATGGGTGTATGAATAGATAGATGGCTGGATGAATAGATGGATGCATGATTAGATGGATGGATGGATGTATGTGTGGATGGATGGATGGATGGACAGATGAGCAGATGAAGAAGTGTCGAAATAGATGGAGACAGAAAGATGGACAGATGGACAGAAGATAATAGAGTAATAATAGATGAAGAAGTGGTCAAATGTAACTGATGAGTAAAATGATGAGTAACTGAGTAAAATAATTTATAGGAGCAAAAGAGTTGAGTACTGACGGGAGAGCTAGGAGGAGGTTCCGCTGAGACCGGCTGTGAAGGTGTCGCAGGCCTTGCACTGAAAATATCAATCACATTATAAACTCATTATCTCTTCATTCATTCATTTGTTCATTCATTCGTTCATTTGTTCGTTCATCCATTCAGTCAGTCATTATTCAATTCGTTATGAATTAATTCGATGAGTCCTTCGTTCATTTGGTCATAAACTTAATCACTCATTCATTTACACAATAACTAAACTCAATCATTAATACAATCATTCATTCATGCATTCACTCATTCATACAATCACTCATACAATCATTCATTCATGCATTCATTCATTCAATCAGGCATTCACTAATTCAATCATACAATCATTCATGCATTCGTTCAAAGAATCATTCAATCATGCAATTATTCATTCATGCATTCATTCATTCAATCATTGATATCATACGATCGTTGACTTGCCTTGGTCCTGTGGTGGTTTTTCGGTTGGCTATGCACTGCTGTAGAATGGGGAACTGAAGGATATCCTTCATTGAAGGACGATTGTCTGGATCAACCGTCAACATCGCCTGAATGACGTCACGCAACTCCTTACTGTAATTCATAGGCATTGGTCGAACCTAACAACAAAAAATAAAAAATCATCACTACTACTACTACTACTAATAATAATAATAATATATAAATAATAATAATAAAAATAATATTAAATAAACAATATTGAATATTATAATAAGAAATAGTAATAAAATTTATAATAATTAATAAATACATAGGCACTGATCTAGTTAACTATATGCTACAACTAATAATAATAATTATTATTAAAAATAGTAATAGACTAATAATAATAAACAAATAAATAATACCGATAATAGTAACAATAGTAAATAAATACATAATGAAAAATTATCGCTGCATTCCCGTAATACAAAATTCTACAGACGATATGGGAGAAAGGAATGAGATGGGAAGAGGCATCTCGGAAATGGGGAGAGGGTATCCTGGGGGATGTATGGGGAGGGTGATCGCGACCGATGACAGACGAGAAACAGCAACGACACTGACAATGATAGACGTCTTTTACGACGACCTGGATTTCTCGGAATACGTCTCCCACGCGAGGACCCTCCCCCTACCCTCCCTCCCTCCCTCGCTGGCTGCTGACGGTCTGGTACAACAACCTTCGACGCTGTTTCACTACCTCGCTTCACGTACCGACCCTTGCACGTCCAACAGCCGCCCATCACGCCCTCCGCGTCGACCTTTGAAATGCCGAACGTTGACCTGTGTCCCGCCTCGGTCCTTGCAGGCTTGCACATTCCAGCCGTGCCCTTTGCGACCTTTTGTGGTCGTCTTGACGGGTAGAAGTAGCTGCCCAACTGACTAGGGCAGCGAACTCCCAAGCCTGGAGAAAGAAGGAGGACGACATCTTTGATATGACAGAGTGTCGTTAGAGGGGCAATTGCCGGATGACCCCCTCTATGCCCCTTCGTGTCAATGATCGGGGCAAAGGTTCATTCACCCCACAGTAAAGACTAGGAATACATTCAGGTAAGGTAAAGCAAGGACCTCTGTCTAATAAGCCACCTGAACAGCCAGCCCCAACTCAAAAATGGTCATCAACCGAACAGGCTCATGCATTTAGCAGTCGCGTTTGGTACAAGCATTCCTCAGGCATTCTCAGTCTGTTTCTGAAAGTGTTTGCGCATAGTTGTATAAAGTTAAAATGTAATCGTACATTTATATAGTGCATCAAGATATCTGCTCAGAGGCACTCTCTGCGCTGGTGCAAATGATATTAAATGTAATAAATAGCGAATAGTTTATATCGGTTAGTAAAACAGTGCACAGTAAGCTGAAAAGTCTCCAGTGGTGGGCCCATGCACAAGCGTGGAACCAACCAACGGATTCCCGTAGACAGCTGGTATGGATTTGTATATAAGTAAGAATTTAGTCTGGTTCCTATCGTTTAAATAACTTGCAGAGGAAGATTCTTGCTTCAGTTTTTTCATTGGTGTTTTGTTGAACAATATACGCGTGACTCTATCTACCGTGTGAGTTCATCTTGATTCTGTTCGACTATTTCTCATTCCTACTGTGGTAACCATGCTGCGGTTCGTCAATTAGATAGTTGAAGAAATATATTATTTATTGTCGTTCATTCATTCATTCAGAAATCCATCTAATGTAATATAATCAAGCATTTATATAGCGCCTCGAATCAGCAGAGCTCTCAACTGGCGTCACTGCCAGGGCCAGAGAACAGGAAAGTCTTCAGGCGTCGGTGGAAGACAGTTCCAAGCTGAGGGACCTACATACGCAAAGCCCTCGGACTGATCCGCAGTAGAGCGCATGCGCGTAGCAACCAGAAGACCACAGACCCATAGCGACCGACAACAGGCGTCCTCTAGCGGCGGTTGTTATAGTTCGCTCGTCCTCAGATTATCCTGTACGAGTTTAAACCGCAGCTGCTCTAAAAATAAATAGCTGTGAAAGTGAAAAATCTAGACAATAGGGGTTAGGCAGACTGTGTCCTAAGACGATAGATATATGCAGAGAATGTATTAACTAATAAACAAGTTGTTAGACTCACCACCCACTGTTGGGTCATATAAACCATCATGGGATCAATGGCAGGGTGGAAAGCCATCATCTCGTAGACTGCACAACCGGCGGACCAGACATCCGACTGCGGATAGAATAGAATTCCATTAGAAGTTAAAATAGCATAGGATAGAAGGCATAAAAGACATCCATCCGACTGTGGATAGAATAGAATTCTATTAGAAACTAAAATAAATAGAAAAAAATAGAAGGCCAAAAGAACATCAAACCGAGGATAGAATAGAATTCCCTTAGAAATTAACATAGAATAGCATAGAAAGCTTTAAATACATCCGACTGCAGATAGATATAGAATTTTAGTAGAAATTAAAATAGAATAGAATAGAAGGCCTAAAAAACATCTGAAAGCAGATAGAATAGAATTCTATTAGAATAGAAGGTCTGATATCATTGAGAATTGTTGCACTGGAATTGAATCAAATAGTATTACATTATGATTAATGGAATAAAATTCTATTGGAATATAATAGAACAGAAAGTTTGATAGAATTGAGAATTGATAAATTGGAATTGAATATTATAAGATTATGGTCAATGGAACAGAATTATTTGACAACATGATAGAAGAGAAGGCCTGATATAATTAAGAGTTAACATATTGGAATAGAACTCGGAGGAGGTTACTTGAAGAGACGAAATATAAATTTATTTATTAATTTATCCATTTCTATACCTCTTTATTTATTTAATTATTTGTATATCTGTTCAACTATTCATCAAACTACTTATTTCAATAGTGATTTATTTATTTATTTATCTGTCAATCTGTTTGTCCATCTGTATGTCTGACTGTATGTATGTCTGTCCATATCTCTGTCTATCATTCAATCTGTCTGTTTGTTCATCTATCCATCCATCGACTCATCTATAACTCAAATAATGTATTCATTTATTTATGTATCACTTTAATCTATTTGCCCATCTATCTGTCTGCCTATTTATCTATCTCCCTATTTATCTATCTGCCTATTTATCTATCTGCCTATTTATCTATCTGCCTATCTATCTATCTGCCTATTTATCTATCTGCCTATTTATCTATCTGCCTATCTATCTATCTGCCTATTTACCTATCTATCTGCCTATCTATCTATCTATCTGCCTATTTACCTATCTATCTGCCTATCTATCTATCTATCTGCCTATTTACCTATCTATCTGCCTATCAATCTATCTATCTGCCTATTTACCTATCTATCTGCCTATCTATCTATCTATCTGCCTATTTACCTATCTATCTGCCTATCTATCTATCTATCTGCCTATTTACCTATCTATCTATCTGCCTATTTATCTATCTGCCTATTTATCTATCTGCCTATTTATCTATCTGCCTATCTATCTGCCTATTTATCTATCTGCCTATCTATCTATCTGCCTATCTATCTATCTATCTATCTGCCTATCTATCTGCCTATTTATCTATCTGCCTATCTATCTATCTATCTGCCTATTTACCTATCTATCTGCCTATCTATCTATCTATCTGTCTATTTACCTATCTATCTGCCTATCTATCTATCTATCTGCCTATTTACCTATCTATCTGCCTATTTATCTATCGATCTGCCTATTTATCTATCTGCCTATCTATCTATCTGCCTATCTATCTATCTGCCTATCTATCTATCTGCCTATCTATCTATCTGCCTATTTATCTATCTGCCTATCTATCTATCTGCCTATCTATCTATCTGCCTATCTATCTATCTGCCTATCTATCTATCTATCTGCCTATCTATCTATCTATCTGCCTATTTATCTATCGATCTGCCTATTTATCTATCTGCCTATTTATCTATCTGCCTATTTATCTATCTTCCTATCTATCTATCTGCCTATCTATCTATCTATCTGCCTATTTACCTATCTATCTGCCTATCTATCTATCTATCTGCCTATTTACCTATCTATCTGCCTATCTATCTATCTGCCTATCTATCTATCTGCCTATCTATCTATCTGCCTATCTATCTATCTATCTGCCTATCTATCTATCTATCTGCCTATCTACCTATCTATCTGCCTATCTATCTATCTATCTGCCTATTTATCTATCGATCTGCCTATTTATCTATCTGCCTATTTATCTATCTGCCTATTTATCTATCTTCCTATCTATCTATCTGCCTATCTATCTATCTATCTGCCTATTTACCTATCTATCTGCCTATCTATCTATCTATCTGCCTATTTACCTATCTATCTGCCTATCTATCTATCTATCTGCCTATCTATCTATCTGCCTATCTATCTATCTGCCTATCTATCTATCTATCTGCCTATCTATCTATCTATCTGCCTATCTACCTATCTATCTGCCTATCTATCTATCTATCTGCCTATTTATCTATCGATCTGCCTATTTATCTATCTGCCTATTTATCTATCTGCCTATTTATCTATCTTCCTATCTATCTATCTGCCTATCTATCTATCTATCTGCCTATTTACCTATCTATCTGCCTATCTATCTATCTATCTATCTGCCTATCTATCTATCTATCTGCCTATCTACCTATCTATCTGCCTACCTATCTATCTGCCTATCTATCTATCTGCCTATCTATCTATCTGCCTATCTATCTATCTGCCTATCTATCTATCTGCCTATCTATCTGCCTATCTATCTATCTGCCTATCTATCTATCTGCCTATCTATCTATCTATCTATCTGCCTATCTATCTGCCTATCTATCTATCTATCTATCTATCTATCTATCTATCTGCCTATCTATCTATCTGCCTATCTATCTATCTGCCTATTTACCTATCTATCAATCAATCGATATATTGCTATGCTTACATGTTTATTTTGTTTCCATATCCATTTACTTATCTGCCTATCTGTCTGTTTATATGTATATCTATCTATCTATCCATCTATCTATCTATTTATCAATTCGTTAAATTAATATAATTCGTTAATTAATATCTTTATTTATTAATGTATTCATTAGTAGAAACCTTGTAGCTGTAGGGCTGTTGTCGTTGCATTTCTGGACTGATGTAGAGAGGCGTTCCCACCATTGTTGTCGCCTGGTCAAAGGAACTGACGAGTTGCCTGTGAAAAGAAACAGCTCCACGCTTAGCAATATATTATATCTTGGCTGATGTTAACTCAGAACTAGACTCAGGAGCAAAAAAATTCTAATCTCATGCAAATCATTGGTTCTTTGACGCAAATCATCTAAATCGTCTTTTTCTTATTACGCCTTTGTTGTTTCACCTTTGTTGTGATGCAAATCATTTTAGCTATAACCCAGTCAGAGTATATCGCTCCTACATGAGGGTTGATTAGTGTCATGACCCAAATCATTGAGCTCTGTTCCCTCCCTTCTACAGTCTTAGGACGGGCACTACAAGAGTAGAGGCAGTGGAGGAGTTGCAAGACCAAGAAATAAATCAGGTAGACTGCTATTGTCTGTGCACTGCTCATAATATATTTTCATTCTCAACTTAAGACCCTTACATCTCAAAAATTGCTTATTCACCATAGTCTCTCTCTGTCTCTGTCTGTCTGATTGTCTGTCTGTCTGTCTGTCTGTCTCTCGCTCTGTCTCTCTGTCTCTTTTACCGACTTATCTTCGAAACATTAACCTTTGTATCATCGGTTGATATTATGTGCATTAACCAACGGCGCAGTAGAAGTTAATAATTACAATTACAATCAATGTTCCCTCTAATTATTTTAGATAGAATGCAAAGAAATTTACTGTGCTTAAATGATTCACACTTTTCTGCGTAGGTTCAAGCTGAATGTGATGATAGTTAAATTAAGTTCATATCTAAATGTCTACCTATGGTAATGAGTTCTGGTAATCTAAGGTAAGTTCCTTGTCTTAAGATAAATAAGAGTAACGTATCGGCTGAGGAATCAATGTTTCTGGTGCAATGTAGGCCACACCCAACTAGGAGACTCGATTTACATAATTTCATGAAAAGAAATCATAACTCGTTATTATTGCCAAAAGATAAATTTTGTTTGCACACTAGATCCTTCTGTGTGCTGGTGGCTCCACCGTCCGTGTCCACACAGTTTAGAAGGAACATTGATATTTACGATAGTTGAAAACGTGGTTTACCGTGATACTCCGAAATCACCGAGCTTGATAACGTTGCCGTCTGCGATGAAAATGTTGGCGGGTTTTAGGTCTCGATGTAAGATGTGCTTAGAATGGAGGTACTGTCACGAACAGAAAATGACAACTTAATGACAGTTTAACAATTACCTTCACTGCTCAATGACAATGGTTGTTAATTTGCAATGTGAACATCAAAAAACAAAAATAAATTATTAACTATTTGCTAGTGATGATGTATCGGGTATTGATGCATTGTATACATACATACTTATATTATATATATATATAATACATATATACATACATACATACATATACATGCATACATACACACATACATACATACATACATACACACACACACACATATATACACACATACACACATACATACATACATACATACATACATACATACATACATACATATATACACACATACACACATACATACATACATACATACATATATACATGCATGCATACATACATACACACACACACATACACACATACACACACACACATACATACATACATACATGATATAAAATACCCAATAACATGGATGTAAAAGAGAAAGAAAATGCTTCTAAGAGGAAGGCTAATCCGGTCGGAAGCAGTTTTTGTTTTTATGGGTGAATCATTAGTGGCGTGTATAACTGTGTAATCAACTAGATGTATAATGAACGTAGAGACTATAGCCAAGTATTTCGGTTGGCATTAGCCTTGAGGCTGCACTTGTGATAAGACCTGCTTTATCTTATCTCTAAGCCAAGCCATAGAAACCTTGAGTGTATATGTATCAATGTATGCATGTGTGTATGTTCATTTCGTATGCAATTGTGTCTATGTATGTATGAATTGTATATGCAAAGTGCACACGTATGTATGCATTGAATGCATGTACGAAAGTACATACCTAATTACGTATGCATATATGTAAGTCATGTGTGTATGTCCCTCTCTCTGTTCTGGTCCATATGATGTAAAAAGTCAACACAAACGAGTAAGATACAACAGTTTGCAAAACTATACACAATAGGCAACAAAAATAAAACAAAAATAGCAATAAATATAACAGCAACAAGAATTTTTTTAAATAACAATAATAATGGCTATCAATCAACTGGAACGTTTCGCCTAACCTCTAATGCTTCACAGATCTGTGTCAACCATTCGACAACCTCATGCTCTCTGAAGTAGAGCTTGGCGATCGACCTTGCCTTGATGAGTTTGGCCAGGTCGCCTCCGCTGCAGTACTCCATGATGACGATGACCCCGTTGGCGACCTCAAAGTCCTCCTTGTAGAGGACGATATTTCGGTGGTTGATCTCCTTCAGGAACTGGATCTCCTTCTTCGCCCACTCCACCTCTTCCCTCGTCCGACCGTAGATCACCTTCACGACGTACTTGGAAAAGGAAACAGTCTCAAGAGATGCAGATGGTTTGGCAGGAATAGGTGGGGTAAGAAAAGGTAATGTGAGGAAGAAAATGGAAAGGCAAGGTAAGGAACAGTAAGAGAAGGTAAGTTAAGGAAGGGTAAGAAAAGGTAAGGCAAAGAATGGTAATGAAGGTAAGAAAAGCCAAGGTAATGTTAGGAAAGATAACAGAAAAAGTTGGGCAAGTTAAGGAAGGCTGAGAAAATGCAAGGCAGAGAGAATGGTAAGGAAAATAAAGAAAAGGCAAGGTAAACTTAGGAAAGGTAATAAAATGTAGGGAAAGTTAAGGAAGGGTAGGAAAGGTAAGAAAAGGCAAGGTAAGATAAGGAATGGTACAAAGAAATAAGGGAGTGAAGGGTGAGGACGGTAAGAAAAGAGAGGGTAAGGTTAGGAAGAGCACTTAAGAAAACGTGGGGTAAGTTAAAGAAGGGCAAGAAAAGGCATGTTATGATAAGGAAGGGTAACAAAAGGTAAGGCAATGAATGACAATGATGGAAAGAGCAGGGTAAGGTAAGGTAAGGTAAGGCTATGTGAGACAGGTAAGGAGAGGATGATGGCTAAGGTGGCGATGATAATCTGAATATTAAATAACAAATAAAGGTATCATCAACCTCTGAAACTGTATCTACCTGTCTCTGATCATCCTTGCTTTGAACGAGATGCACCTGTCCGAATCCTCCCTCTCCTATCTTCCGGACGATGTCATAGTTCTGATCAATGCCAACCTGTTTCAGCAACAGATCCTCTGTCGCCGTAGCCATGCCTCCTGGCGATGGATAAATCCTATTGTGGTGTTACAAGTATCCTATAATCCTCGCATCGTCAAGTCGATGCGCAAATGTTTGGTGCATTGATTAGCGGCGCTTTGAAGGTCTTTGACGATGGGCGGCAGCGTTTGATGTTGGAGAGTCAGTCTTTGACGGCTCATCGGTCACTTAAGACATCATTTATTGTCCGAGGGTTTGAAGGTGACAGCGATTCAGAGATCTGTGTGAGACCTATAGGCGAAAATAAATCAAGGAATAATATATATAAGGTGGCTTATTATTCATCTGATTGATAACAGGATGGTCAGTTGAGTTGCTAATTAATTGGCTGGCTGGCTGACTTATTGGCTGTCATTAGAAGTCATTAGATGCAATCAATCAATCAATCAATCAGTCAGACAGTTAGTCAGTCAGACAGTTAGTCAGTTAGTCAATCAGTCAATCAGTCAGTCAGTCAGTCAGTCAGTCAGTCAGTCAGTCAGTCAGTCAGTCAGTCAGTCAGTCAGTCAGTCAGTCAGTCAGTCAGTCAGTCAGTCAGTCAGTCAGTCAGTCAGTCAGTCAGTCAGTCAGTCAGTCAGTCAGTCAGTCAGTCAGTCAGTCAGTCAGTCAGTCAGTCAGTCAGTCAGTCAGTCAGTCAGTCAGTCAATTAATCAATCACACAATCAATGTGAACTTAATATAGTGCTCACCCCTTAAAGATATCTACTCAGATGAGCTCCCAGTCTGACTACGGCCGAAAATACGATTTCCAATGAAGAGTAAAATGCAGACAAGGAGTTTCAAGGCAGGAGGCGTAGCTCTAAGGGGAGTCAATTCCAGGTGGTCGGGCCTACCACCGACAAGGCTCAATGTTCATCAGATGATCGTGAAATGTAGTACTACGCTGTAGGTGTTCGCGAACAGCAGCTTTGTAGAGTGGTCGCCAGACTCACCATGCTATTATGTCGGGGTTCAAACCCGCGCCAGGGAAGAAATTCGATTCGAGATATCCGACTCTCTGCTCCCCTAGCGCTAGCGAGCCGACCTCAACGATAATGAGTACTACACTGACTGTACACTGTCGGTGGGAAGATGAGACAGCGAGGGATAGGACTGTCAAGCCGTCTTCATATGCCGAGGCTACGAAAATGAAGTCGCTAACACCCCATACTCATACTCCCATAGCTGTCTCGTGGCAGCTATGGGAGTATTATTCATTTGGTATGGCGCCGGGGAATAAGCTGGTCTCCATGACGTGGCTTTTGTGGGCGTTGACGAAATTTCGAAGCTTTACATTACATTACAAGGGGCGTCTCGTCTTCCTATATGCACACAGCGCTATTGGGTGGTCTTGAAAGGCGGTATATAAATGTTTCCATACATTACACCGTGGTTATACATCGGTGGCGTAAACATGACCTTTATATAACCACCGCAGAAGTCCTAACAAAAATTAACGTAGGTCCATCCATTCGACCAGATCAAACGCAGTGAGTCAATCTCACATGACAGAGGAAAGTGTAAGGCCACCGTGAACAGTGTAGAAGGATGTTGCGTAGAATGATATGCCATTATTTGGCGCAAGAGTCTTCGGTCACCGCTTGCCGCCAATCCTATAATTGAAATTATTGTTGCAGGGCTATGACTTTCAAGAACCAATGGGGGCCGTGCAAAAGGTCAAATTCTAATGACAGGCAAATTCAAATTCATTTGGGTGCAATGGTCCTAATTGATTCCCAACTTCCGGATCTTAGAGCATGTAGTCCTGTACAGTAGGACTCGTGCGTCTGTCTGTCTGCCTCTACAACTGTGTGTCTTTCTTTATGTATGCATATAGTAATGTGTCTACCCGTCTATATGTTTCTAGGAATGTGTCCGTCTGTTTATATGTCTATTGGAATGTGTGTGTAAGTCTTGGACACGGCAGCCGTTTTGTTACAGTGCTCGCCTTGTAACGTGTAGACTGTAGAGCACACGTCATCGCCTCCACAAAGGCAGTCACTGTTTACGCAATTTTAACAAGTCGTCCAAGTAAACCTGTTAAATGTCATCGGTTTTCTGAGGTAGGGAAGAGAGTGCATATGATGAAAGTGTGTCTCAGAGGTATAACTGACAAAAGGCTTGAGAGAGGAATGATCTGGAACGAAGGAAGGCATGGTTAAGGACAAGGAAGAAATAGCCGACCCATGTATCGCTACGAAAATTGGACGCTTCTATCTCTACAAGTCTAGGTTTCTATCGCAACCAAGAGTGCACGCTTCTATCGCTACGAGTGTATTCTTATATTACTATGAATAGTGCGCTTCTATCGCTACGAGTGTATTCTTATATTACTATGAATAGTGCGCTTCTATCGCTACGGGCTCAGACGTCTATTGCTAAGAAAAGTGCACGCTTCTATCGTCTCGAAGAGTGTACGCAGCGGAATTTGCCCTTCTCAGAGAAAACCCGCGTTCGCATTGAAGTCTGTTTGTCAAACTCACCCGCGGGTTTTCATTGTCGAAATACATCCGGTATAAGGAACTGGTGGTCACCCAAACAATTGGTATATGATTTGACAAGATTCAAACGATTTAATAATGTTCAGTTAATGTCAGCCCTAACGCGCTTTTGAACTTTAGTATAGTTTTAATGGCGTTGCGGTTTCTATGAAGTCCGAGATCTGGTTTCTTATTTACGTTCCTGATTTTTCTGTGGCTGTTTTCACGAAGTCTTGATTCTGTGTTCGGTTCATCGACCCGTTTATGTAGTACGTTTAGGTCTCACCGTGTTTTGCCTTCTGATAGCATGCTGCTTTCAAATGATTTCAAACGATTGTCAAAAGAACAGATCAAATGTCTGATCAATATAGAACTCAACCGATACATGAAGTATCACTGATTAATTGCAATGAGGAAGAGATAACGGGAAGTCATTTTGAAAGCAGAATGAATAGGAGGAGGAATGATACAGGGGACCTAACCATACTTAGGAAATAGGTCAATCACCGTAAGTGAATTGAACACTGAATCAAGGCTTCGTAAAAACAACGATAGATATAAGTGAGCATTGCAAATATGAAATCGGATTTTGGAATTCACGGAAAGTGGAGTGTCGGTATAAAGCTGAGGAAATAATTTGAAGCTTAAATGACTATGGCATTTGCAGAGGACAAAACAAAATGTTTTCTGACAGACAGGAACAGATAGACGACAAATTCTTATTGAACTTTGAGCAAAATATGTTGAGAAGAAAGGAAATAATGAGAGAGGGAAGGAGAACAGAAACAGGGAGAAAGAAAATGAAAGAGAGGCACAGAGAGAGAGAGAGAGGGAGACTAAATGAGACAAATGAAGAGATTAAATAAGCCAATAGGAGAGAGCAAATAAGTGAAAGCAGAGACTTAATAATTAAATGCATGGAGACGATTAAACAACTGAAAGAGAAACTAAATGAGTATGAAATCTATAGACTAAGTGAGTGGCGGAGATTAAATGAAGAGAGGCTAATAATTGATAAAATTATAGAGACTAAATAACCGATAGAGACACAAAATGTGTCAAGGAGACTAAATAGGGCCTACGCTTAGACTTGATGAAGAGAAATATCGACACAGAAGTGTTGGATCAGAGAACGAATAAATCTGTAAGTATAAAGACTCCGTTAGTGCAATGTTATTTTAGCAACAATGTTTAAGGTACTACGGTTTGGCCTAAAGTTGACAGTTTTTATTATATGACTGTTGACGTGAAGTAATCGGTCTCCACGGTACAATTATCGACTTCGGACGGAGAGAGGAACATCAGCAGCAGGAGAGCAATATCAACTAGAGCTGTATCTGTCCGTCCGTCCGTCCGTCCGTCTCCTAGTCTGTCTGAATGTCTTTCTTTCTTTCTGTCTTTCTATCTATCTGTCTGACTGCCCATCTGCTAATCTGTCTGTCTGTCTGTCTGTCTGTCTGTCTATTCCTCCGTCTGTCCACTTCTCTGTCTGCCTCTCTCTGTCTGTCTCTCAGCCTGCTCACCTGCCTGCCTGTCTGTCTGTCTGTCTGACTGAACTCTGAAGACGATCCTTGTTTAGCCGAAACCGCATATCCAGGTGATAGATACTCCGTTGCTCACAAACGCTCTCTGGGTAGTACAAATAGTGCAGTGATCTGGCATGTATCACACAGCACACTCGCAACCCATAGGTCCACGCACTGCATGTATGCATATACAAATATACATACACAAATATACATATACAAATATACATATACAAATATACATATACAAATATACATATACAAATATACATATACAAATATACATATACAAATATACATATACAAATATACATATACAAATATACATATACAAATATACATATACAAATATACATATACAAACATACACAGTGCATACACACATCTGTATATGAACTGATCACCCAGTAGAAATGACCTGACCTAAATAGACATTGTAGTGAGTCATAATGTGCCTGGAGCATTGTAATTCTATCCTAGCCAGTTCCTGTGGATGTTGTGTACAAAATATGCAATTAGATACTCGAGGTTGCCACAAGGTTAATAAAACAAAAATTTCAATGACCTCTTATCGTGACTTTAAATATTTATTTATTTTCTAAATCTCAGTGATGTAATATTTGTTGAAACTTAACACTATGACCAGAAATGTCAATAATGATTTTTCTATTTTCTATGTTTTTTTAATGACCGATTGCTACCCTAAAATTCAATTACCTACCAGGTTACCTTTTTAATACACCATTGCTTTTCCATGTGTTCCAGTCCTAGAGTTTTCCAAACTAAATTTCTATAACTTTCCAGGACTCTTTTTTGATAAAGCATTGCTTTTCCGGTGTTCCAGCCCTAATATTTTCCCAACTCTAATTCCACGACTTTCCAGGATCCGCAACAATTCCACATAAATTCTGAAAACTGATATCGCAACTACAAGAACCTGTATATTAATGACGTCTACGCTGACCCAGTTCTGTGCATACCAATCCTTCGTCTACTGTACACGTGACCCAGATGAATATATTTGCGCAGAGCTAAATATCAAACGAACGAAGGACAACGCATTTCTATTCATTGATTTCCGTTTGTATGCACGCGTTGTGCATCCGGTTTTGACTCAGGGCTCTGGGTTTAAATCTCGTGATATGTATCCATGTATATATATATATATATGCATGTTTTGTATATGTGTGAATGATATATGTATATATTTGCACATATCTTTCTATGTATGCATTCTAATAAGATTATATTTTTAATATACGGGTATATATAATTCTATATATGTATAAGTGTCCATCCATCCATCCATCCATCCATCCATCCATCCATCCATCTAGTCCATCAATCCATCTATCTAATAGTATCTATCTATCCATCCATCTGTCTATGTATACCCATTATCAATCAATCAATGCAATTCATATAGCGCCTCATCTAGATAACCATTCAGAGGCGCCCCTACCAAAGCCTAGTCAACGAGGAAAGTCTTGGGAAGTTTATCGACAGAGTTAGACAAGCGATGCGAGGCTGATCGAAACACTAGGACCCACAATTGTGAAAGCTTCAGCCTGTCTGGTGGCAGTGCGAGTATGTGGAACAAGAAAGTCGGCTCTAAGCTGAGCGAAGAGATCGGTGACCAGAGCAGGACGAATATATCCCGAAAAGACAGGGGTATGCCTACTGCCCACGCTACAGTGCCAGACAACAGAGGAGATCTTATATTAATGAACGCGCTGCTGGACTGGGAGCCAGTGAAGGATATTTCGCAAGTACACAGAGATGTGGCCAAACATGTATAGTGACACCACCAATCATATGAGCAGCGGCCCTCAGAACACCCTCCAATGGGACCTGTGCATGGGAGCCTACAGGCTACAGTAGAGAGAGGAACAGTAGGCCTAATCGATAAACCATAGAGGCATAAACCAAGGCGACAGAAGAAGGTGATGAGAGGCAGCCGGAGACAGCCCGTAACTGGCGCAAGAGATACTAGTAGGAACCAGTCAACTCTGTACACTGCTCCAAAAAAGAAATTCCTTGGTCCAGCACGACCCCATGTCCCCGATAAAGGTGGAGAAGATAAATGTAGGGCATTCATGCAGGTAGTAAACGTGTGTGCTTGTCTGCAGTCTGTACGCCCAGTCTGTTACATTCTCTATACTAAGTTTCTCTCTGTACTTTGAGTGCATCGGGATTCGGATCGCCGATCTCTCCGCTCTACTGAGCGAAGGCCACTAATCGTCCAATTTTTTCCGCAGACTCCGCACAACTACTAAAGAAAATCGTGCCTTCTCAGTGGTTGGCCACTCGCTCTGGAACATGCTCCCGCTGGCGTTGCGCTTGTTACCCAGGGTCCACTCAGACTCTTTTATACTTTTCATACTTGCCTTAAAACTGCTCTTTTCAGCTGTGCCGGGGTCTGGAGCGCTCCTGGCTAGTAACCTTGAACTAGGGCTATATAAATCTTCATAATGAATGATAAATGTATCTCATATTCATGTGTGCATATATGCATATATAAAAACTTTTACATGAGTCAGTGACCTTTAGAGATGGCAGGAGAAATAGACATTAAATAGAGAAAAGATTATTCGCTCTGTGTAATGGCCCAATAGCTACATAACATGTATTTAGTTTAATGCTTCTAAACATTGCCCTAATCCAATCGAACATGAAGCAGGATGTGTGACACAATAAAATCTGTGTACGCTGTATAGGTCAGCTTTTGCAAAAAACGAAACCTGATTGGCTGGTTGGGTTTGGTTTGAATTGGGTTTGGGTTTGTTTGTTTGGCTGGTTGGTTTAAATTAAGCAACTTGAAGCATAAAACACTGACACTTTCTTCTTACGGACTGTGTGGTTTGGTTTAGCCTGGCTTGGATTGGTTGGGTTGATTGATATAAAGCACCAAGCATGCAGCACTTTCTCTTGCTTCTTACGGGCGGCCATTTGCAAATTCTACAGCGAGCGATGCGTCTTAAAACTTGCTCAAGGACAAAGGTCGATGTGGCTAAATCATAGACCGCCCTAAACAAGACACAACTACAATTGCCTTTGAAGTTTCTCTCAAACCAAAGTTCACAGGTTCACAGAACATCGATGGAACTGAGCAATTGTGAGCAAAGGACGTGCTCAAGGTCCCTAAGCAGCAACCGCTTCAGAGGAGAAAGGGGTGGGGGTCGAACACGTGCTCTCTGCATTACAGGCCGCAGTATTCATTGGAGACATCCAATAATCAACATTAAAAGTCACGAGTGATGTGTAAGACAAAGACTCTCGTCTAGAGCAGAGTAAGAGAGTTCGATTCTCACTAACACCTAGGGTTGACTAATCCTCCATTCGCTAGGCGGCTGTGTTGGCTAAATTATATGTATAACGTGATCGGAACCTGGTAGCCTTGCGTGGCTAACAGTTATAGTTAAATTCGACTACTGTCATAATTTGTCATCATCTGTTCATACTGCAGTTGTGATCATACTGTAGATTGTCACTTTGAAATCAAATGAAGATATTATTGTACTTTATAACAACTGGTTGCTCAAGAAGGTACTGCTCTTCTCTATTTTTCCTTCTAAAGTGGCTGTACAAGTTACAATACAATTGGCAGCTCCAAAGAAGAAAGGGCAAATAATCATGACAAAAATGCAGTATTTGGGTACATATACCTGGGCGTTGTACGACATCTTTTGACAGGCTGCGCGGAAGGTACCGTGCTATGAATAGTTATGCTTCTAACGACGACAATAACCCTAATCCTGGCCAGAACCGATCCTCATGATGCCAGTATTAAAGTATTAAAACTTACAATGACCTACTCTTACGACGCCTATAGTCTTACCCAAAACGACCCTCATGACGCCAGTTATGTAGGCCTATATGTACCACGACCCAGTTCTGTCACCTCCATCGAGGGGGTTCCACTTAGTCTAGGCCTCTGATGGCGATGCCCACCCTCTTCCTCGCCATTTGGTCTCTCCACCGACGCTGTACGGTCAGTTTACTCATAAAAATCGATCGGCATGGGGGCGCATTTGGAGCAGAAATCTCAATAAAAATTAAGTCTGGCGTGGGATCCGAACATGCTACCCTTCGACTGTTAGTCCTGCCCACCAATCACCACACCACCATCGCAACCATAAAAAAATAAAACTCCAATACGTTTGCTGTCAAAGCACATTTGCCTGTTGTAGGCCTAAAAATAAAAGGACAAAGCCTGTCGTATAACTAGCAAACGCTGACAAAACACTGACGCAAACAATTATCACCGCACAAAACGAGTTTTATTCAAAAATAATAATAATTGTTCATACCCGAGCGTTTCCGAAATCCGCGAAAGAAACTTCCTACTGCCACAGAAAGGCCTAGAATAGAAAATCCATTCCCTTGTCCGTTTTATGGCGACGTGATCAACAACGTCTGACAAAGAATCAAGATGGCGGAGTGTTTATATCTCACTGCCTCATTGAATAATATCACGCATACCGCACGGGTGATGGATCACGAAGCGCAAGATACGAAACGTTTGCGACGTCAGAACCCTTTATGATCCAGACACGAACTTTCTAGACGCCGTTCTTGGTATTTTATGGATAAAATCACCGAATTCCCTTGCCCACACTTCCAGCACTACGCAACTAACAGGTGTTCAGTGAAAAAGCTAATATAGGGCCTGCGCCACAGCGGATGTAGACCCTATAAGCTTTAGCCTGAGAGCGAGCAAATTTTACTGCTGAGGTCAGATTTAGTCAGGCCTGTTTGATATCAAAAGCTTTCAGTCGAAATTACTGCTAGCCTAGTCACCCTGGAGCTTTGCTGCATCTAGGTTTTTGTTTTAGGCAACGTGTCATTTACATCGAGTGGTTAGAAGATGGAGGTCATCAAGAAGCAGTCATGATCGATAGGTTGTACTTGCCTCGAAATGCAGACGTCAGCAATCGTTGAAAACTAGCCTGTAACGTAATTCCAGATTTAACCGTTTCTTAATTGAATTCTTACGAATGATCTCTTATCGAAAACTAAGCATTCAAAAGCTAAACTTATTGTCCATAACGTGATCACAAACGCATTCATATCGGACTTCGCAATATTAATATTTAATACGGCTCTAGAGGAACTTGGTTTTTCCGTGACGCACGGTTTTTCCTGTGGGGCTTTATTCTCCATTAGACGATCGAGATTATGTTCGATTTATTTTAGATTTACAAATACTACATTATGATTTAGAAAACACAATTTCTTACCATTGCAGTGCCGTTAATAGTGACATAAGCACCTCTGTCGGCAATTTCTTGTTTCGTGTTTAAAAGGGACACTAGTTGTTTATAAAATACCCTGTAATAAAAAAACGTGGGACTATTTTTCGTGATTTTAACATCCCCCGAAGTACGACGCATGTCTTACTCATCTTTGAATTTTATTACTCAGCCACATATGATACGTAGTATCATAGGACAGAAGCAAGCTTGTTAAGCAACAACATCATGAAGCCTGAATGAAAGGCAAAGCATACTAATGATCGGCGTTTAATAGGGTTGCGACCCTGCGTGTATTTGCATAAATTGGCAATGCCCTCCTCGGCTGCGATTAAAATTTTACGCGTTAAAAGAAGTCCGATGGTATTAATGTGCTACTCTGCTGGTATGCGTTATGTGGGTGTGTGCATTGAGTATATGTATATGTATATTGTGAATGCTGTAAAGATAATATATGGTCCTGTTTACTGGAATACGTTGCCGTAAGAACTGATCAAACCATAGTCCGCAGTGTAAAAACTGTAGGACAGCCCTGCTCTAACCCATCTTGCCTCTAGCCAATATATGTATCTGACTGGGTCGTCTACAGCTGCCCTCTACCGATTATCGTCCAAGTCTCTGCAGCTGGTCGGTACAGACTGCGCCGCAAAACGCTTACATGCCTGGGAAATCACGTGAAACTGTCGTGGTGTAGGTACGGCCTATGCTGCTGAGCTATGACGAAAACAGCTTTAGTTAAATATTTATCAGCCTGCGTTCGATGAGTATTACTACGCTTTATATATTCTGTACTATTAGACCCATGTTGACCATGTGGGTCCCATATGGTCTAATATGGGTGCGCAGATTGCGCTACGGCAACTGGTTCTGAATGCGTTTGCTGTGACCAAGTTCGCAAAAATTTATCGGCATTGTGTTCAGAGCTTCACATTTGAAAAATTAGTGGTAGGCGGTTTGAAATCGCTCTCACTGTAGGCCTATGTAATGTAGATGAGCGATGTGCGGTCGTCCCAGGGATCTTAATTTTTTTCTTTTTTTCGTTGGTTCTTTTGTATATTTGTAATCTTATGCTGCATATTACATTTTTATTAATATAGTACTGATCGTGTAGACCAATCTTAATTCAGTTTCGTTATAATTATGTCTTGCATCATAGTTGCAATAAGTTTTAGCGTGCTAAATCTACTGATTCTAAAATAGTAGGCTTCTAGTAAATTTTATCGAAATAGAGTTAAATTCCGGTCGAGTGGTAAAGCAAGCAGAAAGAAGGCCTTACGGATGATAAACCACGGGAAACACAGCCATTGTAACTCAAACAAACAAGGAATAATTACCCCGGCAACTGACAGGGGCGTCGAGATGGGGTCGGGGGGTCCGGAGGCAAATGCCTCCAATTTCAGGGTGGGGGGTATTTTTTGAGTCTTAGGGTGGTTATTTTGTCTTCTTAACACTTGGAAGCGGGGGGGTTTTCCTCCATCACTCAGAGGGGGATTGACGCCCCTGGCAACTGAAGACACAGAACCCGATTAACCATGGCAAGTAATGCAAACAAGATTTACAAGAATAATTTGAGCAATAACCATGGTAGCTGAATCAGACACGCAACAGCATTATTGAATATTGCAACTTTATTAGACATTAGATAATATTCATATTAATAATTTAACAGCTGTTACCACTGTAGGCAACTGTGATTAAAAGTTATAAAAATATCATAGGCAACTTCTATTATTATATCTAGCCGGCTACAGGCTATTTACCAGTTCCATCCTAGACTAATTTGCTGGCGATGATTAATTTATACGTGCTAAATGCACATTTTTCTGTTGGTCCATGGGTTGGAGACCTGTAGCTATCCAATGCACTCTTGATATGTTTCCAGAGACCAAGGCCACTGCACACTCCATGGGTAGAAAACCCCTAGGTGTCTACTGTAACCCAGATCCCTATTATCCAGAGTTTACTGCCTTTCATATTAAGTCTTATTTGATAACAAATTCTTATTACTATTATCATAAAAACATACAAGTTAACCAGTTATTCTTAATAATATTAATTTTTATAGCACCAATTCAAGAAAAACTCATCAGAGGCACTCCACATCAAATGCATGAACTTCCACATTACACATAATGGAAACCACCATCAAATAGAAAGGTCTTCAAGCTCTTGTGGGAAAGAGACAGAGGCTTACGAGTTCGTGTCACGGGTTGTCGGACAACCCTATAAGTTGCGCAGTAGGAGGACACTGTTTAGTTAAGCCTTATAGAAATATAATTATAACTCCCAGATTGTCAATACATCAATACAATTAGTATAAAAAATTAGAGAATTAAGAGCAGTTCAACTGTGCAATGCGTTTAATTGATTAACATCCGTTTCGGTTGCTGGGTACAACAGCATTATACTTGCACACACTTTTCGTATTGTTTCTGTATGAATTCAAACGCTGGGGTCATCGATGTAAATGCCGTCCATTCTGGTCTTTCGTCACCTGCAAAAGAATTGTTATCATGAAGTAAAAATATAACAAAGAATCAATACCGTAAAGAATCATTATTATGAAGAATTATTATCACAAAGAATAGTAATCATGATTATGAAGAATTATTATCACAAAGAATAGTAATCATTATTATGAAGAATTATTATCACAAAGAATAGTAATCATTATTATGAAGAATTATTATCACAAAGAATAGTAATCATTATTATGAAGAATTATTATCACAAAGAATAGTAATCATTATTATGAAGAATTATTATCACAAAGAATAGTAATCATTATTATGACGAATTATTATCACAAAGAATAGTAATCATTATTATGAAGAATTATTATCACAAAGAATAGTAATCATTATTATGAAGAATTATTATCACAAAGAATAGTAATCATTATTATCCTATAAAATCATTGTCCTATGAAATCCTTATCACAAAGAATTAAAATATACAAGAATCACTTTCATGTAGAATCATTATCATATGGAATTGTTATAATGAAGAATCTTATCATAAAGAATCATTTTCGTACGAATAAGTTGTCACGAAAAATTATTATCACGTAGAATCACTATCAAAGAATCATCGGGAAGAATTATTATCATGAAGACTAGGTAATGTGAAGATTAATTATCTCAAAGAATCATTATCACGAAGAATCTTTATCACAAAAATTAGCATAAAATCTACAGGTGCTATATAAATGCTGCAGTGTGATACAATATGATGAAGTACCTGCGGAGCGTTCGGTATGTTTATCCCTTCCAATCCCGAAGAAATATTTCTTTATCGGCTCGTTCAACGGTTTATTGCTTGCAACCCAGGTTCTTGAACTCTAAAAAAAATATTTTTTAAAATAATTTTATATTTATAACCAAATTTACCCTTTCAGTCACTATGGTCGAATCTGATAGTCTAGCAATTAGCATGCTCTACTGTCAGTCGGGAATCTTAAATTAACTGTAATTTTGACACTCAAGTAATAGTAGCAGTAAGGACATGCAATGTACAGCGAACCGATTGCACTATAGCGACTTGTCACTTCACAGAAGTAGGTCAGCGGTCAAACGCCAATAAGTTTTACTGAAAATTAAGGGAGTACCAACAGAGTTAAACCTGAGTTTAGGCTTATAACTATTGTTAAGGTTAAGGTCACGAAACAGTTAGAGTTAAAGCTAAGGTTAAGTGTTAGTGTTAAACCTTAGGTTTTCACATAAGTATAGTAATATGATGATAATTTTATGATTATAACCATGATACCAATAATAAAAATAATAATAATTTTTTTTTTAAATATTTAATTGTAACTGCTAAGTCCTATGGGAACAAAGTATATAATGAAACAAATAATAATAAGTTCTGTAGCAATAAGATAGTCGTATTGCACTTACAAGTCTTACATGTAATATGATGACGAAGTATAGTTATAAGTATGTTGCTACCGTTGTGAATAAGTCGACGACTTCTTTTGGAGCGCCGTGTAGTAAGTCGTCTTTTTTAGGATGGCAGAGAGCCACTCCAAAAACCAACTTCATGAAACTGTCCTTTCGTTCGGTTGCCTGTTATATGTAATTTTTATTGTTATAATCCATTAAAATAATAATTAATTATTACTACTAATACTCCTACCACCATTATCATTATTATTTTTACAACTAGTACTGCTAATACTACCACTACTATTATTATTACAACTACTATTATTATTATTTTTAAAACTACTACTACTAATATTATTATTAATATTACAAATACTATTATTATCATTATAATTACTACTACTATCATTGTTATTAATAATATTACAACTACTACTACTACTGCTGCTACTGTTCAGACAGTTGGGATCCTGGTAGATCCACTTCCTGGATTAAATTTGTCAAAACCTTACAAGTTCTTAAAATCTAATTATAATAAATGCTGTGGTCTCGCTAGGAGCACCTCTGAATAGGTTTCTTGAAGGGGCAAATGAATGAACACCTTAAACGTATTTCTTCTTATAGCCAGAAAACTTGTTTACAGACTAATCAAATTGGTAGGTCATGGTTAGAAAGTAAGAGTTTAATTAGGTCCATACGGATGATAAACCACGCGAAACCCAGCCATGGCAACTCAAGCAAACAAGAAATAATTACCACAGCAACTGACATGGGCGTCCAGCTGAGAGGGGGTCCGGAGGCAAATACCTCCAATTTCAGGTGGGGGATATTTTTTGAGTCTTAAGGGGGAAATTTTTCCCTCCTAACACTTGGAAGCGGGGGGGTTTGCCTCCGTCACATTATCTCTCTCTTACGAGTGTCGTCGTTAGTTGTGCTCCTTCGCTGTGTGCCATGATGGCAATGTGCTTCACTTTTGTGTTGGCGACGATCAGTTTGTCCCAGACGTACAGAGCATGATGCAGTTCGTCATGATTGTCCTTTTAAAACAACATAATGTCATTCAACATAACTAAATGTGGCTGAAATAATAACCAAATGCAGTAGACTTTTCTTTTCTGCTCTATGACAGCAGAACGATTATCATAGTATCACAATCAGCATTCGTAATCATAAACTCAAGACTTCTAAAGCACTACTCTAAAACTAAGAGCAGTGAGCATTCGATCATTTCACCTTCAGCATTTCAACATCATTAAACAAAACATCACTAAACGTAACATAAAACTTAGTTTAAAATAACACTTACTTACAATTATTTACAATATGTGACTGTAAAGTCACATATCCTAATATTAACATAAAATTATATTTTAATGTAACATAATATAATGTAATATATGCCAGCACAGTACAAAAAAAATAAAAATAGATGAGATAACACAATAATGACATAACATTGCATAAAAATTCATAAAGGACAATAGAAAATCCAATAATACAAAGCAGCATAACATAATCATTTCCTCAATTCTAGAACAACAGAGTGATGTCTCCATGTTGTCTCTTCAGCACCTTAATCCCCCCACCCATGCACCCAGCGTCCATATTCAGCTGTGACTCTCACCCGAATCTTGACCTTTAACCCTCCGACTTCGAGGAAGGTTTGGTTCTGGTTGAGAAGAAGGACTGCATATCCATTTCTGGAAGCCTCACGGATCAGTGGAATCTGGGATCCGGCGTCTATTGAATCGTTTATCACGGCCCTGGTTGACAAGAAGATAACATACAAACAGCACCATCTTTTTCATCATCATCATCATCATCATCACAGCCAACACCGTCACTCTAGTCATTTAAGTGTAATGATGTCAATCAAACATCCCATTCATTAAATTAAATTGATTGATCATTGACTAAACAATTGGCTGATCAATCAATTAAGCAATTCATTAAAATCATGGAGGTCATCATCATGCATGCATGTATAATGCAAATGAAACATGCTGCAACATAATGTAATAATGAATTAAATAGCCCTTCAAGCTCTAACCTATAAAATCAAAACCTGACAGGCGAATTATAAGTTACGGCCCCAACATTTACCCGAGCCAATTGAACCTAACCTTCTAACCAATAAAACAAAACTCCAACATAAATAAATAAAAAAGTTAAATAATGATTAATAATGAATTTCATACATAACATTACGTGAAGAGATCACAAAGTGATTGGAAACGGAAGAGACATTGACCTACTTTCGTGACCAAATTCCCGCTCTGATTGGTCCACTTCCACCAATTAGAATCAACAGCTTGTCCATATTTGAAAATATATCCGGTGTGACATAGACGAAAGTCCACGGCTCACCAGGTTTGCAATCGAGCTATGATTCAAAAACAATTCACAGAATGAAAAGAAAAATACTCACTTAGATGGAAGTTGGATTGATGAACGTAATTCTTCTTAAATAAGCCTAGATGCTATATATGAAAAGAATGTATGCTGAAATAGAAGTCGGATTAGTGAAAAGAATTCTTGCTTAAATAGAACTTGGATCAGCAAGCACATAATAATATCATCAATCCAACTCTTTTTTAACGAATACGACGGGCGAATAATAAGTTGTTGGTCGTGAACTGTTGTTGGTGAACCATTTGTCGTGGAACCCTCCCAACTTGGCCCAAGTAGGCCTAACCCCGAAACGCAGACACAATGAACAGCAGTATTAAATCAAAATGAGGCTAAGAATGTCAAAGACAACCCATAGATACATTGCTTGTTTTATTACTCAACTCATGAACCAGAAACGTCTGTATAAAAAGAGATGAAAAAAATAAGTAACAGATTGGACTGCTACCCTGGCTATTAAATAGCTACCGGCAAGTGGATTCTATACATTCCGAGGTTGTTTTCCAGTAGTTCGTAGACGTATTCGGTGACCGCCTGTTCAAGGAAAGACAACAATGGAACAGTTTCTCTGCTACAGACTGTCAAACGGGTGCAATGAACTTATGAGTAGGACTTCAGGTTAGAGCTAGATAGAGTTAGAAATAAGGTTTGAGATCAGCTCTGCGTATTAAGATGGTAGTCCTGGGTAGCACCAGAACACCTTGGGCTAGGGCTGACCCTTAAGTCCCGCTGGAGTTGGTAAGACTGATCTCTCTAGGGCACAAATAAGACATTCTTCTCAGTACCGGCTACACACCAGGTTATGGGGCATCTAAATTCTGATGATGTTCAAGTCCTTGTTTATGGCACAAATTCTGAGCAATTCCACCTAGTAGAAACGATTAGCTTGTTTTCACATGATCTCCATCTTTCTTTAACAGCAAACAGACTTAGCATGAATCCCTCAATATATACATTGGGCCGGAGAGATGGTTGAAAATTTACACGCTGGCACGAACATCAGATGAACGTGGGTTCGATACCCGATAAACCATGAGGTTGATTAATCTTTCCACTCGCTAGGTGGCATTGGAAAAATTAGCAGTAGTACAGATGGCGCCTTACAAAGTGCCAGGCAGTTAAATTTGACTCTTGTCAAACTTGTTCTCATCTGGTTAACCTTAACTGAAACTATTTTATGGAAGTTAATCAAATAACTCTAATAAAAGATGAGGTCGGTCAGGAGAGCAAGAAGAGTGAGAGGAACGAGCAGATAGTGGTTCATACATTAAGTCACAGAGATATTTAGGCGCTAAATCCTTGTGAGACCTGGAAACCAAGAGCAAGATATTATAATTGACTTGAGACAAAACCGGGAAGCACTGTAAATCACTGATATAAATAAATTCTACTACATCTCATGTAATCTTACTGTGTAGTTGTACATTTGAATCAATGTTCATAATAATAATAAATTAAATATATATATATATAAATGTATACATAAGTTACATATATAAAAATTATATATAAATGTGTGTATATATATATATATATATACGATATAGTTAGCAAATCTATTTTCTGACCTTTGCAACTTCTTGATATCGTTTCTCGTTCTCCGAGTGTTTTTTATGAACATCATACTTGAATCTGCTGCCAGTGCCATCTACTAGCTCACCACCTATTTATGTGAAACACAACAATCAACCATTAAGATATCTATGGCCACATGATCTGAGATCCATGATCTATGCAACTAAGGGTGCAGCATAAATTGAACAAGTTAAAGAAAAACATGGGTTTTTCGGGACCCTCTTATCTGGTAGATGGCGAAATCGATCCATTTCCTTAAGAGATTTCTGATTACATATCATTGATGATGTAAACTTGCCGGAGTGGATCTCGTCAAGGAAGACTCGTTCGAGTGGCCAAACGATATTTATTTTTTTCATTTTTTTCCTAAATTTTTTAGTTATGCCCATAAATATTTGAAACATTGCATTGTCACGCGAGCCTGAAATGTGTGCAAAATTTCAGCTGTGTAGGTCGATGGGAACATACCTGCAAAAGAGTTGAAAGATGTCCAAAAACATTTTTGTAATTTTTTTTGAGACTTGTGCATAAAAATTTGATACATTGCATTGTCATGCAGGCCTCAAATGTATGAAAATTTTTACCTCTGTAGGTCGACGGGAACATGAAAAAGAGTTCAAAGATTACGGTCCAACCCTGACAAAGTTTATGCAAGCCAATTTAAATAAAAGAGAGTAAAAGTACATTCATGAGTACATACAAACCGGCCGTATTTACCACTAGGCCAACAAGGCCCCGGCCTAAAGGCAGCACATTTCAATGGGTGGCAAAAGTTAGATTAAACATTTTTTTAAATTTAAAAAGTAAATGATAGCAAGCCAGTGGACTAAGAAAGAAATGCTTAATCACAGTGTTATACTGCTATTAAATAACTACTAAAACACTCACTAATATAACAAATTTCAATTATTTTCATTTTTTGACAGAAAAAGACTCGGGCTGGTAGTGTTTGTTTATCTTCTTACTATGACGTCTGTTAAAATCTGTGGATTTCAATTTGCAACTTCAATTTTAGGAGTGGCGGCATAGAAGTCTAGACCCATGGGTGGCAAATTGCTAAATTTGCCGCCGATTTACCGTATATGAAAGTTTGAAACTCAATTCTTTTTTCCTATGTGAGGGAACATGTTTGCAATGGTCAGGCTGAAATTAATCAGATCTGTGTTCTAGCTAATCAAAGTGAATGTAATTAATTTTAAAAATACTGACATTTAATTGCTACTGTTGAATGATTACAGAACTAGTTAAAAACTGAAAGGTTTTGGAACTAACTAAAACCAAACTGAAAACCCTAAAATAAACTTAAACCAAAAAGTTAACTAACACTTAAATAACACCGAAATATCAAAAAATTACACACATATGCATCTGAAATTTAAATACACAACACAGACATTCTATCAATATATGCACACATACATACATACATACATACATACATACATACATACATACATACATACATACATACATAAATACATACATACATACATACATACATACATACATACATACATACATACATACATAAATACATACATACATACATACATACATACATACATACATACATACATGCACACATACATGCACACATACATACATACATACATACATACATACATACATACATATACACACATGCATGTATGGACATATACATATACACATATACATAAATACACTTATACATATAAGAGTATGTACATACTGTGTCCTTAATAAAGGGACCCCTACAGATGCTATGAAAATAAACAGTAAATATTCGTCAATTTTTTAAATTCGAAAAACGTCTTAATATTCACATATTTATCTAGTACTGAAGAAAATATGATAGTGCCTGACATTCAGGAATGACGTCATAATGACATCAACTGAATAAACATTCGAGTTTTAAGGACGGCCTAAAATTCATCTACAGAATTTTCAACTGGGCTCAAATTTTATCGATAAACCGCCAAAAATGTTGTTAAAATTTACTATCATATTTGAATAACATAAGACTGCAAGGTGTTTTCAAAGTTCCGCTTTCGGCCTCAATACAAGCTTCAAGACACGTGCGTCAATGGCCAATGACCAGCTGATCGAATTTTACAATGGCATCAACTTTTTAATTTAGACACGTAACCGTGACGTACTTTGTCGAACCAGGACGTTCATAAATTACATATTTATCGATAAATATGTCAGGATTAAAACGGTTTTGAAATTTTAAGAAAATCGACGAATATTTACTATTTAGTTCCCTATTATCATTAGGGGTTCCTTTATTTAAGGACCCACAGTGTACAATATATTAATACAATCGTCTATACATACATGCACATAATGCAAACTATTAGAAAACAGTTGCAATATTATCCACTGCATTTTTGTAAAGTTAATTCTGAGACTCAGAGTCTGCTTACGATCATTGAATCTGCATCCATACTGCATGAGGTACCAGGCAGGTGTCTTAATTGGAGCTGCCTGTAAAGCACAACGTAATCAATGCAATTTACCCTGTTCCTACGTTTGATTCCATCTGCACTGGGTAGGATGAGGAACGGGGAAGGTAAGGTTAGGTATGGATAGGCATGGTTAACAGTGGCGTCGCCAGAGCTTCCAGGTAGGGAGAACAAAAGGTCCATAACGATTAGGGGTCTGGAGAGCACCGTAAGCTGACCCAGGAGCCTGCAAAATTTTGAACATTTTATGCCAAATGGTTGATATGGAGTGAAATTTGGGCTCTTGTTTATCTCATACTTTATAAAACATTATTTCAAAAAAATGTACCTAAATCATTTCGATGTGAAAAAATTTGCCTATATTATATTTAATGAATCTCAGAATTTGGACGTTAGAAAGCGTTTGGACGTTTATTCGTTCGCAGTCGAATCATTGAAAATTGCAGTGACTATGTACCTCAACTAGCTTCATCTGGAAATGCATTTCTGTGCAGGGCTGTTTGCAAAATAGATGGTGTATATACGGTGGCGACGCCAGAGCTTGGAGGTTGAGGGGCAAATAACCCCAACGATTAGGGACACGGGGAGCGTCCTAAGCTTCTCTGTCGGGGTCTGGGGCTTTGGCGGCGCTCCAGAAGCCGGTGCAAATTTATTAATATTAAATTAATAATAGTTTTAGTTAGTTTTAGTTTTGTCAATAATAGTATTGGTTTAGGTAGCTGATTATAGTGTAAGTAAGCTAACTATAGTTTATAAGTAATTATAATTATAGTTTAGCTGAAGTATGCTAATAAAAGCTTTAGTAATTTAATATCAATTTAAGTTATAGCAGTAATATTTTAATTCTAATTTAATTCTACTCAAATATCAATTGTAGACCATAATTATTACCATTGACATTCGTCACATGTGAGGCCAAAGACGAGAGAGAGATTTCAGCATTTCTGAATTAATTAAGTGAACTTTTCGCAGTGAGTACTATACATTTTTGCTAAATAAAAAAACAGGATTCGAATTCGTGGTAAACGGTAACCGGAGGTAGACACATTTCATTCTTCTCGTGTGTCTTAACATAGATGAACTATTACTAGAAACGGTAATGTATGTCATAATGTCACATCATTTGCAAAATTATGTACAAATCATGCAAACAACGAATATGCGCCTAAGTTAGGAACATTTTCAAGCAGAAATATTTGTTTTATTCCGGCTAAATATCGTTTTAGTTTTCGTTGCATCTATTTTCGTTTCCTTTTAGTTGCCACAAATTTCGTTTTTGTTTTAGTTGGTCATGTGATTTCGTTTTAGCTTTCGTTTGCGTTAACGAAAACGTTTGAATTTCGTTAATTGACATTTTCGTTTTGTTTTTCGTTAACGAAAACAACGCTAGACCCAGGCTGGGCCAGAATGGGGGGGACAGCTGCCCCTTCTACGTGGCAACCCTAATGATAGTTAGGTAACTTAGGGTTAATTCATCAATTCAATCATTCATTTATTCGTTCATAGAGTTGCTATTTCTTAGGTTCATTTTAATAACATAATTATTTGACTCATTCTGTTGCTCGTTTTTCATAATTATTAATTATATTCATTACATCGTTGGCGTGTACGATCATTACTTGTCATTAAGTCATTCTTTAATTCATTCGTCTATTCATTCATTCATTCTTTCTTTCCATTCATTGTTTCCATTCATTCGTGTGTTCATCCATTCTTTCATTCCTTCACTCATGCACATGTGCTTCACAACTTTTTTTAAATGGAAAAGGAGCGATAGAGACTCACATTGCTCTTCAAAGCTTCATTATTCTTCAGAGTATCATCGTTTTTCAAAGTTTCATCGAGGTCGTTTGAGCTAAATAATAAGTAAGTTAGCAAATGCTTTTCGGTACTAGCTGCAGACGAATAGTTCGGCAGAAGGTTTAAAAAATTAGCCATAACGCAATGATGAAATATACCAACTGTGAAGAAATTTTATTTCTCCGTCCCAACAAAGGCTCGCGAGTAAGGCTTTCAAAAAGTGTTGAAATCACGATCCGTGTACCCGTCGATCCGCGGGGTACCCGACAGCGCGGATAGCTTGTTAAGAAATGTAGAAAATTGCGCATTTTTACGAAATGTCGGGCACCGGAGAATCGATTTCATTGCCCGGGCAGTCAGCCAATATGACAAACGGAATATTTTTGGCATAAGGTCAGGTAAAATCGCGCATTTTTACGGAATGTCGTTACCTGAGAACCTATTTTCAATGCCCGGGCACTCAGCCAATATGACCTACGTAATAATTCTGGCATATAGTCAGGTAAAATCGCGCATTTTAACGGAATATCGGGTGCCCGAAAACCGACTTTATTACCCGGGTAGTCAGCTTCGGTCGGATAACCGGGTACCCGTTGACAGCCTTACTCGCGAGTGGAGTACTCTTAAAATTTTCACAAAACGTTCTTATGCAAATTTCTAGGTTAATGTGACTATCTTCATCACAAAAATACTTTAAATTCCGATATTTGGACATTTCTAGTTTCAAATTGCTCAAACCTCCAACATGTCATTATTAAACGGTGACTATTTGTATTTACGTCATTTGAGACGCGGCTAGTTTAATGTGCAAATCAGGCGCGTTAGGTGGCTTACTCAAATGCTTAATGAGCTCAATAACCCTTTAAAAACTATGTTTCAAGAAAACCATTCTGTTTGAGTGTCTCTTCACATGGCGCTATATAAATCTGCAGTTACAATTTATATGCACGATCAAAAGGCGCAACATAGGCACATGATTAAACTTAGACCTACGCCTCCAAAGGATGGCGCGCTTCTTCCTAACTTTCAAGACTCACCTGATAATGTCGTAGTCGTGTTCGTCTTCCAGATCGGCTGTAGTGGCTGTACCGTTGCCCTGTTGGAATCGGGCCTTGATGAGTATGAGGGAGTCTACCGGTAGGTCGAATTCAGTTGCAGCGACATACGGAGAAGAGGGTTGGGGTGGAGGCGATGATGATCTGTCCGATTGGCAATACAAATATACAGACATACTTTACATACATAAGTATATACAATTTATACATATATATACAGACATACAAAAAACTATACACAGACATACAATACTGAATACACACATAAGTAAATATAATTTATATAGCGTACATATGAATACAATACATAGGCCTACATAGGTACACATACATAGGCAGAGACCCGAGGTGTAACAAGGTTTTGAAAAGTGGGGGGCATAACTTAAAAAATATTGCGCAAAACGCCAAAATTTTTTGCTCCCCACTTATTGAGTTTTGCCCCCTCAGAAATTTGAAAAATGGGGGCACAAATTATCTTAACAAAAATCATCTTAAAAAGTCACTGTAGAAACATAAAAAAGAACCGATTTGGGGGCACACAGCCCTAAAACTAGGGGGCTTTGTTGGCTCGGGGAACACTTGATACACGCAGTGCAGGGGTTCCGGAATCCCGCTCATGCCGTCTTCCACGTTTCTCGGGGCAAAAACCGTGTCTGCTTTGTATAGGCGTAAGATTATACGTGAACAATGGAGTACCCTATTCGACCTGGCACCGGAAAGATAGGATTGGCTATTGCGGACTTTATTTGTTTAGCCTGGGTGTTAAGCTGGTCTCCCTGACGTCGCTTTTGTGGGCGCAGAGAAATTTTCATGGATTTTACATTACATTACATTGCAAAGACTTTCGAAGAAATGGTCCATCTGAGCAAGCTACGGTGAAGTCAGGTTTGCACAATCGATCTGTACTATAAATACTATTTATTTACATGTATATCTAGATTCTGTGCGTGCGCGTGTGTGTGTGCGTGCGTGCGTGCGTGTGTGTCTCCGTTTACACTTTTACAGCTTCGCTCAGGGAACACCTCGGACACCCAGTAGAGGGGTTAGTGGAATGTTGAGGAGTAGGAGGAAGAGGAAGAGGAGGATGAGGAAGTCGTAGGGAACGATTATGGAGTAGGGGAAATGACAAGGGTGACCATGAGAAGAGGTTGGAGGAGTGTGAAAAGGAGGATGGGGTGGGAGGAGAAAGCGGTTAGGATAGGGTGAGAAGTAGAGGAAGGGGAGAAAGTTTGGAGAGGGTGAACGAGAACAAAGAGTGAATAGAAATTAGAAAAGACGGAGAAAGAGCAGAGGAATTAGATTGAGGAAAGGTGAATTCTGCCAGACAGGCAGCCACCAGGGCTGCAGTGCTGAGTCCACTCAGGCCAGTCAGGAACGACAGACTGCAGATGCTGCAAAAACAGGAATGCCTCCCCACAACTTCGTCCTCAATCAAGGTGCCCCCATATTCTTCTTCACCTGGGCGAACGCCCGGTACCCCAGATAGTATTCAATATTTATGAAATATTTATATATTGATGAAATATTGATGAAATATTGATGAAATATTAATGAAATATTTATAAAATATTTATTAAATAATGGAGGGAGCTCCCTCCATCCCCCCCTTGGCAAAAGCAGACAGATTTCAGAGTAGGGACCGAGTATATATACACACATACATAGTAGGGTGGTATCGAAAAACAATTTTTTTTCATAATCCCGGGGACACCCTTTAGTTCACATCTACATAAACACAACTTACATACACATTCATGCACAAATATACGCACACATACACACATGCATACACACATGCATACAGAGGTATACACACACACGTGCCTACATACATACATACATACATATGCATATACACATATACACTGTCTCTCCTCCTACCCTGGATTTGGAGAACCTCGTCGTGGTCTGAAAAGTACTCTGACTTCGTCGATTGACTCCGTGGCTGAGGGTCTGGCAGAGGCATCGATGTTTAACATCTTAAGGACGATGTCCACCAAGTCTTGGCTGTAGTTCGTCGGCATTGGACTGACCTAACGACACATTATACTGTGGTATGGTATGGTATCTATAGATTTTATAGCGCCCCTCACAGAGTAGCTATTCAGAGGCGCTTTCAGCACGGAAACCACACGGAAAAAGAAACGCCTTTAAGGAGTGAGAAGCCGATGGAGAGAAGCCAGTCATTAGTTTAGTCGTTAATGGAAGAGGAAGGTCATTCGACGTAGTTGGACCAACAACAGCAAACGCCTGTGTTGGGCTAAGGCCGTCTTAGTCTTAGGAACACAAAAGATCAAGACGCTCAACAGAGCTCAAGGAACGGAATCGGGACATCCACGCCATCTGTCGACGGGAATCAAAATTGGTTAGTTCAAGGCTTGTGTGTGAACCACTAGTGACTTTTTCAGCTTACTGGGCATGGCTTTGCCAATAGATCATACGATATTTAACATAATTAAGGCTAGCGCCTTTGAGTAGATATTTTAAAGGGGCGCTATATAAAAAATCGATTACATTACATTACAACGAGACGACGTTGCCGATAACGGCTTTCGCAAATAGTCGAAGAGATATCTTGGAGAACTGCCTAGCTGAGCTTTCGAGACTGCAAAGAGGATCTTGTAGAGGCTGCGTGCAGTGATAGGAAGCCAGTGGAGGTACGTCATGCTATGCTATGGATTGGTATGGTATTGGTGTGGTGCGGTATGATATGCTCACCTTGCAACATTTAGAGTAGGTCATTTGCTCACAACTGCTCAGCACACGCGATATGTAAGTGTAAGTGACCAAAGAGATACATGTACTACAGAATATACACGGTGATTCATTAAAAAACGTACCCCTAGATATTTAATTGTAACTCCGTCAAATATCGGTTTATGTCAAAAAAATTTTAAGTGAACATAGAGGAATCAGTTCTGAATAGGAAGAAAGTTACAGTTTATGTTCAAATTGACCCCCTCGGGCAGTAACACACGCGCGAAGACGCCTACGCCACTGCCTGACTGACTCATCAATGATGCGCTGATCCATTTCATCCCATACCTCCACAATTCGGTGACGCAACTCGTCGACATCATGTATTCGATTTCTGTAGACTTTTTCCTGCATGACGCTCCATATCTTATAGTCCACTGGATTCAAATCAGGGCTATTAGGTGGCCAGTAATTAGGCGGGATGAAATCAGGTGTTTCAGTTTCGAGTAACGCAACGGTCTCCCGAGCTCTGTGCGCAGGAGCGCTATCCTGCTGGAAGATGAAATACTCCGTTATCTCACGAATGTCAGGCAAGAGACCCTGCATTAGTAGAACATCTCTGTAATATTGTCCATTAATCTTAACACCTGGTTCGATGAAATGGATGTTCGTACGACCGAGTGCAGATACCCCGACAGATACCATAAGGGACTTGCTGAAAGTTGGTCGAGTCCGCAAAAGACGATTTGCTGGAACGTCTCTCTTCCTTGTACCGGCTGAGACATAAATACGATCATTCTGACTGTTACTGGGTGCTGCCACAGTAAACAATTTCTCATCAGTAAACCAAATGAAATTCACTAAGCTTGCAGGATACAACCTCAGTAGCTGACGGGAACGTGTCAATCTTGCTTGCTTGTTGGCTGCTGTGAGTTCTTGAGCGTGTCGTTTCTTTAAACATCGCAAATGTAAATCATTCTTGACAATTCTCCAAACTGATGTCTGACTGATTCCTATTTCTCGAGCAATTTGTCTCTGTGTGCGATGCGTTTGCGGCATATCTTCCTGGCTGAGCACCAGCGATTCAACCTTTTCAGCATTGTCGGTTGTTGCTGCCGTACGCGGGCGGCCGCTGCCTGGTCGACGATGGAAAGACCCAGTTTTGTCGATCTTTAAAAGTAACGCATTTAATCCACCAAGAGTCCACTCTTTATCAGGAAATTTCTTTAGAAAACGTTTTGCACTGTACTTTTTATTCTTTCGTAAGAATGTAACAAATTGTTTATCCTCTTCGGTAAACACCATTTTTTCGCGATATTTTCGTGACGTCATTAGTTTCGTCAATCGCGTTACGTCATTTTAGCTTGGTGTGTCAAATGATTTATGTAGCACTTGAATAGAATATCAAGCATCATTATTCTGAAATTTCATTAAAATTAATGGTCATTTACCTGAGTTATGCTAACCTATGTAAGGTACGTTTTTTAATGAATCACCGTGTATATTGCAGTATCTATTGTCACGTGCACTTCTGAACTTTAAAAGGTAGGGCAATATCAAACACAGTCAAGTCGCATCAAGTACTATCAAGTACTTCAGTGAACCATCAAGTTGTTTATCACTGAGATAAAATTTTATAATATGCAGCTCTCACTAAAGAGTAACCATTCGATGGGCTCTATCTGCACCGACATAAATATTATGCAAGCACAAGATCGAGCAAATCATCACAGCAGATGAGGCTGTGAAAAACAAGTAACCTACTCAAAGGTCAACATTCCGGATCAACATTATCGCATCTATCTACCGCAGTTAACTTGAACATGATAACATTCTGTCTAATCCTTCGTTCAATCAGTTCCGTTTTAGGGTTCTCTCAAGGACCAATATTCACAAGACTGGCAAGGCCCTATTTAACGTCGTGTCACTAGTAATTGGACTATTATTAGGAGCCAGAAAGTTTCACATCTTGTTGACATAATAAGCTGATTCATGAACTTTTAGTTATGAAGGTAAATTGACGAATAATTATGTCAGAAAAATAAAAAAATGTTTCGTAGGTTTAAAACATCGCGTTTTCAATTAGAAGCAAAATTTAGATTGGAGTCAAACTTGTACACGACTACACGTATTTCTGACGAGCATAACCAATCCTCTAAGGCTTTAACATAGAGTCCATGTGGTTTTCCAAAAAGTGTTAGAGGTTTGGTCCGCACAGAGTATTGTCGACAGAAGCTGTTTAGAAAGTATTGAGAGAAGATTCTTGGCTGACTTACAGAAACGATGTTTAGTGTGGCCAACAGAAGCGGATTAATGGCTGGTTTCAGAGCCATCATTTCATACACACAACAGCCAAGAGACCAGATATCACACTGAAATAGAAAAGGACTAGCAATCAACCAAACAATCAAGGCAATAATTAACTAAAACAATCAATCAACATCAATAAAAAAAGTAATCAGCCAAAGCAATCAATCAACAGCAATCAATCAAATGAACAATCAGCAATAGATTAGATTATATATGCCATATTGGATGGATGACTGGATTCGCGGAATTAGATTTACATTAGATTGAGGAAGTGTATACCTTATGGTCATATGCTGACTGGATTCGCGGAATTAGATTTACATTATTAGATTGAGGAAGTATATACCTTATGGTCATATGCTTCCTGTCGGAATATTTCTGGCGCCAGATAGAGTGGAGTTCCACAGATCGTTGTTGCCAGGTCCTGAAAGTGCGCCAGTTCCCTACAGAAGAAAACTCATCCAATTACTTCAACAGACACTTCTTTAGGATGCCAAGTACAACTGGGAAGGGTACGGAAAACTCGCCTATGATCATTTCTGAGGTAATAGGTACAGACCCGTCGACAGCAAAAGTAGGGGTCAGGTAAAATTTGTTCCCCCTTCTCTCTTATACCACATACATAAAGAACTCTGCAATTCAGATTATATTAAATTATTTTATATTAAATAAAATTTTATTTATATTAAATACATGGTCAAAGTTCGATCGGATTCGTCTAAATAAGAGAATAGTATAATAGATAAGAATAAATATACAAATGAAAAACTTATTAGATCAGAATAGATTACATTACATTAAATATATGGCCTAACTGAAAAAATCCTTAGATGAGAGATTAGATTGACTAGATTAGATTAGAACATATTAGATTAGAATATATTAGATTAGAATATATTGGATTAGATTATATTAGATTAGAATATAATAGATTATATTAGATCAGAATAGATTATAGTAGATTAGAATAGATTAGATTAGAATAGATTAGATTAGAATAGATTAGAATAGAATAGATTAGATTAGAATAGATTAGAATAGATCATATTGGAATAGATTAGATTAGAATAGAATGGATTAGATTATAATAGAATAGATTACCTTGATACACCGAAGTCTCCGATCTTGACCGAATGACTTTCTGTGAGGAATATATTCGCTGGCTTCATATCCCGATGTAAAACCGGTTTCGGTCTACCGTGTAGATACTGTCAAACCATCAGAAAAATCGACCTCATTGGCCAGAAGCTTCATTCAACCCCTGCAGAAGGATTGTAACCTTCTGAGGACTGCAGTTTATGCAGGAGCAAATGAATGCCTCACATCTGTAGGTCGCCTCAAGTCACCATACTTATAGACTATACTTATAGACTATACTTATAGACCATACTTATAGACCATACTTATAGACCATACTTATAGACCATACTTAAACTCACCTTACCTGACCACACATAACCTTGCCATTCTTATCCTACCTTACCATGCCTTATCTTACCTGAGCAGGCAATCTTAAACGGGCGCTATATAAAACAACTGTGATAATAATATTAATAATTATATCACCTAACTAACTGACTAAACCTCACCTTACTTCATTTTACCTTTCATTAACGATTCTTATCTATCCAACCATACTTCAGTTATCTACCCTCAGTACCCTAAAAAATTATAACTAACCCAAAAGCGTATGTCTGCGTGTGCTACAACACAATGGTGATTGTCTACTGAAGAGGCGTTATATAAGTCTCTTATCAAGATGAAAGTTACAGCCGACCTGTAGGGCCTGTAGGATCTGAAGCGCCCAGCTGAGGATTCTCTGTTCGCCGAGGTAGTTCTTCTGCTCCTTGAGGTACTTGGCCAGGTCCCCTCCGGAGCAGTACTCCATGACGAGATAGATGGCGCTCTGAGTGGAGAAGGAGTCGTGGAAGGCCACGATGTTTGGATGTTTCAACTGATGGAGAAGTTCCACTTCCGCCAGACAGTCTTTCCGCTCATCACCACAAGTGAACGACATCTCCTTCATGACAAGCTGGAAAAACGAATATGGCGTTGATAGTTAATTGTCATCAATCAATCAATCAGTCAGTCAATCAATCAATCAATCAGTAAGTCAGTCAATCAATCAATCTTGACATAACGCATCTTCAAGGAACCTACTCGAGAGGCATCGAGTCCAAGTTCTGCCAGAGAAGACAGACTTCAGAGTTGTTATGTAATCATTCTAATGCAGTGGGTTTAATTTGCTAGATCTATATAAATTTCATTCATTCATTCTGAACATCTATGATTCCATGCCATCTGTCGGTCGTCAACGGGAATCCTTTGGTTGGTCCGACATTTGTGCGTGGGCCCACCACTGGCGACTCTTTTCAGTCTATGCCTACTGTTCATTGTTTTGCTAACTGATGAAACAAATTCGTGTATAGGGTCTAATGACATTTAACATAATTTAGGAAAGGCAGAGAGCGCCCCATAGTAGATATCTCTAAGAGGCGCTATATAAATGTTTTTGATTAAATTCACTTTTACACATTCGTTCCTTAATCTACCTTTTTCGTTTGATCTGACTTAGGTTCGACGAGGTAGGCATCTGCAAAACCTCCAGATCCAACCTGTTGAAGTCTCAGATAGTCCGACAAAGGCATGGTGGCTTCCCGACGCTTTAGCCGTCTCTCTTCAAGACTTCAATGGACTTCAGAAGTCACTTAACGCTTTTAACTAATTGCCAAACGGTCAGCACTCTAAACTAACAATCGCTGGCGAAACGTTTCGATGTCCAATGGATGAACTGTTCCAGACGGGAGAATGGTAGTTGCCCTATTTGTAAAATAAATGTAAAACGTACGCTACATTTAATAACAAACGTATTTAATTGCCAACACTTTATTCAAATGCTATGATTTTCAAGAATCTTAATAATAGACATCAATCAATCCATCAATCAATTAACCAATCAATCAATCAATCATAAAATACAATGAAAACTATATATCACGAGTTTTGTACAAGAACATAAAATGTCTTCCAAAGACTGATTGAACAACATTCTAATAATTTCCTCTAGAGTATATTTTCTTGTAAGCTCTGACAACTTGCATGTTATTAGTTATTATATAGCAGAAGCGAATATCATCAAAATCATCAACAATAACAACAAGCATGGGCTTATCGGCCTTAGGTGTCTGATGCCTTTCTAACCACATCTCTCCACACGTCTCTTGTTCAATGCAAGAGTGACTAAACTCTTGAAGACTTGTTATGCCACATTCTTCAAGGTCATCTGTCCATTCCCATGTGGTCTTCCCATTTTGTTTGTTCCATCCATTATCTCAGAATGAAAAGATGTCAGAAAACTGCTAAAGTTGGTGCTTGGATTAATTAATCTAAATAATAATGAGCGCATTTAATTTCCAACACTTTATTCATACGTCAGATTGCCAATATAGCGGTACTTAATTACAACGACGATAATGGCCCGAGATAACTGTGCCAAACACAGGACAACTCTTAAATTGCACCGTGGTAGTTTGGGACGATCAGGAAGGCTATATCGTTCGATGGGGAAAATAAGTTCCTAGTTTTGTTTCGCTTAAATACTTCCAGTAACGCTGATAAAGAGAAGTTTAAGGTCTAGGTATTCACCTGTGATAAAAAGTTATGAAATGTTGTTACGAAAGCACACAGAATATGATTAACGGCTAGACGTCCTCATTGTCAATTCAAGTCACCTCCAACAAGGCCACTGCTACAACTCAGGCAGCGCCAGTCCCAAGTCTGGATAAATAAGGAGGGCGACGCTAATGATCTCTGTTATCACACAATGCTGTTAAACTGCAATTATACCTACTATAACTAAAACCACAGCTTCCTCCACCATTACTACTTCCGAGCTCACTAATATCACTACTACTGTAACTCTGACTAATCCTACAACTGCAAAGGTCAGTTAAGATCAAGTATTTGTCATGTGAAGATTTTCAACGAAATAACAAATGAAGGATAAAGAACAGTAAACAAACTGCTTCCTGGATTCTAAAGAGCTTCTTATGCTTGTCACTCCTTCACCATTAACCCAGTACAATAAGCTATAGCACCAATTGTCAATACAGGGTCAAAGGCATAAGAACTAAGCTTTTGTCTGGTAACCCACTGGAGATACCTATAACACCCACCCCAGTCTCTACCATTTGGAACTGGGTCAGTTAATTATTGCTACAGTCTTGCAGCATAATTTATCAGCTGCGTCCTATAGTCCTCTGGGCAAGCTTATAAGAAAGCCGGCAGTTCTGCCTGACTTATAATTATCAGAGATTAAATCTCTGGGTAGCAGGGTAGAAGTTTGAGTTTTTAACTGTGTGATAAAACAAGATCGTTAGCGGTCCCCTCCTCATTCACCCGGGCTTGGGACTGGCATCGCCTGAGTGCAAACAGCGTTTGAATTTAATGCTTGGTTAATTGTTGTTTAACTACCCTGTATAATGACAAGGATCATCAGCGTCGCCCTCCTTCTTTATCCAGGCTTGGGACTGGCTCTGTCCGAGTGCCAACAGTGGCGGAGTTTAGGTTAATGCTTCTTGTTATTAATCCACAGTTTAATGTCGTCATACGACATCTATGGCCGTTGACGACAATTTGAAACATTTACAATACAGCGCAAAGAAATTCATATCGTCCGAAAGACACCACTAATGCTTCTTATGGTCTGTGAATATAATACAGTCCATGAGAACAAACTTTAAAGGTGATTATAGGTACATCATCGATGACGTCAGCGACCTAGTATACTGCCTGAGTGTATTATAAAGTCGATGAGAACCACTTTAAAGGTGTCTACAGGCACAATTACATTTAGGGTTATAAATGGATTGGAGATAGGCATCTAATGTTAGTAGTAGTAGTAGTTTAAGCTTAGTGACAATGTGTGATAATAAAGATCATTAGCGTCGCCCTCCTTTTCCAGACTTGGGACTGGCACTGCTAGGGTGTTCTGAGTAGCACGTTCCGTACACGGGGCCTTGAATGGCAAGGTACTTTTTCAAACGGTCAGCGGTGGTCTCACCCAATCAGTTCATTTTAAAATGAGCAGGGTCAAGGTCATATATACGGTCGCTATATAAATCGAGTACATTTACATTTACCATGAGCCTCGATTATTCATAAGATGAATAAACAAAAACAGTACCCATAAAAATTTGAAACAATAATCACAATCTAATCTGAGCTAGATGCCGCAAGACCAAAATTATACCTTGTCTGCCTCGTTTCTCTCACATTTCCATATTTATGGTTGATCAACGTCATTGGCGACCTCTAAACTCTGCCACTGCTAGCACTCAGGCAGTGCCAGTCCAAAGCCTGGATAAAGGAGGAGAATGACCCTAATGGTCTTTGTTATAATTACAGTGTCGATGAACTGCAACTACTACTGGGTGATATCTCTCTGTCTCTGTCTCTCTCTGCAAACAAGCAACTTGGATTTCAGTCATCCGTCTTTAAATCTCAGCTGGGCCTTACACCAAAATATATTTCTCACCAAATTGCCACTAAATGGGAAACTTCTATTGTGCCAGCTTCTAATGTAGAAGTCATCAACAGATGACGCACCGAAACCATGACGTAACAAGGTCAACATCAAAATAATATGACTTGTAGGCCGATGCAAACTGAAAAATTCTAAAAATCTACCACTTATTCAATTGATCTTTCGAATTAGTGTTTTAAAAGGCTGCTATCAACGCAAATTGTGCGAAAATTCAAAAAATACATTGGAATTCATTCTAAATAAAGAATCTACCATGATAATTAGCAAACGTCTATGACGCGTTTCAGTGTTAAAGGCCTAAAAATAAATGTTAGTTCAATCAAAACAAAAAATGTAGAATGTGACGTAATAATAGATTACTGCGGTATGCGGGCCTATTTCTATAATTCCTTCGCACATGAAATAGTGGTCTAGAACTAGTAGGCCTACACGATCGGAAATGGCCGTTGGTGTGCTACATGATATATTTTTAAAAAAAACAAACGTTGTCCCCATTGTGTACATACAGAGTGGTTCCTGGCTTGATTCCAATCGCTCTGATTCACGACAGTCAACAACGTAAGCAAAAGAAATATTTTCGGGTGGTAATATTACGTAAAAAGAAAACGTTGCTTTACCGTACCTGCTAAAATACGAAATTTAATCGATTTTGAAAGCGTATCGAGTCAAATGCTGAAATTCTCTCAAAGGAATGATCTTAATCGAAAGTAATAGCGGAAAAACCGAACAACCTTGCGACCAATCCAGGCGCGTGACATGACGTGGGAATAAATTATTCGTTGTACGGAGAAAAAAAAATCTGATAAAAACGCAGAAATGCAAACATGAGTGTAAATGGAGTACAAAAGTAATTTGAATTGTAAAATAAGCCAATAATATTTATTTATTAGGATCTGGGGAAACCGTGAGAGTTATTTTTAGTAATATTAGAGATTTTATATAGCGCTTTTTCTCGTAGCCCATTCTCGGAGACTCGACCGGACCTGGGAATGCGGCCTACAAGGCGGCCAGCGTTACATAGGGCCCTATTTATGGTCCGGATCGCATATCCTAAGGCAGATGATGGCAGATGATTCAAAGAACCGATAATTTGCGAGATTTAGGAGGAACCGACAACGTTATCAAGTACTGAGATAGTTTTGAAGGATGGTCATAGGTTTATGGCTTTTCGTAGAAGTTTTCCGGGCGTTCTTCATCTGAGGCTGGGCAATTTGGAAGACAAACTGTAGTACTGGGCCGTGGTGTTATGGATGCAGTGTAAAAGACTTTTTGAGACGTCACATTCTTAGCTTCTGCAAATCTATTGCCAGATGGCGCATCTATTTAGTTTTCTGTAATATCCTTTCAGCTTTCTATCGAGTTAACAGATGCACTCATTAAATACCTTCGTGAACTGCGCTTTGCTTTCTAGTTAGCTTTAAAACTTGTAAGCTTGCGATTACGAAAAAGTCCATCGATATGTCGAAGGTAGATGGCGCCCGGAAAGCTCAGTGACGTCCTTGTGTTGCATCTGAAATAATATGTTATCGTAGAATCGCGGAATCTGTTATTTTTGTTCAAATTTTGATTAAATAATTTCCAGGACTCGAAAATTAAAAACAATCACCAGAAGATATACTGCTGTTGGTGTAATCTACTTTTAAATTTTAATTGTATCTATGGCCAGTCGTTTTGCTGCATCGCATATTCGAAGCATTAATTAAACTGCATGCCCGATGTTGGTAAAGATTTGCCCTAGGCTTGTAAACATTTTGGGAAGCCTGCACCAAAATAATTTCTGTCTTCGTCAGATGCCTTAATTGCCAGAGGTTGTTCAACTTTAGATCCATCCATGTTTCACACAGTTTTTCAACAACTGCAAAATTATTTTGGATTCTTTCAGTTCAATTTTAGTTGACGTTAGGACTTAATTACACAGACTTGCTGTTGGTATTCCTCATTGCTCGACCCTGGATCACCTCTGGACTGGTTATTTTTGGGTAGCAGAAAGGAAGAAGGATACGAACAAAGGAGAGGACTATGGCATGGTGTACATGTATCTCCTGAAAGTGCAGATGGTTTACGATTGATGAATGGTGTGACCATAAATACGTATTATGTTTAATATGTGTACAGTCCAGTGGGTTTTTTAAAAATTCTGAAAGGGGCTACATAAATATTGCGATATTTGCATTGAGAAAGTGTTAAACGTGGTTGTTTTCGTTATCTGCCGCAGAGAATGGTGCTGAAAAGTGACAAAATCCGCCTCAGGAAGATGCTGTCCGACTCCATAACCGTCCTGTGTCGTGCTGGTCTACCGTTCCAGTCCAAGGTCCAGGTGGAGGCGCTGATTGGGATCACCCTGGATGACAGCGAGGTTGTCCTCCTCAGCTTCAAAGAGACGCTGTCCTCCAACGGCCTCTTCTTGCCCTCTGAATCGACAGATGAGGACAACGCCACCGACAGACACAATTTCGTGATCGGCGACGACCTGAAGTGTGACCCGGAATCCGTAACCGTAAAAGATGAGTATGCCGACGTTGAATGGGAGGCCGCTGACAACCACAAAAGAAAGAATCGTGGACGGCGCAGTGCGGGGGCGAAGAAATTCGGAGAAAGGGCAAAGGCAAGTTCCAGCATAGAGCAAGACGAACAGTTTGCAGACGCTAACGCGGTTATGGTGGAACAGACGGAAGGTGGCGATTTCGATCGCTTCGATGGTGGTCTGGTAAACGATAATCGGTTAGATCAGAATTTTCCAAACGAGGGTCGCAGGGGTCGGTTCCGGACGCAGGTGAAGGCAGAGGCAGACGACGGGTTTGACGATAATGCGGACGACTGTATGATCGTGAAGAGCGAGGAGCCAAACTTGACGGAGTGTTACGAGATCGATGATAATCAGTCGTGGGACGAACACGCAGACATGTTTGACAGGGACAATTTCCATGCTTTACAGGGTGTAGGAGAACCAGGCGATGCAATGCCTATAGCCTACGATCAAGATCAAAACTGGCTGCCACAGATGGCAAAACCACCTCCGGCCAAGAAATTAAAATTGCCTTTGCAGCAGAGAAGGCAGACGTGGACGGCGAGACCTTCGTCCACGTACACGAAATCCAGAAACTTTCAACCGGCAGGGAAGCTTCACTCGAAACCTACTCATCGACCTATAAACAACGAGGTTTGTGTAATGTTCTGCATTTACCGGCCACTGAACGATTGTAGTGACGTACATGCTTATTAATCTGAATATATGAACGCCTAGTGGATTTGTTTATTCTCACGTGGAACAATGGTTGCCATGCTTAAAATCGGTCTTTGTTCCTCAGACTTCTTTCCTTGATCATTAGTTGTGTGCCGATGATGAGGTTTTTACAAAATGGCTCCATTTCTTTATGTTTCTGATTGTATCCAGGTCTGTCCTCATGTCTGTCTTTTTCCATAAGATCTTGTCACAGGTTTTCCATCAGTGTTTTTTTTGTCCTCTTTGGGGCCGTCCGCATATTACGTACGCGGCAAGGGGATTTCAAATTTCGGCCATTTTGCATACGGGTGCGTATGGTGGGGAAGGGGTCCAGAAAGTGTGTACGTACACAAATATAATTGTCTAATTATGACGTCCACAATACAAAATATGAAAATCAGAACTGTAAACCTAATCACAAACTATATTCCTGCTTACTCAATTCTATGTAGCATTAAAACTGCTTCAAATGCAAGTGTTGTTAGTGTTTCAATTCTTCGTTACAATTAACAAATTTAAGCTGTTAAATATGATGATTAACAAAAATAAATGGCCTGTGGTAAAATCAATGTTTTATAGATGTTTTTAGCTATTTAACCTTTGCAATAGGGGGAGGGTAGAGCTCAAATGTACGTACGAGTGGGGTAGGGGGTTCACGAAATGTACGCGGTGCAATAGGGGGCAAAGGGGGTCCGAAAATCTGATTTGTTTCATACATAATATATGGATGGGCCCTTTGACTCTGCCCTCCAAGTGCTAGAATTTTCTTATTCTTGCTGCATGACCAAACCATGTCAATTTTCTTCTCCGATCCTGTCTACCACTCTGATCCAACTCCTTCTGGATTACTTCATTCCTCAGACTGACCGACCTTTTTTGAAAGTGTCATTTGAATGTTCACTGGTCCTCCGCATGAGTAGAACTGTTCTGGTTGGACAATGGTCTTCTATTGTGGACCTACACTTTGGAACTCATCCAGTATAATTATGTTCATTGCTTTTGTTATTGGCTTTCATCTAGGACTTAGATTTTCTAAATTGCTGACCCATCATACACTGTCTCTCTCTTGTGGCAGATTGATCTGGAGATGAAACTTATTTAGTTGGATGAGTCCCTGCATTAGACATTTGCACAAGAGAAATTAGTAATGGTAGTACTAAAACTAATAAAAATTATGACAAAACCACTTTCCTTTGTGGTTTTGCTATCTTGGATTAAACTGATTGGATTAAACCAATCATGACATGACATGGACGTTTATATAGTAATTTTAGCAGCATTGCAGACTTTCTAAATTATGCACTTGTATGGAAGTCAGTATATGTTCTCATTATGTCATTCATTACAAAAATGTATATAGTGCCCCTTCAAGACTACTACTCAGGAGCATTCCCGACCCTGGCATGGCTAAAAAGAACATTTTTGCCAAATTCATATTTTTTCCTTTCCCTATCTTCTGGACTTATATGCAACCATTTGTTTAGTAAGGAGAGCAGTCAGCTCTTTGAAAGTCGGTTTACAGAGTACAGTTCCCAACCGATCTTACCCTGGACACTCCAGTTTAATACTTACCATCATTTTCAGATCCTTGTAGGACAAAACCTGGGCATAATATTTGCTGTTATTGTGTAGGCACCAGAGAGTTCCCTAGGCAAAGACGTGATTGGACGATCCGTGATGCAGTGTGCCTACTGCAGTGCCGTTTTCAACAAGTCTCATGTGCTGAAGGAGCATGTTAACGGAGTCCATTTTAAGAAAAAGATGTTCCACTGTCCTGACTGTGGAGAAAGTTTCAAATGGCGTGCCGAGTTAAGTCGTCATCGTCGTGTGCCCGGCATGTGTCCCTGTAAGGGCATCACGAACCAGGAATGGCCCAGCCAAAACTGACAGTTTTCGGTAGCGACTCGACCTTACGTTTGCTGGTTTTTGCCGTTTTGCAGGTGACATCCAGCTGGAGAGAGGAGAACTGGTCGGTTGAAGGACAGCAGCTCACTTGCAAATATTGCGGGATGCAGTTAAACACCGCACAGTCGCTGCGTGAACACGTCAAAGGTGTACATTTAAAACTGAACAGCTACAGCTGTGACTTTTGTCACCAGACTTTCAAATGGCGTATGGCTCTCTCGCGACACCGCCGAAATTTCCACAAACTGTTCATCAAGACAAATGTTAAATTCGAAAACTAGCAAATGTTGGTTCCTCATGTTGCGGGTTTCCTGTTTTAAGTTGGCATTTAATCTGTTAAGAGTTGAAACCCACTTTGGAGAACAATTCAACAAAATAATGAGAATTGTTCCACAGTAATAACTATTTTCTTTCATTGTTTATTTTCACCTGAGAGAATTGTTCTACAGTTTAAAAAAAGTTCCTTCAGTGTTTATTTTCATTGGAAACAAGCAGGTTTCCCAAAGAAAGATTTTAAGTGTATAGCAAATTTATAATAGTGTAATTTTTCGGTTTTCATTTGTTCACATATTTATGTCATTTTCTATGTTAATGTTTCAGAATTCACAAAGCAGAATTAAGCATATTGTTCACGATTTCACTTTTTGCCAAAGTGTTCAGGTTCAAAATATTTTAAATGGTTAAGTGATTTTTGTTGCCAGAAGGTCTTTAAGAAATTTATGTTTGTTGTATATTCAAGAATATCTTAAATGGTTAACAGTGATTTCTGTTGCCAGGAGGTCTATAAGAAATGTACTTTTGTTGAATATCATTGATTTGTTTCTTTTGTTTACAGAGATTATAACTTTTATGTGTTATGTGCAAAATATCAAATATTCTGAATTTGTGTTCACTGTTCGTATAGTGTAAACATTGTGGGTATCATGCTGTAAAGTAGATAGAACTACAAATGGATATTCAACAAATACAGTAGGTAAACTACGAGAGATATATGCATGCTACTAGTGGGTATATGCACAGTATTTCAGTTTCATAGGAAATTGGCAAGTCGTGTATCTTAAAAACTAAGTTAGTTATTGGGTTTGCCATTGTGTACACAACTGACAAAGACCTTGTTGAAATTACCTAACCACCAACCATCCTTTCAGACATTGTAAGCGTTGGTGCAAGAGACCGCAATCTGTATTTTGGAAACGTCAACTTCAGACTGGTCAAGAAGACTCATCTCCCACTCACCACATTAACTTCGCTTGTCTTTGTCACCACATACCACGTGTGGCACGGTGGCCGATTGGTTAGAGGTCGGCCCGTAATGCTCAGCGTGTGCTGAGTGAGCGAGCTCGAGCCTTGTCCGAGGCGTCACTGTGTAGGGATCTTGAGCAAGTCCTTCGTGCACAATTGCTCTGCAGTGCAATTGCGCCTTTGAGGCATGTGCACTTCTGAGCAAGATATGTTGAAAGGAGGGCGATATCAATGGTCAGAATAAAAATAAATAAAAAATAATTATCAAAATCTCTTTAGGCAAATACAGCCACAAGAAATGATTTGATCCCAGATTTTTCATTCTACATGAACATGTATTATTTTTACAACACGCATAAAAAATAATTATGGTGCCTTTGTAAACACAACATGTTTCATAGAAATTGCAACACTAATAATCTTAGAATTGGCAATAAATCTTTTGCTAAAACCAGGTCTGAAAGCATAAAAACGACAAGTTTATGGTCATCTGGAAGCATTTTTGCAACCCACCTTATATATACACAGCTTCAGAAGGCTTTGACCTACTCTGACACCACTTTCGGCCCTGGTCAAAGCCGCATACTTTATTATGCAAAAATACCCCTTTATATTCTTACCATTTGTAATCTTTTAGAATAATTACTAGCAAAAGAATCAGCATTGGGGGAAAAAAGTACACATATGCTATCAGAAGAATTATTATAAAAATAATTGTATTTTGCATGGTTTGTCACAGTTCAAAATTACCAGGATGTTTATGTAATGTACAAAACATTGTCCACATCAGTCTCAACAATACTGGGAGCAGAATTACTCTTCCGACATTATGGAATTTATGGGAATATACCTCAGAAATGTTGCACGACACTTGGCTCCTATTTGCCACTAAGATATAGATAACAAGAGTAAGCTCCATTATTTTCTGCATCAATGTAATCATTGATCATCAAATGGCACACGCCTTAACAACGAAAAAGGTTCTGCTCAAAATATTCTTAGCTCTACTAACCAATCAAGTTATTTACAGCAAGTGTACTATATATAGTATATGAAGCACCCGGGCTTTGCCCGGGTTGAATTTTGAACGCCCAACTGATTGTTTGGCTCTGGCGGAACGAATTCGGTTGCCTTCGTTACGTATTTCCCGCTGCTCCTCGCATTTGCCCCATCCGCTTCTCCTCATTCTCCGCAGCTGTAGATGTGGCAGCTGCAACTTTTATCTGTTTCAGTCTGATTTCCCGCTCCAACTTATTTGCCCTAGACTTCGCTGCTGCAAGTCGCATTCTTTCCAGTCTCATTTCTCGCTGCTCCTCATTTTCCCTAGCAATACACTCCGCCCATGCAAGTCGCATTTGTTTTAGCCGGCGCTCTCGCTGTTCAGGAGTCTGAGATGCTCGCTGAAGTTTCACTTTCTTAGCCTTTGGATTGATTTGGCCAATAGATTTCTTTTTTTTAGGCATTTTAAAATGTCGAAGAAATATCTACAAATAAATAGAGAGCAAATGCACTCGTAAAAATGAGTTACACTTATTATGGGTTTTTTTCATAAATATATGCATTTTTTTTGTTTTTCATAAGTATATGCATCATCTATTAACATACACAGTTCCCCTTCTCACATCTTAAGGAGGCATTTACAATATGTGCAAATGACTGGCCACTTTTGGCAGGTATTTGCACATATTTTGAATGCCTCCTCATAGGCGACCTTGGGGAATGGGTAACATTTTGGGATCACAAACCCTGTTTTTTCTCAGCTGCAAAAAAGGGAACGAACACTAATCCCCAGACATTCACCCCCGATTTTATGTAGGACAATTACCCCAGGACAAGAGCCCCCCTTTCATTGTTCTCAATTTAATACTTATCCAAGAAAAGACATTCTGTCAAAGGACAGAATTGCTATTTCTCTATTTCTATTTAGTGACATGCATTATCAACTGCACTTAAATAGTCACTAAAAAATTGCATAATTACAAATAAGGCAGTGAAGAAAAGTATGATGGGAATGTTCACAGAGGTTTGAAGTGCAAAGGAGCAGCGAGTATACAAGCTTGCAGGCAAGAGAAATGAATTGTATACACATTTAGACTTTAATTTGTAACCTTCCACTTAACTGGGCATAATTGTGCAGGGTCTGGATATTATTATTTACATTATCTGATTTGTGTCTATTTTTAAAAATAATATCAAATTTTTGAACATAAAAGTCTTGTGCTTGTTTTGTGCAGGGAGAGTTGGTGGTGATTGTTTGAGGGGATTGTCCGGGGTGAAAGTCGTTGGGGGTCAATGTCCTACACTAGCTAAAAGGTATTCGTGCAAAATTTGTGAGCAATCATTACTCGAGTTGATAAAAAGTTTTTGTGGAACATACATAATTACATACATACTTTTCTACTTTATATGTATAGATTTAAGACAATTTAACATAGTACTTTGTTTTGATAATTTAATTTCCTGCTTGGCATGTATTTTGCATGGTTTGTCACCCTGGCAACAATTACCAGGATGTCTATGGAATATGCAAAACTTCGTCCACACCAGTCTCAAAGAGATCGGGAACAGAATTTTTCTTCGACATTGTGGAAAGGGAATATACCTCATAAACGTGTCCCAAGACACTTGGCTCCCATTTGCCACAAAGACACAGATAGACAACAAGAATGAACTTGTGTAATTTTCTGCGTCAATGTCGGACAACCATGACCATATAAATTGTACACAATAAAAATTTTCGATCTTTCTTATTTATGTAGCGCCCCTTCTAGGTATCTACTCAGAGGCACTTTCTGCTCTGGCCTGATGATTTAAAAGTCATAGTGAACAAGTAAAATACACCTGTTACACATACTGTGACCTCCACTAGCCAATAACAAAGAGATAAAGTAATTATGTAAAAATTATAACATTGATACTAAACAATTTAAGAAAATATTTTCCTGTTTAGCATGTATTTTGCATGGTTTGTCACCCTGGCAACAATTACCAGGATGTCTATGGAATATGCAAAACTTCGTCCACACCAGTCTCATAGACTGGGAACAGAATTATTCTTCGACATTGTGGAAAGGGAATATACCTCACGTATGTGTCCGAAGACACTTGGCTCCCATTTGCCACGAAGACACAGATAGACAACAAGAATGAACTTGTGCCATTTTCTGTGTCAATGTCAGACAACTTTGATCATTAAATTGTGCAGTGACAGTATGCACAATAATAATTTTACGACAACCTTGTTGTTTAAAATGTACAAAACAAAATTGTTAGATCCTGCTTAAACATACTGTGATCTCTACTAGTCAATAACAACCAGATTAAGTCATTACGTAAAAAATTGCAACCTTAATATTAAACAATTTAATTACTAAAAATGATCTATTTTCCTGTTTAGCATGTATTTTGCATGGTTTGTCACCCTGGCAACAATTACCAGGATGTCTATGGAATATGCAAAACTTCGTCCACACCAGTCTCATAGAGACTGGGAACAGAATTGTTTTTCGACATTGTGGAAAGGGAATATACCTCACGTATGTGTCCAAAGACACTTGGCTCCCATTTGCCACGAAGACACAGATAGACAACAAGAATGAACTTGTGTCATTTTCTGCGTCAATGTCGGTTTAGTTTATCTAGTTATTCAAATAGTTTGCACATCGGTACAAAAGAGACAAAATCAACATTACAATTTCACTCCAGTGATCTCCAAATTAATCAAAAAGCAAAAGTTGGCATTTTGCAGGTAAAGATTTTCTGCCAGTGTGCTGCACATACTAATGGGCACTTTATAACAATACTAGTATATATATTTAGCCTAAATATCACAACCATACATAATTTTACTATTAAACAGCAACAGTTATTAGTTTTATTATTTTAAGCAAATGCTGTCTGTCAGATGGAATAATGAAGCTGTAATCATTTACGACAGGTTCATTCCAGTATCTGACATATTTCTGTAGCAGAGTATTTTGAAGAAATGTAAATTTATCATTTCTTAAATAACAATACACTGCTAGTTTATCAATATAAATAATATCTCATAATTCGTAGTCCTTCATAACACGAATTCGGTCACTATCAAAAAAAATGTAACTTAATCACGCACAAAATTACTAGTTAATCAAAATAAGTCTGAACGCATTGTGTTTCGGTACAGTTGCTAATAAGGTCTACGCAAAACAAATCAAAAGTAGCTAGTCAACCACATAGTACGTATAGAGAAAATTTGTTATAAAGAACACATTTTATTATATTATGCCCACTACCTTTCCTAACTCTCCCAACCACGCTCTCCAAGACTCTCCTCGTCCACGCTACCTCTGAAAGAAAGAGACCAAGTTGTTCTACTTCCGTCGGAAGTCAAGACCTCGGAAGAGAGCAGACGGAGCCAACGACTTCATATATACGCTTTGGATGCGTTCTTAAGATATCTACCCAATAAGGCTTCTTTGAAAACGGTTCACTCTCCCGATTCGATCATCGCGTATCAACATAATTCTCTTAACTTGAGCAATAGAAAACGTCAAAATGAGTAGGCCTATGTCACTAAAATGTGTGATTAATTTATGTGATCTATGCGCAGTGTAATTTTATTACTTGTACTCTACATTTATCTACTTGTCAGACTTGCAATTTCATTTCTAAGACGATCAACCACAGCCATTAAATTTTCAATCTCTCATCGGCGGCCTTTTTGTCTTTGGATTTGGACCTGGAAACACTAACGTAAAGATAAAAAAGGCTGTAGATAAAACATAAAAAATAACAACGCACAGCTAGTTAACCATCTTTTCACAGTAATCTGTCGCTATAAAAAATACTGACTTCATCACGCATATAATTAGGCCTACTAATTAATTAAAATAAAAGCCTGAACGCATGTGTGCTTCTGTACAATTACTAAAAAGGCCAAAGCTTTATTTAAAGTAAAACCAAAGATGGTAAAACAGTTTCTGGCCGCCCTGTATTGTATCCCTTTACGGTCCTTTGTAGGCCTACGTGTCTTGCTACCAAACGTATCATTACATTAATATTGGAAAGAATAGAAATATGTAGGTGTAACCGTGTTTTAATATTACGAATAGAGATGATTGAAGGACCTATCAAGGACCTTTAAGAGATATTGGTTGTCAGACAAACTTATTATATTTAATAAGTGTATTTTGCTCGACTTATTTTTCACAGAGGCTTGGCTAAAATGCAGACATATATAGCCCTACATTGCGCGGCACAGTAACTACATCCGGGTTTCATAGAATCCTGACTGCTATCGCAAAGCGATTGCTAAGTGTCGTTATCTGAATTTAAATGTGAAATTTTAGATTAAATTAAGGGACAATTACGCTCAGTTAGCTGTCTGTATAACCGTCCATATGGCAGTTAATTTGGCTGGGAATTACGAAGGTTATCTTTCCGATAAACCCTCCGAGAGAAGGCTGTGCATTGTGCAACGCGCATTCCAATTTATTATACAGCTGTATGGTTAATTCCACAGACTGACTAAATTTTGGAACACTAAACACACACAGTAGGCCTAACACATCACCGGCGCCCGTAGCCAGCCCAGCTGTAGTGAGTACACTGCCGAGGCTAAGAAAGTGAAGTGGCTTACAATCATGCCATTTCTGCGTTGTGGTTAATAGCCTGAGGTATTTCCCGCTTGCTCTCTACTAGTGCTGCAACCACTCTTATTCATGCTTTTGTCACTTGTCGTCTTGAGTCTTGACTAGGCCCTACTGCTCTACCATTATTCAGGCATTTCACGAGGCAGAATTGGGCAACTGGAGCGGGTCCACCGGTCGGCGGCACGCCTGATAGGAGGCAGTGGAGCGGTACTGGCCTTGAAAATGTGGTACGCAATAGCCGCAATACTCTTGTTCCGCACATGATATTCATTTAAAACATATTGAAAGATGTACCATAATTTCGTTAAAAATTGATCTTTTATCTTTCTTTTGGTGCGCAATTGCATATTTTGCTTCCATGCAGCGCCGCCACTAATAGGAGGCATTTCTAGGACAGGCCGTGTTTCTGCCTATTAATTATTATTGTAACGCAATTATAACGACGCCATTTTTATGCTCTATACCTAATAACAATTATAATGGTAGTAGTAGCAATGAAGATATGGAATCATCGCAAAGATGATGATGACGTTTTGTTTTGAGTCTCAAAGGTCAAAGGAAGACCTTGGCATGCTTCTTCTGGATATGAAGTGTGGGTAAGGTAGGCCTACCATCCAATCCAAAGAGTGGGGTTAAAGACTAAAAGTAGCTATACTTTCGTACCTCTGAAAACGGCGTCTATGATGTTGAGTAAGTAGTAGCAGACGTACCAAGCTGGCTCATTTGACCAAAAACCAGGTTTAAAACCAGTTAAAAAACATGAATTGTGTTCCAAAATCATTTTTTCATAGCCTCACATGTACGAAATGGGGACAATTTATCGTTTTAGCCATATTATTATTGTATTAAAGACCTACTACAAGAGATAGTTCCCATGCAATCTGAAGTGAACCCATTAGATCACATGCAATGTGCACGCCCCAGGCTTTCCAAGTGACTTTACTTACAAGAATGAAGAAAAAGTAAAACATTTTTACAATATTTTCATCTGAGTAAAGATGTTCCAGTAAAATTCACATCATCTGCACATTACAAATGGTTATGCAGAACTCGTAACATAATGTTCTTGAAAGTAATACTGTAAAGCAAATCAGAAACAATATCAGAGAAAGACAATGAATATGCATTAGACACACACACATTAGTAAGTGCATGGCACATTTAGACACATGAGAGCTAACTGGTGACACAAAAAAATTGTTTACATAAAAAAATAGACTAGTTATTTAAACACCGATAAACTAAATTATTTATGTTAATTAAAAAAACACCTATGAAACAAACTAAACAACTACTGAACCAATTGTTGACCTTTCAACCAAAAAACTGGTGATCTTTTAGCCAGAAAAACTCAAAATGGTAACCTGTCAACCACAAAACACAAATTGGTAACCTTTCACCACCACAAAAAAGGTAACCTTTCAATGAAAAATAACCAAAATGGTGAACTTTCAAAAACAAAAACACAAATTGGTAACCTTCCAACCCAAAAAAATTGCTAACCTTTCAACCCCCCAAAATTGGCAATCTTTCAATGAAAATAACCAAATTGGTGACCTATCCACAAAAAATCCACATTAGTAACCTTTTACCCCAAAATTCGCCAACTTTCAACACCACAAGGCTAATGAAGAAGGGCACTCTTTGAGTTAGCCCAAGAGGCAGCCATGGAAATGAAATGTTATCACATTTATTGTCTTAGCCTCATCATATGAGGTGGATTGGCCAGTCCTCTCCCTTCCCTCCTCACCTTCCCACCGACAACGTATATGACCTGTGTACTCATTACAGTTGTTTTCGCTAGGGTCCCATATATCGATCAGAAATCACAAGGAAGACAAGACTATATTGCACACCCATCAAGCTAATGGGTATCCTCAAAGTAACATTACACAATTGGATCTCCTTTGCACACATGTCATGGGTGCTTTGAAACCACCCATTAGCTTCATGGGTGTGTTATAGTCTCATTAGTGGACTGGAAAGGGAGAGGCCAGTGTTCAAATCCCCAGCAGGGCAATGTTTGTGAAAAGTCCCCACCCACATAAAACCAAGTGATGACCTTATTTCAAACACTAAATTAGACATGTTCTAGAAAAAACCAATGACCACAGAATACAATGCCTGACAACACTGCTTTCTTAACACTTACATAGCACCAGTTAACAATGTGCCATCAATTACTGAAGCTGACTTAACTAACCTAGCTAAGCAATTGCTTTGGCAGAACTTGCTCAGTGCCTCATCATCATGCATATCTTAACTTAATAAAATTATCAACTTAAAGTAATCCCAAACGATAAACTTTTCCCGTGAAAAGAGACATAAAACAAACAATTTGAATAAATTAAATCATACATCCACACATACATAAGAACACATACAAGGACAGATACCAAACAGGACACACAAAAGCACGACACACACCTGTACTTGATACTAGTCCTAATGCGATACATCACTAAAAAGTCGATTCACAGGACGACATTGAGACATTCTTTTCAACTCCCATTCATTATCCTACAAACAGCGCTACATAAATTCCACAGCACAGCAGAGGATCGCAACTAGCTGCTTTCAAGAGCTAAAATCATGCACAGAAAGTATCCTATATTTGTTGCTTACCAGTAAAGTGAACTTCAAGCTGAACAGTGGCTCATTCAGACCCACACGAAATAAATAGTTTTTGATTCTAGTTGAAGACCAAGCAGGCATAATTAATCTCCTTCTGTAGGCATCTTTTACAGAATGCAGTCTATGATAAACATTTTGTGAGAAGTATTGACTTGAATTCCCACATGAACACAGCAACAGATTGAACGACCGGCATAAATGTTTTATCACAAGCACCAGCAATTAATTGAACGTTTAGCGAAAGGTTTTATCACCAGAATTCGCTTTAAGTTGCTTTCGGTCAAAATAAAGATGTTGTTCACTGCATCGCAGAGGCTTTCTGCTTCAAATTATTTCAATTTCACTTTCAACTCCAGTTTCACCTTCTGCTCTGATCAACTTGACAATTTGCAGCAGATGAAGTCGTATCTTTGACTTTTTCTCAACGATTTTTTCTGGTAGTAATTCGATAGTTTGCTTTTCGACGACTCGCCTCACATACCTAACACAGTAATAATTAATTTTTTTAAATAATAATAATGATAATAAATAACAATAGTAATAATAACAATAATAATAATGAAAATAATACAAAGAAAAGCGTTCAGAACATGAGTTCAAAACATATAATATTGTATGTCATGTGATGGCTCTTAATAACATCTCAAGTGTTCTGGGACTGGATTTCAAAAACCAATGATTCCACATAGGCTAGATCCTGACACCAGTATTTTGGCAGAAAGTAGCACTTGCTGTGTGAAACGGAATATCATTATTTTTTGCCTTCTTATTTTTCTAATAATATAAGAAAAACCTTCTGTGCTGGTGTGCTGGCTAGCAGGTTGTCTTGATCGTGCACTGCAGACTGCAGCACGTCTTATTAACCAAATACCAAAATAAGTTCATGCCACAAGATATATGTTGAAGGTTCTGCGTTGACTTCCTGTCCCACCGCGCATTGAGTATAGTTTCCCTGGTCTGGCAATGCCAACTTGGCCTTCTATCAGTCTACCTAATTTAGATCTTTGTCTGCGGGTTCTGAGGGCCTGGTCGCACCCTTAGCTCTGCTAGGGGTTCTTGTGGTTCCATTTGCCCGTACAGATGCTATGCAAAACCGTGCATTTTCTGTGGAAGGTCATAGGGTGTTTGAAATGGCCTTTCTCTGGAGAGACATCTGTTCCTAAATCATGTAGTGATACATTTTATGGCTATCTGAAAATCTACCTTTTTGTTCAGGCTGGACCTGGGAGCGTTTTTGAGTAGTTACCCTAAGCAGTGCTATATAAATGTTTCAATTAATGAATGAAAGGCAGAGTTAACTACACATCTATCAATGAGAATAAGCAGCAGATGTGAAGCGAGAAATATTTTGAAGATATAGTGATATATGAGTGATGGCTGAAATACGGAACCAGTTACAAATGTTTTCCTGTTGTAAGCTGAGAGCTGTCTGTTGGCAAAAACTACCTCCCTACTGGTGGAGATAATATATGACACAAAAATCGGGCACCGATAAACATTCCCATCCGGGCATAGTATGGATGTATAACACAATGCAGGTTTGCAGCCCTGGGTAAGTTTAGAAGGTTTTCAAAGGTTACCCATCCCTGTGGGTAGAGCTGCTGCATCTTCCATGTGGTAGGTTTGGTAACAATTAGCTGGTTGATGGGTGGTTATATACAATGAACAGATGATAGCTTAACAACTCCTGTTTATGACTTTTACTAACTAGGTCAACATAGAGATATATGGGTGTTGTAGAGAGTAGGTTTCCTATGATTTCAAGATGGTTGCAAAAGATGCCTGGCTTAAAAGCCAAGGTTCGTTCTTACGAGTTTACCAAGAAACTTTTAAAGGGCATGTCTGCTTGCTGCAAATCATATCAAGGCTGCACAATGCAAAAATCTGAGAGCTGCATCACTGTACCTCCAGGAATGGGCATACCGTCTTCTAAAATTTTGTAACTTACGCAGGGTTGCAGCCCACCTTCAAAATCGAATTTTGGTAAATATTTGGGTGAAATAATATCCCGCTGCAGACAATTTCCATTTCCCAAGGTTGCAAACGTCTCAAGAATAAAAGCTTAATTGCTTCACTAGTCAATGTAGAGTCCCTTCTACTCCAGCACCCACCAAGTGATATAAATGCTCTATATAAATTGTCTTTGTACAAACAAACCTACTCATAAACATACATTTAAAACACTTTGAAAAATGTGAGAAATCACCATTATCACTGATCTCCGAGTTTGTTTACTTTTGACGAGAGTTCAACTGAGTCTTTTCTACAAAACAAACAGACAATTATTATAATCAATAATTATAGACAAACAAGAACTAATGACTGAATACGAACATGAAACCAACTCTGTGCTTTTAACATGCATTGGCATTCTGTTCAACAAAGAATTTGTTTCAACTTGTGACCCTTGTAGTCGCCCTCCTCTTTCACCAATGCATTGGACCGACACAACTGGAGCACGAGCACTGGCACAGATTACGGCTGATTGAGCTCACAGTTGATTTAAATATTAGGAGAAGAGAGAAGTAGTCCCCTTATGCTAGCTGAGAGGCTTATAAAAATACTACTATTTTTTTTTAAATTTCAAACTGAGAGTATGATTAGAAGTAGGCTACAGTATGAACGAATGACGACAGGAGTTGAATTTGATTGTCAGTAGCCACACAACGCACCAATCACATCATGCATCTGATTTAATAACGCCGCTGCCATTCGAATGAAGGACTAGTCAACCATATGGGCAGAGGCGGCGATTCCGGGGATCGAGGGAGACAAGTCCCCCATACCTTTTACAGAGATGGGACAGATTATACGTTTGTCCCGCACATTTTTTACCCCTCTCATTTGGTGTCCCCCCACCTCTCAAACAAGATCATCACCTCTGCTTATGGGATGCAGGAAGAACACTCTTAGCTCTGTGTGGCAGTGTGTATTCCATTACTCTACAGCCACCCCACCCCAACCATGGGGTTGAAGTGTTAGTGACATTGTGGTGGTCAGTCCTCACCATCTGATCTACTCACCAATAGCATATGATCAGTACTGAGTTAGCCAATCCCTGCTTAAATATACAGCCACTGAGCAATAAACACCAACACGTTAACATGGATGAAAACTGATAGCCAACACGAATTTCCGATGCGAAATACTTACGCTGCACGTTTTAGTAGTAGTTTGCAGACCAAAACTGCAACAATGATGGCTATAACAAGCACGAGGATAACAACGACGGCTAAGATGATCAGCGTGGTGTTCATCGACGTAAAAGGCTGCTTCTGGTTCTCACATATGGCAAACGGATCGCGGTTCGCTGGTTAGAACAACATCAACTCAGTTAAATAACGCAATTAATAAAATAATTACTGATGAGGCGTGATTTAAAAAATTGAATTTATATCCCTTAATACAATAATTTCTAAGGGAACAGGCAGCCATGGATAAAATAATAATAATCATTATATTGTTATAATAATCTTATAAGTTTTTGTACCATAAGGATAAATGAATCATACATCCATATTTAAGATTTCAAGAAACATATAATAAGTTTTCAATCAAGTGCTAGTAACACAAATAATAGCGTTTCTAGGTTCACGCACTAATGTACGTTGCATACGATTATGCCTGATATCTAAGACAGCCACTAACATATTGATGATAAAAAATGTCTAGCATTAGTATTATTAATTAAATTTTATCTAATTTTATCATTATTAATAATAAGCTTAGCACTTTTGTTACTATTGTCTATTGCAACGTTTATATGACATTTACTGACAGGCAATTCAATGGGAGGAAAGATTATTTTAACAATTAAACAAATAACCATTTAGCTTTTGATCAATCACAAACACAAGTAAACAAACACATAAAACAGAATTAAATATTAACTTAACAAATAACAATGAACAGATCCAAATGAATAAACTCAAAAGTAATCCATTAGAAATGCGCTAAACAATTGGCAAAGAATGAAGTAGAAGCGCATCCGTACCTACGACTTTCAAAATGGCCGAGTGATTGTCGTGACCCGTGATCTGGCAGGCGTAAACTCCCTGATCGCTGAAATTCGTCTTTCGAATAATCAGGTTATACTGCCCGACAATGTCATATTTAACGGCGTCATAAACCGCAATAGTCCGATCAATGCCTGAATTTGAACGATCCGTGACCTTGTTTTTGTTTTTCGTCACCGGTTGAGATTCGAAAAGTTTCCGCGTTTCGTTCGATGACGTGGTATGCCACCATATGACGCTGTGTCCTCTGGGAAGGTTCACAATGGAGCAGTTCATTACGGTGTCTTCGCCAACTGCTGATAGGGTGTCTTTTGGGGAGCTGGCCAACACGGGCCTCTTGTTGTCCTGCCCTGTACACGTACATCATAACTGGGCGTCAGACAACTAGAATCAAATAATCAATGTAATGAAAGGTTATATTGTAAAGTAATGTAATTCTTTGAAAATTTCTTAGCGCTTACAAAAGCCACGTCAGAGAGACAAGCTGATTCACCGGCGCTATACCACGTAATGTCGAAAATTTATTGTAAAATCACGTAAAAAAATAAAGCCTATGAGTTTTCTTGCAACATTGCCATTAAGCACATCATCAAACAATTGAATAATCTGTGGAGTCTACAACCCTCTTTCGACGTCTTCTTGCATATTGCTCAACCAAACTAAACATGGAAATGGGTTTGCATATCAAAGTCGCTTAGAAGCGACCAGCGATTGATGCCTTGAACAATTGTCGCAGTGACGCCATGGAAGTTCTTAGAATTAGTTTCGGCTGTTCCTGTGTCTTCTCGATTATCTTGGCTTTCGACCGCTCAATCTTGCTCTGTATTAAATTTAGCCACCATCGACTAATGCATCTCTGGACATCATCCACCTTAGTCGTCTGACTGCAATTTCCTTTTAAACCTGCGCCTGAAATCATTTTGTACCTCTTCCCGCGAATCGATTTGGTTTCGACTGAGTGAATAATCTCGTTCCTACCAGGGATGTGGTCTCGAGACCGCGATCTTGGTCTCGAGACCGGAAAACTGCGGTCTTGGTCTCGAATGAATCGGTCTTGGTCTTGGACAATCTGTCATGGTCTTGGTCTCGGACGATCGGTCTTGGTCTTGAAGTAAAGGTCCTGAGATGGTCTCCGTTTTAGGTTAGCGTTCTTGGTCATTTGCCGTATCAGAGAAGTTTCTTTGATATTTTTCGGTTATTTTCGATTATTAGAGTACCGGATGTTTAAGCCCTACGCGCTTGTTATCGATTAATAACGCGCTGACCATATCTACAAGTAGGCCTACACCATTCAAACGGAACGTTAATTTACTTGTTCAGATGTCTTATTTAGAACCTATCGTACACTGTAGGTAATTTATAGTGTGATATTCTCAGGCGGAAGCCAAGGGTTGAACCCGCAAAAGTTCAGACTGGCAGGTAAAACTGTTTTCTGAACCATTATTAAGATTAGTATTCTTCAGCAATAAAATTAATATTTTAAGCGTGTTATTCCGTTTCAGCATCTTAATAAATTGAATTGTTTATTAAAAGAAAGAGTATCGGTCTTGGTCTCGGACCCTCGGTCTTGGTCTCGGACCCTCGGTCTTGGTCTCGGACCCTCGGTCTTGGTCTCGGACCCTCGGTCTTGGTCTCGGACCACCCGGTCTTGGTCTTGAGGTCTTGGTCTCGTGCCCAGCACTGGTTCCTACAACTCGGCCTTGTTCGGTGCAGTGAAAATCTCGAGAGCACGGTTACGATAAGAGTTATTACAGCAGCACCCAGGGTAAGTAACCTAGGCAACGCCTGGGGCACCCGATTTTTATGGGCCTCAAATTTTGCAAAATTAATAAAAAAATAATTGACAAATCCATAAATGAAGCACCATTGGCTATTTTTAATTATTATTAATCCTAATAATTTTATAAATAATTCATCAAACCATTGATTATTTCTTTATTGACTGACACTGGTAGTTAAATTACATATTATATTATTACTTATATATAATATTAATACTTAAGTAAAAAACACAATAAACCAGCCCAAAATAAAGAAGAGTCAATGACTTCATTTTAATCGCTAGTATGATATTAAGTGTCAGTCGGCCGCCAAAATGTGGCGTTGCCTATAGTGCCGCCAAATGTCTCGAGCCAGGCCTGGCAGCACCGGAGAAGATATCTAACCTCGGAGGCTTATTCCGCCGTGGTCCTTTCCGTAAGCGTTTTCTGCATAACACTTGTAATGTCCGTAGTCGGAAGCGCTGAGCTCTTCCAACGTAAGACGCAGGGCGATATGATATAGGGAACCGAAGTTATCTTGTCGGTGAACTCTGACGTTGGTCGAATCCTTGATCCTCTCGTCATTGCGCATCCAGTAGACTTCTGGACTTGGATTGGCAATGATGAGGCAGGTCAGCTGCGTCCACCTGCCTTCCTCCTGGATAACCTCGCGGTAGGGTACCCTCACAATCGGAGCAACTAGAAACGGATGGCATTGTTGAATACAGTAGGTGAGGTCAATCAATCAATCATTCGATCGTTCAGTCAAACAACATATCAATCTATCAATCAGTCAGTCAATCATTTAAGGAATCTGTTATTCAGTCATTCAATCTATTATTCAAGCAATCAACTACTGAAAGAATCGATCAATTGTGAAATTCGAGGATCAATTCTTCATCAAACTATTCAAAGAATCGATAATGTGCGCTTTAATCAAGATCACATCCAAATTGGAAATTTAGTTTAAGAAGCCCAGTTCATAGCCTAAGGACAGAGCAAATCATGATGATTCAGAATCAAATTAATTAAGTGGCAGTTCATAAATGACGTCACACTATTTTGAGAGAAAAAATGTCCATAAATGACGTCACACTATTTTTCATAAATACCCAACCCTCTTATCACAATTTAAGCACTAATCTGTTCATTGATGCATAATCACATACAACGTAGCATCACATAAGCCTAACCATCAACAATAGGAACCGATATCATAGACATGCAAGCACAGCTAAACGTAAGTAAAGCTACGTCGATTAACAAAATTATATTTGAACATGTCAGATTTAACTGTATAGGTTGCAATGCATTGTAAAAATTGATGTCCATAAGACTTTTTTTTAACAACAAACATTAAATAAGAATAAAAATAGTGATCATAGCCTGGCTTGGACGATCTAAAGAAGGTTCAATGCGGTGGCATTCTGCGGCACTTCTGGCTTATTGTTCAATGATTAAGTGACGCTCCAGGCGCTTATGAAAGCTCGTTTAAATCAATGGTCTAGAAAGTCCTTAAAGACCTTATCTACCATGGGACATAAACAAATCATAAATAAAAGAAATGAACTTTTTAAATACGCCAGAAATGATAACAAATTACATATTGATAATAATAATAATAAAATATTAATAGTAACGTAATAATAATATAAATAATAATCAAAATAATATTAATTGTACATTGTAAGACTTGGTGTTCGTACGACACCACTTTAAAATCAACAACAACAAAATATAATAAAAAAATATTACTAATTTAAAAATCTTACAGACAGTTCGAACCAATCTCTTAAGTACCTGGGGAATTAGGTACTTCCACACAAAAAACAATAATAATAATAATAAAAAAATTAAAATAATTGTAAATTGTAAGACTTGACTTACAGAAGACTTGAACTTCAAGAAATTCCTTTGCCATTGGTGGTACACTGTTCGTTGCCCGACACTCATAGACTCCAGCCTTTGACCAATTGATTGATTCAATTACATAAATATTTCCCTCTGCTATCAGCTCTGTTCCGAAAAGTCAACACAAGCAATCAACTTCGGTTTTTTGCAAAGATACAATTTTTGATTTATTAATTATTATTAAGATTTATGACCAAATACTGAACACAATATCGGCCAAATGCAGAATGAAAATAAACATCAAAAAGACAAAGGAAGTGAAGAAAGGTTCAATTAAATACAATTTTATTTGTATCCTAATCCAACAATGTATGTTCACATCGCAAACTGTTTACCGGTAACAACTGGGAAGCCCCAAACGGGTCACATTACTGGTACCCACTGTGTAGACTGTAGAGCAACCCCACTTATCAGTATTTGTATATAACAATGGTGGTGCACATAAGCAACTTATTTACATACCTATCAAATACTTAGTTGCATACTCATTCATTTATTTATATACTTATTGAATACTTATTTAAATACCTTTTTTTCAATTACACTTGCATTTCATGGATGATGAAAATTTACATAAATATCTTTGAAACCTAGTTGGCAACTTTCCAAATGATGGTCACAGATGATACTACCACCATATGGTAAAAACTGACCGATTCCTCCATGGTGTTCGTTTAGCCTATGCCAGGTTATCTTCGGCTCTGGCACGCCTCTGGCCTCGCAGGTCAAGGTCACTGTACTGTTGACTAGGTAACTGTCCTGGCCAGATCGTTTCGTAATCTCTGGTGGTCCTTGATAATAGAATATTAGAAAATCCTTTTATTAACCAATTACATGCACAGACTACTAATGTACGCAAACACAACATTACTTGTAGATAACAATAGAAATTACAATCACGACATTACTTGTAGAAAACAATAGAAATTACAATCACGACATTACTTGTAGATAACAATAGAAATTACAATCACGACATTACTTGTAGATAACAATAGAAATTACAATCACGACATTACTTGTAGATAACAATAGAAATTACAATCACGACATTACTTGTAGATAACAATAGAAATTACAATCACGACATTACTTGTAGATAACAATAGAAATTACAATGGCAACTGGCTAGAGTTGCAGAGCAGTGGAGTAGAGAGGAGTAACAGTAGAGAAGTGGCTGATTAGCGGTTAAGGTGGAGGTCGCTTAGGTGTAGAATTGGAAAGTGGATAATCAGGTGCATTGGGGCATAAATTAAATTCCTCAACAGGTGTGACCAGCTTTGTGTGGAAATCTCCAGGAGTGATGGATGGATGGATGGATGGATGGATGAGCCTGAAGCAGGTGAAGCAGGTGACTTGGTGATGATGGTGAGAGGACTGAACACCTGCGGAATTCAGGAAGAAGATCGTTCCACACACATTGTGCAGCATCTGGGATATGGCTCAGTTGGAGAACTTTAGATGTGTAGCGACTGGGGTCGAGAAAGACCGAGACATGAGAAGCAATGGGCATGCCCACGTGGGAACAACACTCTCACATGAGACCGGTACAGAGCCCGTGTGGTTCCCATGTCCACGGAACTGCTGACATGGTTTAAACAGACAGTAGAAGCTATCCGAATTAAACTATGGAAGGGATATGAAGCCCACGAAAACTGGGTCATTGACCTATACTGTAGATTATGTGTGTGGCTACTTTCGGGACTGCTGGAGGAAATAATCGGCAGTCGCGTTTGTTTTTGTTAACGAAATAAAACGACTTATGCCCTACTAAATAGAACTTGCAATATAAATAAAATGTGTTCAAAGAACGATTATATGACTGGAGTTGTGTAAATGTAGATGAACCTCTCGGTGATTATACGTTAAAAGTTATCCTGCCGAGTACCAAAGTGTCACTTAAATCAATACTTATAGAAAAGACGATCACTAATTGTTTGCCATACTGCGACGTCATATCCAGGATATCCTAACCCTTTCCTAGTTTGTAAATGGCTGTGTTTGGCAGCAATGATAGGCCCCTACATACTATTATCGAAATAAACGGAATACAATACAATATTAGTCCCAGGTTTATATAGCGCCACCTACTCGTAACGACCAGCTCCACAAGTCGGGTGATCTCCGGAACTGGTCCGATGCGACACGTGTAGTTGCCAGCGTCGGTGTTGCGGACGTTTGCGATGTCGAGGAGCCACTCCTTGATGTAGGGATGTCGAATGGAGAATCGCTGGTCCTGCGTTAGGACGTCCGTGTCGTAGGTCAACATTGTTCCGTGGGGGTCCTGCCATTCCACCTGCAGAATAACAGCGGAGGGGTGACGGTTGAACAGCAATGAACTGTCGGACTTAGTATGTACTCTTCAGAATTCACCTAAAGGCTGATAATAATAATAGTAAATAATAAAAATTGTAGATAACAATAATAGTAAATAATACTAATAATACTAATACTAATAATAATAATATTAATAATAATGACCAGGCAGGATTATCAGATTCTGAAGCACGTGAGTTCGAAACTCGTTGGCTCTATGAAGGTTCATCTTGTCATATCAACAAACATTATCCCCACCAATCCAACTTCTGTTTTACCGAATAAAGTGGGCAAATAACAACTCTTTGGTTGTGAACTCATAGTGCGTCAACCATGTTCTGTCGTCAACTATTGTTAGTGAACCATTTGTACATGGACATTTTGTCTGTGAGTCATTTGTTGTCAACCAATTGTCGGTGAACCATTTATTTCGTGAACCTTTTGTCTGCGAATCATTTGTCATGGAAAAACTGAACTTTGGCAGTAGATCAATAATCCTAATACCAAATATGAAATACAGTTGTATTGTATTACAAAACGCTGTATTGTACTGTGTCAAATACAGTTTTATTGCTTGATCTGTCCTGTTTATAAAGGTACACTATGGCCAGTGAAGTCAAGTGAAGCGCCTTTACGGAAACTTACTTCGAATAGAACTTCTTCAAGACACGTAACACAAACCTACACTTACATTACAAAGTACTGCTGACCGACAATGCAGAACTGTGCGAAGAGTAACTAAGCTCACATGTATATTTCCGGAGATATCGTAGGAGCAGAGGAGAGACGCCTTTTGGCCGACGGCAGCATGGACGACCGAGTGAGACAGCGAATCTATAACAGCAACCCACCAGAAAGAGGATTTATAGAAGACTTACATACAATGTAGTAGATGGAAATACAATTACATACTTATATAGCGTCATTGTGCGTGCGAGAGAGAGAGAGAGAGAAACAGATACAGGCAGACAGAGACAGACAGATAGAGACATATATAGAGATATATATATAAATATATAAGATATATATACATATATATATATATATATATATATATAGAGAGAGAGAGAGAGAGAGAGAGAGAGAAAAGAGAGAGAGAGACAGACAGACAGATAGAGACAGACAGAGACAGACAGACAGACAGAGACAGAGACAGACTTACCAGAGGCGCTCACGACCTAGCACTACAAAACCACAATAGAACAGAATGGCCTTGACGCGTTTGCGGGAAATAGACTGAGAGAAACTGAGGAGGAGTTGGTTTCAAGGGCTGTGGAACAGATTCATCCAGGAAGAGGATGGATGGAATGTGTTGTTCATACGGACACCAATGGATATTTATAAGAGCCGATCAAGTAATGGATCCCTGAGGGAAGACTAGGCAAGGGGAAGAGGGCGGAAGAACTCCCTGGAGATCATAAGAGACGACTTAAGGTATACTTGGAGATATTCTGGAATCCTCGGGAGACTGGCATTGGTTAGAGACGAACTGTGGAAATGTTTTTGCCATTGCCTGGAGACATGAAAGAGAAGGACTGAGATAACGAGATAATAAACCGGCATAATTAATTAACAATTAGGCCTATTAAGAAAATAAACAATACAAAACTGCTCAGTCACATGACTATATTTACTGATTTATTGCATTTCTTCAGTCAGAGTGTCAAATAGGGGTCTAATACGTAGCACCCCCCTCCATAAAAAATCTATATCCGTTTAATGAACAGGATCGAGATCATACGGTATAGCTATAAAAGGTGTACATCATATCAGGCGTTAAAAATCATATTAGTAATAGACAAGAGATGATTTATATAGCGCCGTTACTCAGCTGAGGCCAAACAAGAAGGAACTGTAAATAAGTTGAAGAAGTTGATGAGAGTCAAATGATTGTTTGGTTATAAAAAAGATTGGGGATGGTTGATTCGTGACATTGAGGAGAAGACTGCTCTATGCAGTGGGTCCTGTGAGACATAGAACATATGATGCAATAATTATATGTTAATGTACCGGGTACGTAAGTACGGTTAACGCCGACAACTACAAAAGCCGTCTGTGAACTTGGAATTGTCAAGGGCAGCTGTAATGCGCTTGTTGTGCTATAGGACGACCTTGGAACAAGACGAATGATGATGTAAGAGGAACCATCGACCGACAAGGGATTGGTAAAGACCGCTTCATCTGTAGTTTCTGTCTGCAGTTGTTTGTTCCTCTGATATTTCCAATATTATGACGAGTAACTAACTTATCATCCACAGCAAAGGACATATGCTACTGATAAGTCTGTTTTCTGTGCGTGCTTTGGAAAATGCAATGGTGCTATATAAATCGTGCTGTTTTGGTATGTATGTTGGTATGTATGAAGTATGTTTGTACTCATGTAGGCCAGCATCTATGTATGTGTGTCTGTATGTGTGTATGTATGTGTGTGTACGTATGTGTCTGTGAATGTATTTGTGTTTACAACGTAGGCGTGTATTTTTACATTGTGCCTCTGTTTGCTATTTATCAGTATTTATGACATTGCTGAGTGAAGCATGGCTCTCTCTCTCTCTCTCTCTGCCTGCCAGCCTGACTGTCTGTCTGTCTGTCTGTCTCTCTCTCCTCGTTTTCATCAGTCACCTTTTACGTGAACATAAGCATAAAAACGCCATTTTTTCAAAAGTAAGCAAAGAAGAACGCACAATTGTTTGTACATCGTATGTAATTATGTACAGAATGATGTATTTATATCAACAATGTACAATGTTTTTATGCCTAAGTGAATGTGTGTATTTAAACTTGTATGTATGTTCTTGCAGATCTGGCCTTTGTTAATTATAACATGTCTATTAAAATAGCATTTCTTCTTAACTAAGAAGGATAGCAACGGCTACCATAGGGCTTTCAGTTAATTAAGGTGCTTGATACCAGGGCCATCTGGACCGGCAGAGGCAATACAAGCTCTGCCAGTCAGAATAGCCCCAATAATGAGGATTGAAGGGTGGATGGTGGCCCCATGGA
>OY365814.1:32966286-33033786 GCA_959347315.1 Bimastos eiseni | reverse complement strand
CTTTTGGCTGGCAAATTCTCTAAATTTATCTGCAAACGTCTTCAGTATTAGGCCTATCTGCGGCGTTACTCTGACAGCGGGTTCCATCCCAAATACGTTTTACTGTTTCTGTCTAGCTCCTAATTGTTAATCCAACAGAGGAGAGTCAAGAGGGATGTTGCACAATTGGCTAGAACGTCGGATATGAGATATGATCGGATGAGACATTGTTATTGACTTCATAATTGAAAATGATCCCAGAACTCGTGACCTGGAACTGGCTGTACGTGAGCTAAAGCAACAGGGCTTACGAATTGTACGAGTTATGTGTGGTTGACTGCTATTGCCTGTCATGCAGCTTGCCTAGCCTTGCCGTTTGGTTGAAAGAGCAAAACACCAACCATCAGTTCTGGATAAGAGAATCTTTTGTCTGGGCCCTTCGTGTGTGTGTGTGTATATGTGTTTGTGTGTGCACATGTGTGTGTGTGTGCGTGTGTGACCTTGCCAATAGTGACTCTTCCTGTCATCTATTATTCGAGCTGTGTTCACGTTTGACTGACTGTTTGATCATGTTGACCTTGACATCATGTTGATTAGTGCAGGCAGCGTCTCTAAGTAGGAATCGCGATGGTGCGCTATATAAATTTTCGTAATAATTAAATAAAATATGCGGAAACACACAGTAGCAGTCACGAACAACTTTGTTATGGACAAAGTGGACAAGACTTTGATTGGTTAGGCTTTGGACATGCAGAGAGAGAATGCCAGTTGACCGAATCTCACACAATGCACTACACGCAATACTGAAAGAAAAAAGAAACAATGGCGGACCAATACTACGCTGGGACGGACTTCTTAGACCACATTAATGAGGACACAACTTCACTCGGACCAACACTAACGGTAGCAGTGGAGTTGACAAATGATTGGGGACAATGGTGACCATTTATTCGTACCCATCGCCGCCAAATGGCTCGCATCAGGAACGGAATATGATGATAGTCGTTTTGTAAGAAACTTGAAAATTCAGGAAAACTCAGTTCTTGTGCAAAGAGAGCAGTGTAACAAAACTCTACTACCTCCTACACCTCCTCTAACCAAGATTTGATGATGTGAGAGCCAACTCAATCGCAGTTAATGTCTTAATGAATGTGGCATTAACAACAGCCGAACCTTAGCGATACTTAGCAACGACCCGTAGGTTAATTCACGCCTGGACATAATATTATCTGACTAATGTCATCATCATTACGGGAACGCTTTCAATTACGCGAGAAACAATCTGCCTCGCGGATGTACCAAAGTAAAGCTGTTATTAAACCCCGACAGGAGGGGGTAGATTGAAGGGGTGACTGGGTGAAGGCATTCAGGATATCGTTTCGTTCACACACTGAAAAAATTAAACATAATCCGTTCTTCGAAGTCATTTTAGACGGGGAGAGGAGGGTTGGATTCGGTTCGTATTCTGAACTACGGAAAAGAATCATTGTAAACAATGGCTGATCAGATTACGAACGCATGTCTCACTAATCAGAAAACGATGTCAGTCAGTCCGTCACTGCAATGTCAGGTCAATCGTTGTCTGTCAAATCTATCACTCATTCAGTGATTTCAATCATTCATACATCAAGTGTTCAATTGATAAAAATCAAGATGTATTAAACAGCAACCTACCCATACCTCCTCAGTTCCCACTCGCTCACTAAAATCCCCCAACTTCTTAATTACCCAGCTCACTCACCTACCTACCGACCAAGCCACACACCTCTGAGTGATAGAGGCAAACCCTCCCTCCCGGTCCCAAGTGTCAGGAAGACACGACATTCCTCCTTAGACTAAAAAGATATCCCTCCTTACCTGAAATTGGAAGCATTTGCCTCTGGATCCCACCCCCCCTATCTGGACGCTGCTGAGCCACACAACCATCCAAACACTCATCCATTTATCTTCCATCCATCCATCCATCCATCCGTCTATCACCCATCCCTTCATTCATTCATCCTGTCATCCATCCATCCATCCATCCAGAAAGCCCTTTTACATAGCGCCCTTAAAGCCAAATTCGCAACTGCTATAGATCTGTCATTTTCTATTCAAATGATAATTAACATACAGCTATCGTTAACCTATTTACATAATGTCTCCGGAACAATATGTTTTCGCTTTCTCTTCCCGTGTAAGGTTCCGCAGTTGTTTCAATGTCTTTCATAGTGTCATTTATTAGAAAAAATAAATAATACTTGCAATGAGTGGGTCAGTAGAGTAGCAGCAGGCAATAAGACACACTAGTAATAATAACAGTGAGTATGTTATTGGAGTGCAAGATAATAATAATAAGAATGATCATAGGGGCATTATGTTGTAATAACAATGAGTAGGTCATTGGAATGTTAGGTAATAACAGCAATGCTTATAAATTAATAGGAGATTTGTCATTCATGGCATCAATGAAAATTGATTCCAGATTCTCTTATTTAAGATTCATTTACAATACAGTACAGTACAATATTATCTAATCTAAATCCTGGTAATGTGATTCACAGGTCTGCCTTCAATCATAAATTTGATAACAGCTGAGACACCAGCATTCAATCACAAATTCAATCACACCACCAATCACACATAACCATCATTTACAATTCACAAATATATCAATCGTTAGTCAATCACTAGTCAATCATATTTCAATCATTAGTCGATCATATATCAATCATTAGTCAATCCTTTATCAATCATTAGTCAAACAATCCTCAGCTTAACTGACGTCACTGATGACTCAGCGGGAGTCGAGCCTGAGACACTGATGCCCCCAGGGCAGACTCATGACCAGTCAGCCACCGCGCAAGGCAACTGGGTCACACCCCTGCTCTGGAAATGCATTGGAGGGTTAGCCAGAAGTGGGCTTCTAGCAAGTCAGCAAGACATCTTCCAAGGCAGACAGATCCGCCGGCGGAGTCAAGAAATAATCAATAAGCAGCCTCCTGCAGCATTACGTAGGCTATGAGCATGTGTGTGTGTGTGTGTGTGTGTGTGTGTGTGTGTGTGTGTGTGTGTGCCTATCGATGTATGTATGTGCGTAAATGTGTATGAATGTGTGAATGAATGTAAACATGTTATTTGTTTGCATGTATGTACTTATGTGTGTATGTATGTATGTATGTATGTGTGTATATGTGTGTGTGTATGTAAGTATGTATGAATGCATGTCATTTATATAGGCATGAAGGTTGGCCAAAGAGCGCAAGTGGTAGCAAAAAACTCGAAACACCTGTCTTTGTAATAAAAGAATCACCTGACACTACCGTAACTAAATAATTTACTAAGTAAATAACCAATCATAATAAATATTAGCAACAATTGCATATGAAAGATTACCAAGCATCTCATTACATAACTAAGCATTACCCGGTCCTAATATTCAGTCAAGAAAGTAGAAAGTATCCCCCACATACGACATACCTATGCAAAGTATGGAGAAATAAAAAAATGACACCGTGATTTATTGGAAACTTGCCAGTTGCCACCTTCCATGTTTTGAAGACCCTGTCATAAAAAAATACACCCACTCACCGCATGAATGCAGGCAATAAATCAAGAGGCAGGCGATTCCCAGCAGTAAATCCACAATCTTCGGATACATCCTTGACATCCACTCATCTGGGATCATCTGTCTGAAGTCAATTCCAGGCAAGTTGCAGGCAATCCCAACTATATTCCTCCGCTCCCTGCTGTTCTTCCTTAAAAATCTTTTCCCAGCGCCACACTATTTATGTCATTACTCCAATGTGTTCTTTTCCCCGACCACGAAACCTCAGTTTAATAACAACCGAAGGCTTTGATATGATACACAATCCCTTAGTTCAACGCCGCTTATAGTCTTAACTCAACGTAGCAATAACCGCCACCTTTATAATAATTATTATTGACGCAATAAATCTGATAATTAATTGATCTTTAATCAACCGTGCAGCATTGCTGTTATCCTGACTTCGCGTTCAAGTATTGAATCCCAAGTCGATGTTTACTCCCTTCCGGCCTTACGTGACGTAAAACTGTTGCACAGTGACGCAAATTTTATGCGGAGAATGGCGGACGGTTGTGTTTTCGCAAAAATGACAACAATTTCTTTCGTTTTTCGCCGACAAATGGTTGAACTCGTGCTTTATATTGATTTATTCGTTTCGACTCTTATCTACTGCATTTGCATTTAGTTTATCAGCAGACGAACCGCGTTTTCCCAGCGACCGTTGACAACATTCTAGTTTCTGGCAAACAGACCCTCCGCACGGCACTATGCCAGGCATCGGGTGGTGCTGTGCGACCACTCTCCATTTTCTGAAATCCCAAGATCTTGCCATACACATCCCAAGATTGGCCCATGTAGGCCTAACTAAAAAGAAACAGTTTTTAAGAAATGAGGTTTAAAAATCTCAGTTATTCGCATACAGCATTGTTAAGAACTGGGAAAGAAATAAGCCGACGCATAATAACAAATTACCAAAATGCAATATTTACCAGTTACAGTAATAATAATAAAGTCTCATACTAAGCCAGTTCTTTCGAATTATAATCGCCGGCTTTCTTGGAAAGTCCGGTAATAACTAGTCTGAAGACCTTAGAGAAAATCCTAGATTGTAGTGCCCAATCGCAAAATTAGCACAGTTAATCAAAATTGCATGAAAGATCCCAAGGAGTGGTAATAGTGGGTGGGTGGGCGCTAGCATCCCGTCGAGTAGCAGATGGGAGGCGGCGTGGTTGGGCCGCACATTCATCCCGCTTGCGCTAACCTAGGCAGAAGGCTCCACCAAGGCCCATTCCGTAAGAGAGATAATCGCACCGCGTCCTGTAAGGTTTGGCCTTTACTTGGTGTGATTTGTATCGTCTTCTCTGCTTGGCATATTTATAACGCACGACAGCATGGAGCGGAATAAGATTAATAACGAAACAACGTATTCACGATTTTCCTCCCGTCTTCTGTTGATTCTTTCACCACATGTAATGTGATTTTATCGCGCCACCGGATAATCTGTTTTCCCCGTATGTATCGCTTCGCCGAAGGCCATTCAAAAACTACGTCTGCCGTTCAAGCCGTTTGGTTGTACAACATGCACTGACAAATATGCTATTTGGGTTTTTTGGAGATTTTGTATTAGATAACGATGCCGCACCCAGTGCTGTCTGCAAATAGGTCATTCCAGGAACTCAATTTTTATCCGTTTGATGAGTCATTACTGTTGAACTGGTCTTATGATGAGATCATTAGGATTGTCTAATAATAGGCCTATGATAATAGATTGTGGTTTCACACGGGATAGCCTCCATTCGCGTCTAATGCGGGATGCTTATGATATCCGGCTCTTTGGCGTTATTCAAATTATAGCAATAATGGTTGTAGTCTCTCATCCGCGTTGATTAAAAGTCTTCGAAGAACAGAGGATGCCCGTTATTTCGTTATAATGAGCCACGGTCGAATGGCTGGAGGGCTGGCCGAGCGATCAAGATTCACATCCCTGTAAAGGCAGTTCACGAGTTCTGCTTGCTGTAGCGAGTTGATGGGAAGATTAGCGAGGGAGAGGACCTAACACCATTCCACGTACGTCGAGGATAAGAAAATTAAGTCTCTAAAACTTAATATCCACTACTGCGTATAGCGGTTAGGCGAAGGGACTGTTCTTCCTAACAGTGTGCTTGTTATAGTCGGTGACTTAAAGGATATTTAAACCCCCCCTAAACTCGACTGCCACCTTCGTGCCCGCGATGGGTCGGTCTAAGGTTGCATCAGTTCGCTCACATTAGGATAGTTACAGTGTAATATGGTCATCTTTTGGAACTAATTAGGAGCATCACGGTGTTAAAAGGGCTCGATTTAGTATTAGGAATATTTATGTCTTTAGGAATATTTATCACTTCGGTGATATTTTGACACATTGTGATTATATTTTTGGAAATTTCTTTACACGGGCACATTTGGGTGCTATTTAGACAATTTGGCACATTTACGGGCCTCCGAGTAAATTTTTTTTAGGGACACTAAGCCTATAGACATTTTCCTAATAGACCCTAATAATAATAAGGGTGACATTAGTAGTAATTTCAGTGTTATTTAAGCACATTTCGGTGTAATATGGGCACACTTCGGTGTTATTTCATTTGCCATTGTTAACAAGGAAAGTACGTTTATTGAGGGTAAAATGTGTACGCCAGGCACATCCACTCGGGTTACACCAGCAAAGAGCCCCACCCTTTGCGCCCTCCCTACGCCCTCCCTCTCCCCACCTCCTTCGCAGTACAAAGGACAAAGAGCAGATGTGAAGAGAGAATTCAGATGCTCCGCTTTTCCTCCCCCTTTGTCTCCCATTTCCCCACTTCTCCCCACTCCAGAGGAGCAGACGCGGTGGGAGGACAGTCGCCGTGGTGAAAGAAGGCACTGTTATTTATCTCGCTCTACGTAAGGCTGCCATTCGCTGAGATATTACAATCGTCTTGTTAGCACCCGTCGAGCAATTATGTCGCAAGACACAGACACGCGTTCTTTGGGCGAAAAGGTGAACACTGTGTGTAGAGTAGAACTGCCTGTCATAAAAAACCGGGACTAATATGGACGGAATATGAAGCCAAAGTGTCAGCCAATCAATAATCATCTTTTCTGATTCATCGCGGGCGATGACTGTAATCGGCTACGTAATGAGTAAAGTGACATCCGGGTACTTGGCAGGATATGTTTGTTTATGCTACTCCAGTCAAAAAATCTTCTTCTAAAAATTATTTTATTTATATTGCAAGTTCTATTTAGTAGGTCGTGTTGTTTCGTGAACAAATGCAAAACGACTGCCAATTTCTCCAGCAAAAGTCCCGTATGTAGTCACAGACATTTTTCAATGAGCTAACCCAATGATGATGATGACGATGATGATGGTGATGTTGATGATGATGATGATGATGTTGTTGATGATGATGATGATGATGATAATGATGATGATGATGATGATGATCACGACGACGACGACCATGATGATGACCTACCTATTCCAATGACCTACCAGAGGTAGTTTTCGTCTGCTTAATATCCCTTCCATATTATGCCCATTATAGTCTAGTTACAGCGTGAAAGCCAATATTTTGCTAAGACGAAGCGCTCGTTAATAGTTTTAATTAATAAACAGCGTGACGCTTAGTTGCTCCGCTGTTGGCACTCTGAAAGTGCCAGTCCCAAGCCTAGATAAAGGAGTAGGGCGACGCTAATGATTGTTCATTTTGCACAGTGTCGTTAAAATGAATTACTGCTATTTTTAGAGTAGCGCTTTGGAACTTTGACTCTATGCAAGTTGTGCTTCAAAAAGTTATAAATTACGATTTTGTCCAAATATAGTTAATCTCTTGTTTTCGATGTTGCCGTTTAACGCGTAACGAGGGGTAGGGGTAGGGGTAGGAGTAGGTAGAAATGCGAACAAGGGGAAGGGGTCATGAACTATGCGGACGATGATCGCAAAATAATTATCGCCAAAGTCACGTCATTATGGTCGTTACGTAAATATAAACGTCATAATCTTTGTTGTTTATCAATAATTATAATTGCTTTAAGTTATGCTTCATGTTGAGAGAATGATATACGAAGCTTAAATACCAGTTTTTTAACATAGCTTTTATTTATAAAGCGATGCAGTAAAATATAAAGCGACACAACAAAATATTAGCAATAGATATACAGGGCGGCCCAAAAAAGTGGGACCCTTTTATTTAATTTCATATCATAATTTGTAGAAATTATTTCTATTAAAAAACCAAGGAAACTGTTGCCAAATGTTAATTTATCTAAAATCAGAATTTAAATTCAATGTGTCCTCCTTGGTTTTCAAAAGTTTTTTCTGAACGTCTTCGCTACTGGTCAATGCTCTTGCTTATAAACCTCTGAGACAAATGTTGCCACTCTTCAACAATGGCCAATTTCAGTTGTTCTATTGTTGCAAATTTACGACGAAACTAAATATTTTATGGAGTGCACCCCAAATAGCATAATCTACTGGGTTTAAATCCGGGCTCTTTGGTGGCCACATGTCTGGTTCAATGAAGGTGACGTTCTCAGGATACGATCTTCTGCTGTTATTTTTGTCATTATATTAACATAAAATATGAAATAAATTGTAATGATGGCGACCGAAAGTTAACGAAAGGGCACCCCAAATAGCAATCATGACGTAATGCATAATACATAATGACGTCATGCGTTGAGATAATAAGTAAGAAGAATATTACGGTTTTAAGACCGCTCAAAACATAATATTTCTCAAGATTGCCCTAGGTGGTCCTACTTATTTTGGGCCACCCTGTATAAGTGCTGTAATATGTGAGGCAGATTTCTGTCGACGGCAACGGCCTCTGTTGTCAAAAGGTGTCGTTAAACTCTGGAGCCATCCACAATGACAATATATATATCGTAGTAGGTCCAAATGATTAGTGAATTGTCAGTAATTGCAAATGTGGCTGATACATGCGTGATGCGGACGTCCGCAAAGAGTATGTCAGTGGAATGCGGACAAGGGGAGGGAGTATAAAAGTAGGGTTTTAACGGACGTCCTTTATAGATGACCCCTTAGGCGGCGATTAATTAATAGCGCCGCGTAGCGAATACTTTGTCCTCACTCCGGGCTTTCGCGTGTATTGACCGATTGACCGGTTGATGCTATCGTTAGGAAAACGGAGCCTGATAGTAATTGGCATCTGAGAATTGGAGTTCCAATCACGTCCCTAAGGGAGTCAAAGAAACAATTTGGATCGACCATCACTGAGTGCGGCTTGTTTTTATCGCGGGTGCTCCAATATATTCAGTACATTGTTATCAGCAAAGCAAGCGAATTAGCGTTTCTATAACAGGCTACACATCGTGATAATGTTACAAGGACCCATGGGAGAAGCATTAATGCACAATTTGGAATGCTGCCCTCCGTCGGTCAGGAAGGTATCTAATCTTGTTTACATGACAAATGCATTAACTTTATTTTTGCAAAATTTTATTTAGCGCCTATGTGGCCTCGACCCTGCTAATTATTGACATGAATTGACCGTTTGAGACCTTCAACCACCGTTGTCTGTTTGAGTGGTTGTATGGGTTCAACCAACTTCTACTACTTTTTAGGTTCTAGTGTATGGACCGCATGCGTGTGTGGTGCATACCTTTTAAACGTTTGCCATCGCCTTTATATAAAGTGTCGATCATATTTTTAATTCTTTTTGAAGACTGGCTCCAATGCTAATGAGTAGCTTTGGTGTAGAGTACTCGATCGAGTAGCTTAGCGAGTACTCGAGTACTCGTTAATACCAGAAGTGCTTGATACAAACTGCATGGCTTCTGCTATAGACTATAAATAGACTAAGTAGACCATAGTATAGGGTCTAACTAAAGCTCTGGTACACAAATAAAGATAAATCTCCAATGTAACAGCTAACAAGCTACTGAACAGCCAAAGAAGCAACAAATATTCAAAAATTTGTTTGAGAAAAAAAATATAGGCTACAGAAAGCCGCTTGAAACCGGAAATTGCAATTTTCCGACCGGAAGTGTAAGCATGCGAGTACACGACATCAAGCAATTACTCGAGTAGCCTTTGGAGTCGAGTACTCGCGAGTACTAGCAGCCCTATACATGACGTCTATATATATTCATATTCAATGCTCACAGTTTAAACTAAGCCACTGGTTGCAGCTCTGCAATCCAAATCCCAAGCCTGGAAAAAGGAGGAGGAGGAGGAGGAGGAGGAGGAGGAGGGCAACGCCAATGACTCCAGATATTTAAACTGAAACTAATATATATATATATCGTATATATATATATATATATATATATATAATGGGTCATAGTTTTACAACAAGACGTCATTCACCTATAGTTTTCTAAGTACACTTGAATCTAGCTAGCATCATAATTATGATTATAATCAGCATGGTATTTTTTATTATGCACCTATAACCGGAATGGGTTTCATTTTGTTTAATTCGCATCAAATTCTAACGTCAAGAAGTATGTATCATGAACAATGTGAGATTAACTACTTTATTTAATTGAAAATTGAAGTTTTGTTGATTGTAGACACCTTTTAATGTCACCGTTCTGACTCAATAAGTTATCGTATTGCGACTTTTTCTGAGTAATCTATAGTTGTGTCAGTGTGTGATTGGACTGCGTTAAACTTTTGGGTAATAGTTACAATTGCAAAGCACCCAATTGCGAAACTTTGCAATAGTACGTAGGTTGTCAACTCATTGGGGGCTCACAGCAGATAACAACCCTTTGCATGCAGGGCATTGCAGGCACGCCGAGAGGGTCAGGTAAATGCACAAGGGCCCGCAGCTTCTAGGCGACGGTTCGGGCTCGAAATCAACATAATAATGAATGATGAGCTGTTACCCCGTGAAGAATCACGGTTCGGATAATATTTTAGGCCACGATTCAACTGCAACTGGCACTGTTCGTTCTAGCTGTTAACTCGTGAATAATCACAGGTCATGCTTGGTTTTAACGTTGCTATAGTAGTGGTGAAAACACTTTGACGCAGAGCTAAAATAGGCCTACACATTAATTAAAATAGGCCTACTCATTAATTAAAATAGGCCTACACATTAATTAAGCGAAACGGTCGACAAACTGTGCGTCACCTACTGTAACACTGCAAGTTCGCAGCGGTCAATACAATACTAAAATACGACAACAATACAGATTACCCATTAAGTTTCCGTTTAGATTGAATAATTGCAAATATACTTACATTATTTTACATTACACGATGTATTTAACTTTAATAACTGCATATATACTTATATAGAGGCGAATAACATATTGTTGAAACGCGAATCGAACGTTTGCTTACAGATACTTTTGCGCTCCATATTGGTCAACTTACGCTTGCGCTGCAAATATTTAGGTCAACTTCTAATATTTAGGCAAACTTCTGTCCAACCGTGATTGGACAGAAGTTGGCCTAAATATTAGAAAATTCAACTTCTGTCCAATCACGCGCCTTACATATGACGGACAAACCACGTGACTTAGGTAATTATATAGTTAGATAAAATTAGTCATAGAAGGTCAAATCCAATGATTCATACACTGTGCCTTTGTAAATATTATTTTATGGACACTTTCAACAATAAATTTAAATCCAAACATCTGAATGCATATCAATAATATTCGTTGCTATCAACCTATAGCCTACATCCTGTTTTGGGCCGTAATTTCTCTGCCTTGGTTCCGGAATTTCTCAGTCTAGGGCCCAACATTTCTCTGCCTGGGGCCCGGAATTTCTGTACACAGGCCCAGGAATTTCTCTGCTTGGGTCCCAGATTCTCTGTCGACGGGCTTGCTTAAATGATGTTTTAGCATCAGTGACGTTTTACGTTCCATCGGGTCATTCACTGCTCCTCTGCTTTAATGGGCGCGAGACCGTTATTTCTTTCCAGCGTGCAGATCGCATACACTAGCGAGTGCACAGTGCACACCTTTTAAACGCTTGCAATCGCAATAATATTAGGCAAGTGCTAAAATTAATAATTTGCCCTCGATTATCATAGTTTCCATTCCATCGATGCTTGTTTGCATATATCTGTCCGTTTGTCCGTCCGTATGTCTGTCCGTTTGTCGGCTTTTCTTATATATCTGTCTGTCTGTCTGTCTGTCTGTCTGTCCTTACCTCTGTCCGTTTGTCCGTCTGTCTGTCAGTCCGTCTGTCGGCTTTTCTTCTTTGTCGGGGTTCGTGTACATAATTAATAAGTTTGCGGTTAGTATTAGATGTTTAGTTCAGAGAGGTGAAACACGGCGATTCAACAACACGTCATCCCATACTCACCTCAACCGAACCCCAAATGACGTCATCCTCCGACCAGAAGACGTCACCACTCCCGCTCTTCCTCCGCCTCGCCGTCACGTGCCTCCTGTCAACCGCCTCCCACTGCCGGTCGGTCGTCATAGAAACTGGCCCTGCCCACGACTACCTCTACCTCGACGACTACGGGGTCTACGCCACCCAGGGTCGACAGATGTCGTTCAACATTCGAGCCTCTAACGACGCTCACGTGGCTCTCTCACGGTTGAAATATAACGCGACAGTGGACTCCTATGAGGTGGTGATCGGAGGATGGACCAACCAGCGCTCTACCATCCGGCGCTGCGACCAGTGCCCCACGACCTGGTGGGTGGACCACAGCCCCCTCAACGAGTCGTACCCAATGCCCTTCTGGGTGACGTGGGCGCTGAACGTCAGCGGGGGAATGATGATACGGACCGGAAGTGGATACGTCGTTTTCCAGAATGAGTTCATGTCCTGGTATGATCCGGATCCGCATGACATCAACTACGTCGGAGTTTCGACCGGATGGACGTCCAACGGAACGTGGATATTTGAAGTCGGTCAGTGGTCAGTGGTCAGTCTGGATGTTTCCAGGTGGACGAGGTGTATCGTGCATTGGGATGTCGTCAACTATCAGTTCCTACTCTACCTCTAATTCTTCAATTCTTCTTCTTGTCTTCCTCCTTTTCTGCCACTTATTCTCCTCCTTTTATTTCTTTCTCTCACTCCTTAGTCTCTTTCTTCTCCTCCTTCTCCTCATCCACGTCCTCCTCTTAATCGTCGTCAACATCATCATCGTCATCATCATCATCGTCGTCGTCGCCTTTGTCGTCGTCATCATCATCGTCATGATATTCTTCGTCGTTTCTTCGCAGTGGACGGTGGTTGGTCTTCGTGGGGGTCGTGGACTCCTTGTGCTGCGTCATGTGGAGTGGGGGTGAGGGCGAGGGAGAGGCTCTGTAACAACCCAAGACCCGTCTACGGTCGACCCTGCAGCGACACCCCTAGACAATACCAACCATGCAACAACACGGACGCCGCATGCAACGGTACGTATGCCTGTCTGTCTGTCTGTCTGTTTGTCTGGCTGTCTGTCTGTCTGTCTGTTTGTCTGGCTGTCTGTATGTCTGTCTCTTTGTCTGGCTGTCTGTATGTCTGTCTCTTTGTCTGGCTGTCTGTATGTCTGTCTCTTTGTCTGGCTGTCTGTCTGTCTCTTTGTCTGGCTGTCTGTATGTCTGTCTCTTTGTCTGGCTGTCTGTATGTCTGTCTCTTTGTCTGGCTGTCTGGCTGTCTGTATGTCTGTCTGTCTGTCTGTCGGTGTGTAACTGTGTATGTGTGGATGCAGGTCTGCTTTTGCATTGATATGATGATGCGCATTTTCATGTAGATGGGGCTCACTTATATGTATGTATGAATGTATGCGTATGTATGTCTGCATGTATATTTTATGTTAATGATGTCTACCATGCAGAGGGGTCAAACTCTTTGTCAGTGGCAATAGGCTACTGTCCAGACTCCAGCGAGTGGCGGGCAAGAAGAGAGTGGGAAAGAGATCTCAAAGGGGCAATACAAACAGTTGAATTAGGCTTTGAAATCGTGGTTCTGGTATGCATTATCAATTATCAAGGCTTCGAGGGCCAGAAATATTTAATACAGGTTGTCGTCAAGTCAGATATGGTCCGCGGGGCCGGCTCTTTTGACAACTCTGCTCTCTAGCATGCGGGCTTTCTCTGTTGCCAGTCCACAGTTCTGGAATTCCTTAGGCCTACCTCACGTCGTTCTGGCCGCTGAGTCTTCAGCGTCTTTTCGGTCTCTGCTTATAACCTTTTATTTACCCTTGCCTATCCTTCTTAAACTGTCTTTCTGTCTCTTAAGACTGACCTTTAGTATTTGACCTGATGTCGGATTTGTTTTGGTGCGCCGTCGGTTGATGCCCTGTGCAATATTATGGCGGCGCTATAGAAGTATATTAGTCATAGTCATAGCATAGTCATAGTCATAGTCATAGCCATAGCCATAGCCCTAGCCATAGCCATAGTCATAGTCATAGTTATAGTTATAGTTACAGTCATAGTCATAGTCATAGTCATTGTCATAGTCATTGTCATAGTCATTGTCATAATCATAGTCATGATCATAGTCATGATCATAGTCATAGTCATAGTTATAGTCATAGTCATAGTCTAGTATTGTAATGTATTTCTCACTCATTGTTATTGATTTCCTTTGTTTCGCCTTCTACCTGTCAATTGTTTCTTCCAACCTATTTTCGTATTCCGTTGTTGTAGGTGATTGGACCGGTTGGTCATCGTGGGGCCAGTGTTCCGTGACGTGCGGAAATGGTCAGCAGACGAGAGTGAGGCGATGCTTGACCCCGGATCGACCATGTCTAGGCTCCAACACTGACCAGCTGCCCTGTCTGATGGACCTCTGCCAGAGTCTGTATTGCTCACCACTTGCACGGCTATCGTTATATAAATAAATGATGACGACGACGACGACGATGATTACGACGACGATGACCACGAACGCGAGCGCGAAAACGATAGCGATCACGATAACGATAACAGTAACAATTACAATAGCGCTTGTAATTCTACTAATAATAGTCATAATAATATTAATAATGATAGTGATAATAATGTCCAATCAGTCGCACTTTGTTAATTCGGGAACTCCATCCTCTTTTGGACACCTCGAATTGGAGTGAATGACAGACTATGTGACGCTGAAGTAACAATTAATGCTAAATGATGAAAAAAACATCACTTCTCTTTCTATTTTTGAATAGTGAACACTATTGCTCCACTATCTCTCTTTCTAAAAATGAATTAAAACCACAACTGCTCTGACCAACAGTGCCAGTCCCAAGCCTAATAAAAAAGGGGAACGACGCTGAAGATGTGTGTTATCACACACAGTGATAACCATTTGCAGCCTGCGCTCACATCTAATCTCTACACACGCAGTTTAAACACCTCCAATTGGAGGTGTTTAAACTGCGTGTGTAGTTAACTGGTATCCTAACTACTCTCACTAGCTTTCATGCAATTAGCTTTCCCCTAACATGTTATTTCTTATTTTCATTGCTGGCTAAGCTAAACCTTCTGATCTGTTCTCTCAAAGATGATACCATCTGTTGAAGTGGCAGTGGAGTTCCACCGGAATATCAGTAGTCGGGGGGAGACCAAGTGTTCTTTATGTTTGTATTCTATGAATAAAGATGGTTCATGGTTCAAGGTTCCCAGTGTCGTTAAACTGTATCTACTGCTGCTACTACAACTATTGATCGACTGTATTGGAGCTGCTGCTGGTGGTTTTTGCCTTTTAACGACACCGCGTGGTAACAAAGACCATTACCATCGCCCTCCTCAATTAAAGAACTTGGGACTGACACTAGCCGAATACTACCAATAAGGGGATTTTTTTGTATTGTCGCTCCGTGCCGCCATGGCCTTACTTAAAGAGTGGACTGGAGACTTAAAAGAGGTGTGTAGACTTTTTTATACAGAGCGAGAGCGAGTTACTGAGTTAGTGGTTGTATAGTCGATTTGACTAGATTGGCTGAACTCGGCCACTGTTCGTACTCTGAAAGTGCCAGTCCCAAGCCTGAATAAAGAAGGAGGACGACGGTAATGATCTTTGTTATCACACAGCGTCGTTAAACAGAAACTAACCATCCAACCAACATTGCTGATAATAGAACACTATTTTATAATTTGACAGTTAACGGGTCTTGGTCCGAGTGGCAGCCATGGACTCCCTGCTCTTCCTCCTGTGGCCTGGGTACCAGATGGCGCCAGCGTACTTGCTCCAGTCCTCCTCCACAGTTTAACGGACTACCGTGTTCTGGGAACTCAACCATGGTCGATCAATGCGAGATGGCGCTTTGCCCGGGTCAGTCACTCAGTCTGTGCAGCTGAAATAAATCTATTCATGCTTAACAGGTCACTATGCTATTGGTTAATGGATAACTCATGAATCTAACAGTATGACGATTCTGATATCAGCGCTGACATCTAGCGAATGAAACCTCGACGCCTGGCTCGTTGACTTATCTTAATAATTCATTTAAATTCTTCTTTTGCATTGAAATACCTACTAGATATATCAGGAGTTTTGTGCTATTCAAAGCACATCTGAATTTATTGTTGACGTGATTATAGAAAATAAATTACAGAAGTTATGACAGAAATAAAAACCATCTTTGTAAGAAACCTTTTTTATCAGTTGCATAAAAGCTATAGAAGGGATTTTCGGGAAGTCAATGGTATCGCTTCTCGGCCTTTTGGCTAAGATCAAAGTGTAGTATCTGTTCTTATCAGCTTAATATCTGATACGTCCCCTATCCGGGGACATCGATATTAAACTGATTTTTGGACTTGGGAGAAGATGCAGGGGCTTGCTCCGGCTTCTCCACGGGTTGGCCCGGTATTGCAGTACCTCCGGGATCGGCCCACTCCCCTCACGGGGAGAAAAACAACAGAAAATCAAAAAGATAGAAATAGGAGAACCGGCGTCCGCCGTTGTAGAAGGTTTCGTGCAGGTTAAGTTACATATCAACCTGTATTAAATAGCAAGAGTAAAGATTGAGAATTTAGGTCGAAATGGGAATCGAGTCTGTATCATAATGTTTTGATATTCTTCTATATTTCTCTCTCTCCGTGATGCATATGCCGACGATGAGGCCTCAAATAGACGTATCCAATTTCAATACGCATTGATGTTGAGGTTTCTTGGTCCTATGTCAGATGGTGACCACTCCTTTCCTGGTTGGGTAAGGAGGTCAGTGGGCCCATCGTTTAGGCCTCAGAAGCCCTCAGGTGTCCTTCCAGCACCTACCTCCTGCGTTGGCCAGCCATTTTCGTGGCTTCTGGTGAGCCTGTCCACCTTGCGTGTCGCCCTTGGTGGTCCTTCGGCCAAAGCCTTCTCCACTAATGGGATAGCTTCACCGGAAAGTCCTTTACTTCGCTGTTCACCTCTGTCACCATGAGGTGAAGGTGAGTGCTGGGAAGAGAGGGAGAGAGTAACTACTGACGGTTAATATATGCTGATGATGCAATTGAAACTTACTTACTTAGACTTAGTTCCTCCCGTTCCTTTTTGGAACATTTGGTCAATAAAAGAACTCCATCTTAAAGATTGAAAGAAAATCAATAAAATGTTGAGTTTTGTATCGAATAAATATTAGCATTGCCTATTGAGGGAATATAGGGACGAGTAGTAATTTGCTCCATGCCTCGTAATTAGAACGTCGCATGTTGGACTCTACATGAAGCTATCCTGGACAAATTATTGCTTGGACGCCATTGTCTGTGAGGAAGGCATGCGATTACGATTACGATTACAACCAGAGTCTTATTTGGCTCAGTGGATTTGATCGGAGATGGTTGGAGCGTAGGGAACTCGTACTCTGATAGTGCCAGTCCCAAGACTTGACAATGAAGGAGAACGACGCTATTCGTCTTGGCTAAGACACAGCGTAGTTAGACAGTAGCCAGCCAAATAATATATAATATAGCGTGGTCAATACTAATTGACTCAATTTTTGACATGTCCAGTGGATGGTCAGTGGTCATCGTGGTCAGCCTGGTCAGTCTGCAGCGCATCATGTGGTCACGTGGGTGGATCGTCCATTCGGAATCGCTCGTGCACCAACCCTCCGTCGCAATACGGTGGCGATGATTGCCGTGGTAACAGCACTGACGTCAGACTCTGCAACCTCTTCAACTGTTCCGGTAAAGCTTTTGCCACTTAATCCTGACGAATGAGATGCTCAACGCGATGGTCGAGAGGAGATGACAGTAGTTGCAGCAGTAGCCGTAGTTGCAATGGCGGTCTATAGGTGCTAGGGTTGTACCTTAAATTGTAGAAGCATATTACTTGAGCTTCTTTTATAGTAGTAGCAGCAGAGGAAGTAGTTGTGGTTGTAGTGGAAATTATAGTCGAGGTAGTTGTACTAGTATTAGGACCCAGTGACAGTAATATCTGCAATATTAGCGAGAGTAGTAGTTTTAATTGTGGTACGAAGATTGTGGTTTTGACACGATGGCACCACGAGTGTAATTGTAATATTGTCAATAATCTTGATCCTGTAACGAATAGTGAAATTGTTTGTAACAGCTATGGCGTTAGTAATAGCATTATTCTTTGTTCATTATTCTTTGTTATAGTAATATTGTTGGTAATAGTTATTACTGTTAGTCGTAGTATTACCGTTTGTAATAGTGGAAGTGGTGTTGATACTTGATGGTGCTTGTGTGGTGTTACCTTATTTTATTCCTGAACTGTGTATTCCAATAGTGAATGGGAGTTGGTCGGAGTGGGAAGCGTGGACCAGCTGTTCCGCCAATTGTGGAAACGGAACAAAAACGAGACTCCGTCAGTGCGCGGACTCCATTCCTCTGGCGAGTGTAGCTTCGTGCGTAGGAAGTGATACTGAAGAGGTCTACTGCTCTCTTGAACCATGTCCACGTTAGTGAGAAAATATATTTTACCGCTGCTACAACCATGTGCTGTTATCGGGCAACTCCTAAAGCTGGACCTAAAAGGTTTAGCGCATTTACGTGACGCCATCTGAATATTCAAGGTGCTTAGTTTTATTTTAAGTTATGTTGGATGCAAGTCAATAATAATGACGGATAGGGTATGATAAAGGCAGGTCCGGTAATGTGATGAATGTTAACGCTGGGTAAGACTGAGCTACAGTGTATGACTAAGACTTAGTTATGGCAAATAAGATGAGGTAATGTAAAGAAACACAAGGTAATAACAGGTCATGTACCAAACAATTCCTGCATACCTTGCCTGTCGTAACCTTATCTTAATAATAATAATAATAAAAATAATAATAATAATTATAATAATAATAATAGTAATAACAATTATGTTTATAATGATGTTAATATTTTTATTATTATTATCATTATAGTTATTATTATTATTATTATTATTATTATTATTATTATTTGCATTATTATTTGCATTATTATTTGCATTATTATTATTATTTGCATTATTATTACTATTATTATTAATTTTCTTTTCTTTACTCGAAGTAAATGCTGATCCCTCGGGCTTACTAGTATTATTGTTATTATTGTCAACCATCATCATCATCATCGTCGTCGTCGTCGTCATTGTTGTTGTTGTTATTATTATTATTATTATTATTATTATTATTATTATTATTATTATTATTATTATTATTATTATTATTATTATTATTATTATTATTATTACTATAATAATTATTATTATCTTTATAATTTAAAAAAATCGATCTTGGGTTGCAAGACATTACTAGCACTAAATTCCACTTGTGGTGTAAATATCTTTACAGTAAGGCATCATTATCAATTTAATATAATTTTTTAAATAGTCTATTCAATATTAGCCAGTGTGTTGATCAAATTCTAGCTACTTTTGTTGTCCACGGTCACACATGTTAGCATTTCTGTGATTCTGTTCGATTGTTTTCTTTCTCAATGGACGAATATACCGATCTCTGCTTAGACACCTTCATACTGCTTTGCACCTACGCTATATATATACGACATTATCGTTCATAACCGACGTGCAAGTAAGGCGGCCTGTTTTCCAAATTGATAACCCGGACTGATGAAGAACAAATACTAGCCACGAAAAGTCTGCTTGGCAATTACAGAAGCATTGAATAGACATGTTATTGAAAGACTGGGCGTCATTCGACTGGCACAGATGATTATCATCGTCGTCGTCGTCATCGTCATCGTCATCATCATTGTCGTCGTCGTCATTATTATTGATTGTTTCATTGTTTGATTGATTGATCGATCGATCGAGTGATTGATTGATTGTATTTGTGATGGGTAATCTTTGTAGTAGCAGTAGGTGTGTTGTTAGCGTTGCTTGCGATAGTGGTGCTGGTCGTAGAACCTTTTAAAACGCATTAGATGTGAATTTCCAGTGGACGGGAGTTGGTCGGAGTGGCAGCCTTGGACCAGTTGTTCCGCCAGCTGTGGAAACGGAACCAGAAGGAGACTACGTCAGTGCAACGACCCACTCCCTCAGTCAAATGGAGCGTCGTGTGTTGGGAGTGAATCGGAAGACTCGCAGTGCATCGTTGCACCTTGTACAGGTGAGCGTCAACTAGATTATTAGAGTAAATATACCTGGATCGTTGTGAGGGTTAGTACCTCTGGAATGACGTCGGGGTAAAGATACCTGGAATAGCGTCGTTTTAAATTATAGGCCTACATACATTGAATGGCATCATTCCAAGCGGGAGTGCCCTTCGTGCCTAAGGGGTTCCACCCAAATTTGTGAACGCTTGTTTCTTTCTCCCAATTGTTCCTATTCAGTCAATGTTACCTCTAAGCTGTGCGCATGTGTGCGCATGCGGACCAAGGAACCAGCGCGCACAAGAATTTAGGGTGCGCCGACAAAGTATTATTGAAACTTTTTAAATCTAGTCTCCTAGCCGGCTTCAGAATATATCACTCGAGATACTTTAAATTGGTTCCCTTTGATGGGGACTTTTCTTAGGTCATCAGATTTAGGTTTAGATTTGATCTTAATTTATCTATCATCGCATTCAGCAAAAATGACCTGAGCAGAAATGTGTTAATGTTTTATAAATGTTTTATGTTTTATAACATGATGCACACATAAGATTTCTTGCGCACACGATCTCCAAAAAACTGGAGGTAACACTGCATTCAGCTCGTGTTATTAATAATCTCGTAGTGTGTATTCCGATGGGATAAATAAAAACACAATGGTAACAATTAATGGGGCAACTTTAGTGCCTTATTAAAAAATACACCAGTTTGAGAGTCTCGATAAACCCAGGACTCAATTGTCAGATGGTGGTCAATGGTCAGCGTGGTCAGTCTGGTCAGACTGTCCAGTTCTCTGTGGAGGTGGCATCAGCTCCAGGACTCGTGAGTGCAGCGCACCCCCTCCGCAGTTCATCGGTGCAGCATGCAACGGAAGTGACGTCGAAAACAACACGTGCAACAGTCAGAACTGTACTGGTACGGGCTTTCATATAGCGTGATTATTATATAACGTAGTCTTTGATTTTTTTTATTGTTGATATATAAAAATCAAATTGACCCCAAATAGCAATCAACATAGATTAATTAAAGAGATCAATTAATCTTATGTTGGGGCTTAGTGACCGCAGAGGCTGCAGCGATAACACTGATACAACGGAAGGTTGGACTAACCCATATAGGCGCCTACTTTCTGGGAACCTCTGGGAATCCCGCACCCAGAAAGAGTCTACTGGGTGCACCGCACGTAGAAAAATTCTGACTTTGAAGTCAGCATTTTACACCTAGGCAAAAATCTCACAACTTGATACATAGAAATCTCTGAACATAGTCGCATCAGCGAACAGCCTTGACTAAGTTATTAAACAGCATTGTTCCGGTTTGTAGGATCGGGAGCGCATCTTGAAGGGGCGCTATATTGAAATAATAGATTTGGTTACATATACACGAAGGCTTTGTTTGCTTGCTTAGATGAGAACCGATTTAATAGAATTTGCCTTTTGACATTCCTTCTGCTCCTCCGTCTCTCTCTCTCTGTCTCTCTCTGTCTCTCTCTCTGTCTCTCTCTCTTTCTCTCTTTCTTTCTCCGTTTTCTTCTCCTTCTCCTTCTCACCTCCTCTGTTTACTAAAAGACGAATCGATAAACTGTTCTTGTCGTGTTTGGAACGAGAGCTCGCCTGATAAGTGACCTTGAAGAATCGTTATATAAATCTTCGTATTGAATAAATAAATGAATGATTCAATAGAATCTGCTCATTGCTATTCCCCTTCTCCATCTCCTCCAAATGCATCAGTTGCAGTTGATGGAGCCTGGAGCTCCTGGAGCTCCTGGAGCGACTGCAGTCTTACCTGTTCCATCGGTCAAAGGGTCCGCAGACGCGCCTGTTCACTCCCGCCACCCAGCGGCGGCGGGATGAACTGCTCCGGATCGGACTCGGAAGTGGTCAACTGTAAGCTGGACGACTGCCTGACGAATTCCGCCACGTGGTCAGCCTGGAGCGACTGGACCGTGTGTCCGGTCAGCTGTGGACTCGGAGTTCAGCTGAGGTCTCGTACATGCGAGAAACCAACGTCCGTCGTATGGGATGGGAAGCCCTGCGATGGAGATAACAATGAGACGAGGGTCTGTGGTGACGACTTCTGCCCAGGTGAGGACACGAGATTTGCAGTTTAACGACACTGTGTGATCAAAAATCAGTGTCGTCCTCCTCGCTCCTCCTTTATCCAAGCTTGGGACTGGCACTGTCAGAGTGCGATGAAGGCAACGACGATGGCGGTCATGGACCAACTACGATGATGATTAGGATTAAGGCTAAGCAAGTTGCTGTTGTCTTGGAAACAGAAGACATTACTCTGATTCTAGTGGTAGCAGTGTAAGTAGTTGTTGAAGTAGTAGTTTAGCAAGTTTCCCCAGGTATGTAGACCGTGATGCTGTAATTTTCCATAAGTGGACGGTGGCTGGAGTGATTGGAGTGCCTGGAGTCCATCTTGTCCATCGTGTGGTCCTGGAGTGACATATCGCCAACGAAACTGCAGCAATCCGGTTCCATTGTACGGTGGAATAAACTGCTCCGGAACATCAGAGGAACAGATGAACTGCTCCACCATTCCATGTCCAGGTATTTATTTATTCAGGTATGTAGGTACGAAGGATTTTATGTATATACAGGGAGGAGTGGCGTCATTGGACATATGAACCTGCCTGAAGGCAGATCACCAAAGAAGAAGTAGTATATTTTGTACATGTATTGGTGTATAAATGAATGTATTTAAGTAACAGCGTATAATAAAATTAAGTGCTCATTGATTGATTATTTGATTGATTAATTGACTGATTGATGTATCATATTATACGGTTGTGATGGATGGATGCGATGCATGAAGACACCTTAGGATGCCCATCAAGTACTTCTCTACTTTAACTTACTAATCTTTCAGATCAATTTTTATGTAACTTGAAGGTAAGTCTTGCCCAACACGATATATTGCTATATGCAAAGATATCTATTTATTTACCTTAACGAAGTTGTTCATTGAATTCATCGAGCGGGACATTTCGAATAGGCGTACAGTGCTTTTAAGAACAAGAACTTTTGGAGTCCAGGTTCTGTGACAATGTGAACTGTTAATATTTTCATACATTATGGATTATGTTGCAAGAATACATCTCAAGAACTTGGAATGAGCTTAAGGTTTATGGGCATTATTCTTTCCGTTAGTGGATGGCGGATGGAGTGATTGGAGTGTCTGGAGTCCATCTTGTCCATCCTGTGGTCCAGGAATGACATATCGCCAACGCAATTGCAGCGATCCAATTCCACTATACGGTGGAACGAACTGCTCCGGAACATCAGAGGAACAGATGAATTGTTCCACGAGTCCATGTCCAGGTGAGTGTTATTTTCTTAGATGGTTATCACTTTACGAGGCAAGGTATTGGCTTCGTAGGACATTGATGGAATGACATGTAACTTATACAGGTGTTAATTACCCTACCCTTAATTTGCAGATATAAAATGTATAACGAGACATTTGCTTTCACGAGGGTCAAAGATGTAGGACGGAAAAAGATGAGGAGAAAATGGGAGAAAAATAAAATGGTCTAGGGGAGCAAGTAGCGGAGAGAAAAACGTTGAAACAGGAGGAAAATAAGAAATTTCAAATATAAGGAAATCCGAACAAGCTGAGAATGGGGATGACAAAGAAGTAGGAGGAATTGGACGAGATGATTTAGGGAGGATAGAGTTTGACAATAAAGAGTAAGCGAGATAGTGAGGTTTAGGACAAATTGGAGAGAGGCAAGATTTAAGACAGAAGAGAAAAGTACTAACAACAACAGTGGTAACGCTGGAATATATTGTAGCTAATATGTCCAAATATGGTCTGACTTGTATGTGGATTGTTTTCCTTTATTCCGCAAGTCGACGGCGGATGGAGTGATTGGACTATATGGAATCCTCCCTGTCCATCGTGTGGTCCTGGAGTAACATTTCGCCAACGCGACTGCAGCAACCCAATTCCACTGTACGGTGGAACGAACTGTTCCGGAACATCGGAGGAACAGATGAACTGCTCCACGAGTCCATGTCCAAGTGAGTTCTTTATAAGGCCATTATCGTCACTGCTTAACATAGGTAACGTCATCATATGCAGATTACGTCTGTATTACATGGGTTATATATATTGTATATAATTGCAAGTTACGTTACGCACATATACCTGGAATAGCATTGTTTCTGCGTAAAGGAAAAGGAAAGAAGGAAGGAGAAATAAAAGAAAAACAATAACGATGAAAGAATGAGCTGCTGGAATAAGTTGTAATAGTCATGGCATAGTTTATGTTGGAAATGAAAGCAAATGTAATTGGATTTCAAGTTGATTGTGCCTTCGTTCAACATTGGATCCGTTTAGTTGATGGCGGATGGAGTGATTGGACTGTATGGAGTCCTCCCTGTCCATCCTGTGGTCCTGGAGTGACATATCGCCAGCGCAACTGCAGCAATCCAGTTCCACTATACGGTGGAACCAATTGCTCAGGAGCTTCAGAGGAACAGATGAACTGCTCCACCATTCCATGTCCAGGTGAGTTCAATTATAATTTCGCTTTACGCTGGTCAACATATTGGCAGCTGGTTGAGTGCTTAGGTGAACTTTATTGGTTACGTGTTCCGCAGAGGTGTATGCACGTTGACGAATTTTCAGCGTGCAGAATGAGCAGAGGAGAGAGTCGTGGAGTAAGAAGAGACAAAAGAAGTGGAGCAAAAGGAAGACGAATAGGAGGAAGGACACGAGGAGAAGAAGGAGAAGAAGATGAAGTAAAAGAGGAGGAAGAAGAAGTTGAAATAGCAGCTAAGGAGGATGAGCAGGAGAAAAAGGAGAAAGAGAATTAAAGTAACGATATGAGATTTATTGATTATGTTACATGACGTAATATTGCAACTTAGCAAGACACAACTTAACGCTACGTAGAGTAATAACATTACTAGCTGATAAATATTATATGAGTACTTTTCCTGTTCCATTAGTGGATGGTGGGTGGAGTGTGTGGTCACCGATGAGTCCTCCCTGTCCATCTTGTGGTCCTGGAGTGACATATCGCCAACGCAACTGCAGCAATCCGGTTCCACTGCACGGTGGAAATAACTGCTCTGGAACATCACAGGAACATATTAACTGCTCCACGATTCCATGTCCAGGTGAATTACAACTATGCAGGTAGTAGGGTGGTCACCCTCACGTACATCTATTGTAGGTAATCGTAATATCAATTTTATATTGCGCAAGAGGAAGATGACGTCACCAGATGTGCACAAGTTAAGAGTTTTAGCATGATTAGTGCTAACTCTGACCCCAGCCCCAACCCTTACTCTAATCCTATAGCAATAGCCCTAACCCCTACCTAACTTTATAGTTTTTTTGTACTTGGGATTCATGAACAAAATCTAATGCCTTTAAGGGTTAGTAGATCCAATTTGATCTGCTTAAACAGAAGCGATGCACATGCACCTCGCCCTTAACTGACCTCTTGCCTTACTTACAATACCATACCTTAGCTTGTCTTACTTTACCTTAATATGCCTTACCTTAACTTAACTTCCTTGCATTATCACACCTTAGCCCAACACATCCACATTCCATTGCCTGGAATTATCTCTGAACCACCTGGACATTGTAATCTCATCAGTCTATTCTTAGTTGATGGTGGTTGGAGTGAGTGGACAGCGTGGCAAGCGTGTCCAGTATGTGGCACCGCACTGACCAGGCGATTCCGAAATTGCACTCATCCGGAACCGATGTACGGCGGAAGCAACTGCTCCGGTGAATCCAGGCAAAGCTCCAACTGCACCAACCGACCATGTCCAGGTATGGATGAAGTCATCCGTGTCCAGGTACTACTTCAGTCATCCGGGAGTGGTTTCAACCAAGCTGAGAGACATGTTTGACTTCCAACTTTATCCTCAGTTCCAACCAAGCCATGCTGAACTCTGAGTCATGCAACGCCTATGAAGCGATGTATTAACTATAGTCTATTACTGATTATACTAGATAGACCTAGAGGCCTATCATGTTGGATCAGGCTCAATGTATTCGATGTTGCACGCCTGCGATTATCTTCCGAATAATATGAAAACCAAAGAAGAGGTGGCGATGTTTTCAACCTGTGCTTGACACGTTTTTTGCAACTGCCTTAACGTAAAATAACACAACTAAAACATTATTATGAGGACTCTTGTGGCTAATAATAGTCTTTCTATGTTTTCAAAGGTTCTTCTGTATGCAATTGCCAATGTAAGTTCTCGTTGCAAATACTAGAGCTTCTATGCCCTCACAAACTCTCCCGTATTCACATGGTCTGAACAAGATAACTTAGAAAGTATTCTAACAGTGTGATTACGGTTTCATCACCGCGAACAACAAACTTCTGAAGCGCCAGTCGAAGACCAAGTGCGGACACCAGCTCATTCCCGGAAGCTAACTAAATAACTGTGTCGACCTAACAACGTCTTGAGTCAGACTGGCGGAGCTGACCAATATTTTTTCTGGTTCTGATGCTTTAGTGAATGGTGTTTGGACTCCGTGGAGTGTCTGGTCCAACTGTTCCGTTACTTGTGAGTCAGGTCTTGCCAATCGCTTTCGAAACTGTTCCAATCCACGACCACAGTATGGAGGAAACAACTGTTCCGGAAATGATACGGACGTCAAGAAATGCACACTTCGCTCATGTCCAAGTATTTATCATGTTCATTTGCATTAAAGTTTTAGTATGAGTAAATTGAGTATGCCAGTACAAGAATCAGTATTATTCATTCAGTCATTAAGGAGATTTATATAGCGCCCCTTCAAGGTTAGGGGCCGTTCATAAATGACGTCACGCGTCTATGGGGAGGAGGTCACACATTTCTGACGATGTGTGACGAGGGGAGGGTCTACGAAATGCGAAGTCACATCATCACATCATCACATAAAAATGCGTAGTTTTGTTTAAAACTTTCACTAAAAATTAAACAAGTTCCACTTAATTAACAGAAATCGTCGCCACAATCTAACAACAGTATCATTATCTTGGTTTAAATTGCTATTTGGGACGTTATTGCAACATTTGCCGTCATGGTTTTCTTATTTTTATATAATTATGTCGTTATTGTAACAGTTGTCCAAAGCGTTGTCAGAGCCTGTTGCCCTGTTGTCTTGCAGTGGACGGTGACTGGTCAATGTGGACCAACTGGGCCGATTGCAACGTGACCTGTGGGTCGGGTTGGACAACGCGGAAGAGGTCGTGCAATAACCCAACCCCGTTCTTTGGCGGTCTCACCTGCCCTGGGGCAGCAAAGGACTCCAAGACGTGCCTCGTTGGCTGTCCAGGTATTTCTGTAAGGCATCAGAGGAATAGTTTGAGGAAGAGGGTTACTGTTTCGATTCCTTACTATGTTGTTAGACACGCTCAATAGGTTAAAATATAACAGAATCAAATAGAATCGATCAAAATAAAATATAATTAAGTAAAGTAAAATACAATAATATAAAATAATATACAATACAATGTAATCAAATCTTATCTATTATTATTATTATTATTATTATTTTTTTTTAAATATTTTTTTTGCCCTGAGGTACTTCATTCCCCAGGGACTTAGAGATTATTAATGTAGAGATTTTATTGTCCGGAGGGTCAGGCCTCGTCTTCTGGGGTCAACGGAAAGGTGTCCATGAAAGTGACTAGGTTGTAGCGTTGGATGCAAACAAAAATGAGCTGAAAAAGAAAGGTTGTCTCACGTCTGTCGCCACTTATAAGAGAAATCCGGCTACCGATTTCGCTGATGAAATCCAACGCCGAGGGGTTGAAACGACCCATTGTCTCAATACCAACCGGTTGGAAATCATAGGAGGCAGGTAGTCCACCGTATTTTAGAGTTTTGCAGTCTGCCGCCTGAACCGACGCAGGTCCCTTCTCCCCAGTCTGGGTTATGTACGAGGCAGCACAGGTATGAACAATTGTAGCATCCCATGCCAGGTACTTCCCCCTCGACCAAGGGATGAGCGTTGCCCCGTCGGGCCTCTTCCCATCAGATCTAAATAGGCCGACCGGTTCCTTGGTGCTCAGTATCTGAGCCCAGAGAAGAGACCGCCAAACGATGTCATTGATGACGTTGTGGCGCAAAGAGCGTCCCTGGCCCTCCTACACACGAAGCCATGGTGGCCCTCCGGGCCCACCGCACCGCCTCTCCACAGTGGCATATGTAAGGGCCACAAAGTTCCAGGCCCAACCTCAGGCCTACCGCCACCCGGACCGCCTCGTTGTCAAGGACAAGGCCGCATTTAGCAATGGGCAGCGCGGTCAGCCAATCGGCTGAGTGAGGGCTGCAAGCTGCGTCTAACCTGGCTCCATTGACCAAGTCGCAGGCGTGTCGGCGGATCTTCGTTTTGTCGATATCAATGAGTGGTCGATCCCAGATGCTCTGCTTGATTGGCATTGGATGTATCACCTAGGGCATAGATCCACGGCGGGACTCCAACAGTTCCTTCCTGTATCTATCTGGAGCCGTCAATGCAGCCGAGAGGATGGTGGTTTGCAATCCGAAAGTCGCTGCGGCTGAGGCCAAATAGGCAGAAGAAGCCAACGAGACAACCCTACGGATGCCGAGTCCACCATCTCTTATAGGAATTGAGGCCTGCAACCACTGGCTGTCGTTCAGACTGCAATTGACAATTGCTTCCAGGCCCAGCCCCTACAGTCCGTCTAGTGTCCCCAATGCAGGGTGGTCGAAACACGGAGAGCACCGGAGGAGGTAGCTGAGCCTAGAGGCTGCAAAGGATGAACGCAGAAGGAGCAGGGCGTTCTGTGAAGGCAAACGCCGCAATATGTCCACCGCCCTTTGATGCGCATCACATTGGCCGTCCAGGGCGGCGTCTCGAGCCTCACCCCGAAACAAGGGGGCTCCCAAAAGGTTCAGCGTGGTCGCGTCCACCATAGTGTAGCTGGGCAGTGGGCATATTGATGCGGACGACGCCTCTGGCATAAAGATTTCGCATTTATGTGGATAAGTTGAAGACCCATCCGTGTTCCCAATTATGCCACTACCGATAACACATCCCGGACCACGGCCTCATGGATCCGCCCAAAGTCAAGTCATCCCAGAAGCCAATCCTTAGCTCTGAATCGAGTGACTGCAACACCGGCTGAAGGGGCAAGCTGAAAAGAAGTGAACCCAGTGGGTCACCTTGCTGAGGGCCCATCTGCGATGATGGGATCAGATGGCCGAACTTAAGGACTGTGGAGGCCGAATATGCCTGGAAGGCAAACGGGTAAATCTCAGGGATCACCTTATGCACTGACTCAAGCATGATGTCTCGTCGAAGGGAGTTGAAGGCGTTGGTGAAGTCCAGCTTCATCAGCACTCGATTGGGTCCCATAGCGTCGACTAAGCGTCGGGTGGCGTGCACCGCTGCCTCGCAACCGCCCGGTACTCCTATTCCCAGTTGAAGAGGTGCAAAATGAGATGTTAGCTTCGTCGTTGCGTATTTGTTGGCGCATTTGGCCGCCAATCTTCGCCATACGTAGCCCACAGCAATAGGCCTGAGTCCCCCGAGTCTTTATTCAGGGTGATCATGTTGCCCCCAAACAAAATTGGTCTAACTTCGGGGGGGGGCAGTCACCACGGAGCAGCAAGTTTGTAAAATCTGCAAGGGCCTCGACAAGAGGGTGCGCCGCCCCGCCGAATCCAACCAGGTCCTTCAAGTGGTCCGGTCTAAATCCGTCCGGGTCATCAGCCGATCCCGTCGGAAATGTGCGGATCACCTTCACCTCCAGTACATCCTCAGCCGTCGCCTACCACGCTCCGACCGAAACTGGGTCTGGAAGACTCTCGAGGGCCTCCGGAAAGGGATCCTTAGGATGTTTTTCTTGCAGTAGTTGGAGATTATCTTCGCTTACAAGAGCCGGTTGCCCACCCTCGCACAAAATGCGCACCGCCGTCCTTATATTTCCGTCCTCTAGTTTGGAGTTAATGGCAGCCAGCAGCATTTCACTTTTGCTTCGGCGAATAGTCCGATATCCCGCGTTGCCCAATTCCTCTCTGAGTGATTCAGAGTCCGACAACCATTTTTCGGTCCGGTTCTTAATCACAGTTGTCATGCTGCGACGTCTACCCGCCCTTGATGGTTGAACGAGGATCGAGGGGGCGAATTCAAGCAAGGTCAGCCAAGTTTTTGTGGATTGTGGTCTTCTGCATATGTTGAGGAGAGTCGAGGTCAAAGCCTGAGCGCAAGCTGGGCGGGCCCCCTTACATATGCGCCTGAGAAGAGGCCCTCGGGACTCTGGGTGTGAAATATAGGCAGCGCGGCCCTCAGCAACAGTCATCACAGGCGAGATGGGTAACGTCGACGAAACCGCAACGGGTGTATTCATCCGGTGTTCCTCGGGCCCGCCGTCGACTTCTCCATCCGTGTCCGACGGCGCCGCTCCGCTCGCTATAAGCGCTCCAGCGGCGGACAATTGGACCCCGGGCAGAGACTATCCCTAGGGCCGTGAAGGTGAACCAGCGCCCCTCTTGAGTGCAGCTGTCTTGCCGACAAGCAGTGGCTGCAAATGGCTCTGGGTTTTAGTTTTCTCTCGGACTGATGAGACACCCGTGACTATTATTATTATTATTATTATTATTATTATTATTATTATTATTGTTATTGTTATTGTTATTATTATTGTTATTGTTATTGTTGTTATTGTTGTTATTGTTATTGCTGTTATTGTTATTGTTATTATTATTATTGTTATTGTTATTGTTGTTATTGTTATTGTTATTGTTATTGTTATTATTATTATTATTATTATTATTATTATTATTATTATTATTGTTATTATTATTATTATTATTATTATTATTATTGTTATTGTTATTATTATTATTATTATTATTATTATTGTTATTATTATTATTATTATTATTATTATTATTATTATTATTGTTATTATTATTATTATTATTATTATTATTATTGTTATTATTATTATTATTGTTATTATTATTGGGCATGGTGGTCTATTAAAGAACATTCTTACTCACCCACAGACCCTAACATACCCCGTCCCCATACTTTCCAGGATCGCGTGGAGGTCGCAGTAACGCTCCTCAGCCGATGGAGGCCCCGGGAGCCCAAGCCATCGGAGTGATAGGCATCGCCATCTGCGTCGCCCTCATCGCCGCCATCATGTTACTCGACCTCGTTAGCATCAACAAGCATTTCGCCTTCATGCGCAAGAACGTCAACTACGGTTGGCAACGGATCGTCACCAAGTTCCGCCCCTTGCAGGGAGGAGCAGCCGCGACCACCACGGGCAAGTCCCAGAGACGCAAGACCCTACGACAATCGACCGTCCGTCGGGCCTACTCCGCTGGGCAAAAGGACCCCAGCGAGGAGGCTCTGGCCGAGCAGAATACGGTGACGTTGAAGAGGACCGTGTTGGGAGGTTTAGAAGGGGAAGCGGTGAAGGGAACGACGGTGGAACGGATAGGGACCGTGCCTGCGGTGGTCCCTCGGCCGGGGAAGAGACCGCCGAGTGCCACGGGGAGCGTGGGTCACGGATCGGGAACAACGGGGAGTTCTGGTGGAAGGTTCGAGAAGTCGATGGACGTGTATGAGGATCGAGGAGTGGCGGAGATGATGACCAAGGAGGAATTGGACACAAAACTATAGTAACAAGTGAAAGACTGTGAATATCAAAGACAATGACGTTGGCACTGAAAGGAGACAATTGTTCTTTTTCTTGGCTAATGCTGGATAACAACGTTATCTTTTTCGTCATCATCGTCGTCATCATTATCATCGTCGTCGTCATCGTCATCAACATCATCGTCATCGTCGTCGTCGCCGTCGCCGCCACCAGCAGCAACATAAGCGTCAACATCAGCATCATCATGGTCGTCGTCATCATCATCATCATCACCATCATCATCATCACCTGCTTCTTCTTGTCATCACCATCATTTCTCTCCTCCATCATCGTCACAACATCACCGTCGGTTCTTGACGCAATTTTTTGACAGCGATGGGTACGAATAAATGATCTCCATTCATGTAGCCAGGTTTTTTCTGTCCATTTCAACTCTCAATGTTAATAAAGTTCTTCTAATGTCTTCGCTGACATTATCTATCCAGAGCGGTATCCACCAGCCTTTGTTTCTCTTTCCTTGACATCCTTCGTGTAATACAAAGTGGGTCTAGCCTAGGTCACGTGGCATTCTCTCCACATGGGTTCAAAGCATCGTCAAATGAAGTCCCCATCATGAGCCTTCTTCCACACTCCCAATCCATCAAACGGGTCAAGCTCCTGCCAATTCTATAGGGCTTAAAACCAATGTTAATCTTGTATACCTTTAGAAGCCTAGTGCCTGTAATAGCGCTGGACTCAGCTAATGCACTCTGCACTACGCAGTCTGGTTGCCATGGAGATGTTTTTGCTTGCCGCCAAAAACACTTGTCAGCCAGTCGACTTACTTTCATGGGCAATTACTCGCTACGCAAGCGATGATGGGATTTTTATTGCGCCCCAAAGTGGGCGACGATGGAAATGCGATCGAGCGAGTCGTTGAAGAGAAATCCGAAGAGGCACTTTAGCGTCCAAGGAGACTCTCGTAAACGTCGTGGCGTTCGATTGGAGTTATACGGTACGTGACGTCCAATATGTAAGTTCCGATAATTATATATATGCCGTATGAATATATATGTAATATATATATTTGTAATATATATAGCATGTACATGTATATATTTGTGTGTAAGTATATGTGTATGCATGTATTTGTGTATTTATTTATATTATATGGATACGGATATATTTATATATGTACATATGTGCTATGTACGCATGTATACATTTCTGTGCATATGTGTTTACCTTAAAGTGTATGCATAATATGCGTGTGCGCATGTATTTATTTATTTATATAATATTAAGTCCCTTGAATATATGCAACGGACCTGAGCGAAAGCGTGAGAGTTTGAGATGAGGTAGTTTTTAATAGAAACGCAGCAAATGTCTTTGCCGCAGTCAGACGCCGAATTGTCCGACACAACTTTACTGTGCGACAACATTTTGCAAAAGTGCTCCCAAGTTAATTAGACAGAAGCGTGAAGTGAGGTGCATGTCAGTGGCTCATAACAAACTGATTATTTTCAGGACATCGACAGGTGTACAAGCACATTAACCTACTAAAAGTCTTCGAAAATCCACTTGGATCTTTCCGAAAGTCAAGATGACGTCCAAAATGATCCGTGGAATTTTAAGTGACTTTAGTATTTTAGGGTATCCATATTCCTATAGCAATAATGAAACGTAAGGCTTGTCTTAAGCCATTTCCATCCTATGCAGCTGATGCTAATGAAAATGACGGATCTCTTTGGGAACTTTTAGTGCGTGCATGTAATTGTATTCCTGGAGATATTCCGAACAATTTAACTCTTTATACTTCTTTTAGCTAATGAGCTACCGGTTAATGCTCTTGGACTTCACAGACTGAATCTGCAAATTATGATCGTCGTTGATCGAGTCATTCTGAATAGAGACTATTAGAGAGTGAGAGAAAAAAAAAAGATACATAGACCGAGAGAGTTTCGGAGAGAGAGAGAAAAAGAGAGACAGACAGACAGATTCTAGCAGATAGCAGCGATTATTTGGAGACAGACAAAGGATTAATGAAGACAGAGAGTGATACAAACGAACAGATATATTCTGTTTCTATCATATGGGTCTGTCTGTCTGGTTGTCTGTCTGTTCATCACTTTCTCTTGCCACGCGTCTGTCTGTCTGTCTGCTCCTCTGTCCGTCTGTCTGTCTTCATATAGCGCCTTTTGAAGTGGGGAAACAGACCAGAAGGGGTCCGTGGGATCCTGACCCCTGTTCCTGGCAAACCATAAATCATTCTCATCAGTTTTGTACTCAAGAAAACATTTCTCTCCTAAATACAATCTTTTCCAATCCCTTCTCCGTTCCTTCTGCCCGCAAACGTTTCTCTTTCCTAATAGGTTCGTCTTTTATGGTTAGCCATAATCTTCTTTTCATTTTGCTGAAGGTATTACTGCCAGCGTTTGCCGTGTTTGACTGACAATCGGGAGGGATAAAATTTGGTTCTAGATTTCTACTCCACTTGCATCCAAGGCCAACTTAGCTGTGAAGACGGGAAGACGAGAAACTCCTGGTCTCGTCTTCCTCCTGCTATTCCTGCTGCTCCCTGCCTCTCTCTGACGACCTCCTCTGTCTGCCTATCTCTCTCACTGCTTCCACTCTTCCTTCCTCTTGGCATCCCTCTCTGCTTCGTACCGCTTTTTTCCCTGCGATTACTACTCTTACAGTTTTACCACCAAAATAACACCTATCCGCGTACGACCACCATCACAAATACTACAACAACTACCACTAGTACTACATCAGCAGCGATTACTTCTGCTTTCCACGCCCCGCTTCCTCCATTCTACTCCTGGGGACCACGTCCCCTCTTCTCTCGGAGTAACTCGGGCCTTCCCTAGTAGAGATCGGCCAGAGAATAATGGGTCTATAACTCGATTGCCATCGGATCGTAAATTTCTATTAAAAGCCCGAATGACCCGAGGGAATCACTCCAGGGGGTAACTAAGAATTGAGGGATAGTTGGCAGCCTCATCCAGTTCACCCTGCCATCTGACCCTCTTGATCCGCCGGTATCTCCATAACAAAGATGGAAAGGAAGCGAGCCGCGCCGGAATCAAGATAGATGAAGAGGAGCTTCAATTCGCTACAATTGGACATTCGCTTCCGGTGTTTCTTCCATGATTCATTGGAGTCTTGGATACAGTAGACTCTGAACATCCCAGCCATCTGTCAGCTGGGAATCCGCTGATTGGTTCCACGCTTGTGCGTGGGCCCACCGCTGGTGACGCATTTAAGCTTTAACTGTGTATAGTTTAGCTAACAGACGCATTTCGCTTGTTCACTCTGACATTTGACATCATTCAGGCCAGCGCATGAATTTTATTCAAGCGTTGAGCAATAGCGTGCGTTCTCTGAGTAAATATCTTGTAGGGGCGCTATATAAATGCTTGATTACATTGCAGTAAGAGAACAAATGAGCAGACAAGATAACTAGTAAGTAGGTATTTAATTTATATTACTATTATTATTTTGCGCATTCGTGATTTATTGATAAACAAGTATCAAGATTACGAGCTTATCATGTAAGTGATAGAGTAAGTAATTATTATCATTACTATTATTACTTTACGAATTTATTTCACATTAGTTACGCTACTATCTAATGATCTAACATCAAATCAATAGTGATATTAATTGGTAAATAAGTTAGTAGACTAAATATTCAACCAATTACACAGTACTAAGTTCAACTTAGTAAGTTGTGAAGTTCGTTTATCGCATGCAAGTAGGCTGTTAGGTACTTTTGTAGCCAGCTATGTAGTTAGTTACACTTAAGAAAGCCATCAATAATTAGTTATGTGGGTATGTGAGTATGTAGGTAGGCATGCAAGCCTGATTTGCGTCATGCCTCTTACTCGATGAGGTGTGATTTTGTTCTTTCTGTTCACAGTTTCTACACATTCGCACTGCTTACTTAGTCCCTGCAATTTGTATGTATGCCTGGATAAGCGTGCATGTTGAGTTCCTGTTTAGAGATCTGGAAAGACTGTTATAATAAATCATCGAACAGATGTCGTTCTTGGAACCATGAAATCATGAACGTATACATTGGGGTTGCTTGGGTAGTACCACCATTACCGACTCATTAAGTTGTCGCCTAAAAGGGTATTATTGTGACTAAAGTAATTTAAAATATCTCGCTCTCTCGCTCAACACATTGCCTTTGTCTCTGTCTCTTCGTATAATCCTATCTCTGTCTCTGTCTATCTTTGCCTGTCTCTATCTCTGTCTATAACTTTCTATCTATGTTTCTGCCCCTGTCTATGTCTGTCTGTCTGTCATCATTGGTGTCTGTGTGCCTCCACTATGTTCCTTAATCCATATTGCTCAATGAATCTGTCTGTATCTCTCTGTCTCAATGTTTGCAGTCATGTATTTCCTCTGGTGTTTGTATATATATATATATATATGTATATATATATATGTATATATATATATATATATATATGTATATATATATATATGTATATATATATATGTGTGTGTGTACGGCTGTATGATCATAAACCGCTAAGTGAAATACCCATCCGTCAAAGGGAATCTCTCTGCCCAACACGGTCATCCGCCTCTCCACTCCACGTCATCCACCCAACTCCATCCAACCTTCTTCAGACGCTCCTTTTCCACCTGTCCATCCATGCATCCATTCCTTCTTTCCTCAATCCGTCCATCCATCCGTCCATCATCCTTACACCCATCTATTTGTCCCTTCATCAGAACCCTCGGCAGGTTGGCTGTCCATCCGTCTCTCTCCCCCGTGAGAAGCAACCTCCTCGCCGCCAAGCTCACTGACCGTAACCTAGCCCCCATCAATCGTCGGCAGGCACTTGAGCGGTGAAAGCGCCCCGCCTTCCCTGATAACCTCGGCTACCGATCCGTTCGTCTATTAGCCGCGCATACGCATATATATTCAAGATCATGGGAAGTCAGCGCAGCCGAGAGGGAAACTTTCCCCTTCCGTCCTCAGACGCTGGTGAGAGGCGACCATCCTTCCATCAATAACTGTTAAGTGAGCGTGCGGCGTGGTGCCTCGACGCACCTGCGAAGTCGGTAAGGAGCGCGATAATCTGGTGTCTTACGTTTGGCTGTCGAGTGGCGCTTTGGAAGTTTGGAGATTACCATGATTTTATAGCGCCTGTGCATACGTTCGTCTACCTCACTCCCTATGTCTAATAACCCTCCAATCGAACATAGAATTACGCCCCTTCCAGAGCTCCCAACCCAAATCAGCTGATACTCGCGATTCCATTTTCCCGACCTAGATGAAACCAACCACAGTGGATTTTCCAGCTCCTCTTTCTGTGTATTCCATGGAAAATAGATTTCGGCATCGTTTTCCTGTCCAAGAACACTCTCTCTGATTCGAAGCAGCGCTCTTGCTTAGGCTTGTACCCTGCGATCAGCCTTCGGGCGACTCTGTCGAGATTTGGAATTTACAATTACGAGATGCGCGCCTGGGAACTGTGGCGAGATGTGGCCGTGTTGGGGCTGGTGGCTTTGGGTTTACTTGGGGCGGTCTCTACCGTTTACCTACCACTTCCGGAGAGCGGGAGTTCGAGCACTGGAACGAAGCAGCCGAGGTCTCAGGTGGTTGGCCGATCGAAGACTAACTCCCTCGAGGACGCCTACTACAAACGAAGGTCTCCCATATTCAAGAATGACAAGGTACGTAAATAAAGTAAATAGACAGACAGACAGACAGACAGACAGACAGACAAAAAAGGTATATGTAGTTTTATCTGTCAGTCCGTCTGTCTGTGTGGCTGGCCAACTCTCTGACGGCATGGGTGTTTGTTTGCGTTTGTCTGCTAGCGTGTTTATTTGACCGAGTAGATCGAATTTATATGGCGCCACTCCGCGTTAAATGTCACAGTGGCAAACATGACCACAAAGATACTGGCCAGTGCTATCGTTCCTTGGCTATTCATCGTTTATCCATCCATCCACTCAAATCCATCCATCCACCCACCCACCCTGAACCCACCCACCCACCAATCCACCTACCCATCTATTCATCCACCCACCCATCCATCCACCCATCCATCCATTAATCCATAAATCCATCCATCCATTCATCCATCTATGCCTCCATGGTGCTTTATAAATTGCGTATAATAAGTGGTATTGCAGTGGTAAATACCTCATTTGTTAAATAAATTATGCCCTGTTGATTTCATTGCAATAGGATCTATGCTAGTAATCGGAGACATATCCCTCATGTGTAAGATAGTGTGTACCTCGTGGATAATAGAAGCCACATACCTCCTGCGATATACAATATACAATGTACATGTGGCTTTTGCCTCATAAACGCCGCTTAGGCGACAGAGATTTTTACCAGGTTTGTTTGACGTACGATCATCGTTATATATACGCATCATTAAGACATCGTCGAGATGGTTCTATCAACGTCTCTCCCTCTCTCTCCTTGTCTCTATTTCCATCTCTCTCTCTATATATATCTTTCCCTCTCACTTCTTATATCTCTCCCCGTCTCTCCCTCCTTCTCTCTCTTTCCATCTCTACTCTAATTCCACCTCTGTCTGTCTGTCTGTCTCTCTGTATGTCTGTCTGTCTGTTTCTCTCTGTCTGTCTCTCTCTATCTCTCACTTGCTCTCTCCTCCGCTCTCTCCCTACCTCCCTCTCTCCCTCTCTGTTTCTCTTATTTTCTGTCTTTTTCCAACCAATCCTCTCTCATTTTCTCCCTCTTTCTCCCTCTTATTCTTTATCACCTGCTGTGTCTGTCTACCTCTCTCTTGATGTGTCTCTAGCTGTTTCTCTCTTGCTTTCGCTTACTGTCTACCTCTCTCCCTCTCTCTGTCTTTGTCTCTGTCTGTATATCTCTTTCTCGCTGTCCTTTCCACCTCCGTCTTAGTATCTTTGTATGTGTCTTTGTCTGTCTGTCTATCCCCGTATCTCCATCCATCCATCTCCAGATGCAGTTCGTTATTCCATCCATCTGGAGTTGTTTCCAACAACTGCCATTGCTCCTTTGCTGCGCTCCATTTGCGCCAAATCAGTGGAACAGGTGTTCGCTTCGCGCGCCATTCACGGACTGCTATGCGATGGCAATTGTGTGCGAAGTTGCGCTTACAATCAGCGGAGTGTCAGAGGCAACTACGTCTCGCTGTCTGTCTGTCTGTCACTAGTCTGTGAAAGCCTGTCTGTCTCTGTTTTCCGCTGTTTACCTGTCTGTCTCTGTCTGTCTATCAGTCTCTGCCTGTCTGCATATCACTGGCTCTGCCTGTCTGTCTGTCTCTGTCTGTCTCTGTCTGTCTCTGTCTGTCTCTGTCTGTCTCTGTTGTCTGTCTCTGTCTCTCTTTCTCTCAATCCCTTTTCTGGACCCGGCTGTTCTTTTTTCGATAATTGTCCTTGTCTATTTCGCTTCATCAATCTCTGCCTCTCTCTCTCTCTGTCTTTCTCCGTACCTCTTCGCCAGTCTCTTTCTCTATATCTCCTTTTGTTTCTCTACACGTACGTGTCTGTATCTGTTTGTCCGTCTCTGTTTGTCTCTCTCAGTCTGCCTCTCTAATTCTCTGTGTCTCTCTACCTTCCTTGCCTTCCTGCCTCCTTTTCTTTATATTTTGTCGGACCTGCTTTAAGTTGCCCTACACACCTTAATATCCTCTCTTAATTCTCTCCTAATTATCTTTGGTTTAAATACCTTGGAATATCAACTCGTTGACTCCTTCATAAGCAATATTAACTAGGATAACGGTATCAATCCCTGGCATATATGGTATTCATATGGTAAGCGGCATTCACTTGGTAAGTCCCATTGTCTGACATATGCGATATTTATACCTAGTATGCGGTATTCACTTGGTAAGAGGCATTTACCTGGGAAAAGCGGCATTTACCAGATAAGTGATATTTACCTGGCAGAAGTGATATTTACCTGGCAGAAGTGATATTTACCTGGCAGAAGTGATATTTACCTGGTAAGTGGTGCATAACTGTGAAAGGCGGTATTTCCCAGGTAATTGGTATTCACCTGGTAAATGGAGTTACCGTCTGGATGACTGCTGAAGCGCCGCTCCGTCGAGCTAAATGCGTTGAAAGATGAGGTTTCGAATGCCACAGTTAACGATCGACGTTAATTCTCGCACCTGTCCCACGTGACGCCATTGCTCGGGAATATGTCATTCGCGCCGAAATCCTCTTCGTCTGCGCTGGCAGACAGTGTCCAATCGCACTATGGGAATGAATCTCTTGTTTAAATTAATCTAATCAAATCTAATTATAAAATCTTTTAATTTTATGCTGACAAACCGGAGTATGACTACGAGTACAGTCTTAAAGAATAATGATAAGTTATTACAGGAACCCGATGTAACTGTCGGAAGCCATGCTATGCGCCTGAAACCTAGTGTTGTTTTAATAATGGTTTAATTTTAGTTTGAGTTTTAGTTATGATTGTTCCTCGCTTATTGTTTTAGTTTTAGTTGTAGTTTCTATATCTCAAATATAGTTTTAGTTAGTTTTAGTTTTGTCAATTAAAGTTGTAGTTTTAGTTGCTGATTATAGTTTAGGTAAGCTAATTATAGTTTTACTTAATTATGCTAATTACAGCTTTAGTAATTTAATAACAATTTAAGCTATTGCAATAATTCTTAAATTGTAATTTAATTCTAATCGAAATTCAATGGTAGACCATAATTATTATGGTCTACCATTGACATTCGTCATATGTGAGGCCAAAGACGAGAGAAATTTCAACATTTCTGAATTGATTAAGTGAACTTTTCGCAGTAAGTACCATAAATTTTTGCATAATACAAAATATAGGATTCGAATTCGCGGTAAACGGTAATCGGAAGTAGACACATCTCATTCTCATCGTGTGTCTTAGAAGAGGTACTGTGTGATATAACGTCATATCATTTGCAGAATTATGCACAAATCATGCAAACAACGAATAGGTGCCTAAGTCAGGAAAATTTTCAAGCAGAAATAGTTGTTTTATTGTGGCTAAATATCGTTCTAGTTTTCGATGCATCTATTTTCGTTTCGTTTTAGTTTTAGTTTTCGTTGATGGCAAAATTCAGTTTTAGTTTTAGTTTTCGTTAACGAAAACGTTTAAATTTCGTTAATTGCCATTTTCGTTCTCGTTTTCGTTAACGAAAACAACACCACTGAAACCCATCACGAAATAATGTGATTTGACCAACGCCGCCTAGCGAATGGAAGAAATAGTCAACCGTGAGGAGTACGGGATTCGAACTCGTTTCATCTCGCTCTGCGCGCCAGTGTACTTTCCATTGCTCTACAGAAGCATCTAATCAAATATTATCTATTCTAATGACCTCTGTAGCGCCGTAATAATATCCGATGTATTGTTGGTCATTGTGAGTTCCATGTCAATCTATAGACACGACATCCATTGAAAAATATGCCATTGACGTCACTCGCTGCTTTTACAGTTTACAATACATCTGACGGAAGAAACGACGATTGAGAGATAGAGAGGAGAGAGAGATAGATAGAGATAGAGAGAGGGGAGAGAGAAGATCGAGGAGCAGGTACAGAGGCAGAGGCATGGGCAGGGACAGAGGTCAGGTGCAGGAGCGGTGAGAGGGCGAGTGTGATAGAGAGAGGGAGAGAGACAGAGATAGGCAGATAGACAGACAGCCAGACAAACAGATATTCAAACGGCTAGATAGAGACAGAGAGAGAAAGATAGATGGAGTGAGTGGAAGAGATAGAGAGAGATAAAGAGAGAAAGACAGACAGACGGACAGAGAAACAAACTGAGAGAGATGGAGAAAGAGAGAAAGAGAGAGAGAGAGAGGTGGTAGAAAAAGAAAGAGAAATAGAGCGAGAAAGACAGAGACAGAGACACACAGAAAGAGACTTTTTCGAGCGTTGATCCAGTCCAACCAGATGTCGTATATACAGTTTGGAAAACCTCCAGCATCTGCTTCTCCTGTGCCTGGATACACACACGCATCCCCCTTTTAAGTGCCACAGAGCACACGGGCAATTGAGGGAGAGGCTGGTACAGAAGCAGAGGTCTTCGGTTCCTCTGGAAGATTGCCTCATCGGACTAAAGAATGATGAGAATCTAATTATTTGCACGCAAGCCATCTCACCTCCTTCAATCGACTTTCCATTTTGTTTTAATTAGTTGCAATTTCACTACACTGTTTCATAACAAAGATCGCAAGCATCGCCCTCCTCATTTATCCAGGCTTGGGACCAGCACTGCCAGAGTACGAGTAGTGGGGGAGTTGCGCCTCTCCATCCTGTGCTGCCTCGCTTTTATACGCAATGTCACCAATCACATCACAGCGTATCTGTTAATTAGTCTTAATTAAGTTGCATAGCACCAATGCCTACTCAGTTCCAATGAGTACATCGACTGTGCTCTGTCGGTGGGAAGATGAGACGACGAGAGAGAGGACTGGCCATACGCGCTCATATGACGAGGCTAAGTAAAGTAAGTTGCTATCACTTCCTAATGATATATTGTATGAACTGCGAAATGGATGGCTAAGCGAGCGACCGGATGTTGTCCATCGAGGAAATAACGAGGCTTTCGAGATCTCGTTCGTAAAGATGAAGAATCGATGAGAACAGAAACTGGAGAGATTTGTAAGATAGGCGACGACTGCGCGATTTCAACAACACATTCAGATTTATAGCAGTACAATATATCAAACACAGTTCGCTGCGAGATAATACTAGGACGCACACGAACGCACACACACACACCATGTCAGCTGTCGACGGGAATTTGTTGGTTGGTTCTTTGCTTGTGCGTGGGCCCACCACGGGGGACTCTTTTCAGCTTACTGTGCATAGTATTGCTAAACTAATGTATTTTATTAGTTCGTGACGGCATTTTAACATGAAACTTCACCGCTGCTTGCAGTCCATCAGTGCCAGTTCCAATCCTGGATAAGGAGTAGGGCGACGCTAATGATCTTTGGTGTCACACAGTGTCGTTATATAGCAACTAACCAACCATTTAACATCATTTAGGCCAGTACAGAGAGTGGCGCTATAGAAGCGCTCGATTTCATTACATTAGGCGCACAACTCACTGGCTCTATCTGTCTGTCTGTCTGTCTTTATACAGGTAATCTATATACTCATTGTCATTTTTATCGAACATATGCTGTTCAAATATGATGACAGCAAACAGAATTTTAACCACAATTATCGTACGTCTAAAATTAAATACATTTAGACATACATAAATAGAAACATACAAACGTACACATATGTCTTCATGTAGGCCTACTCCTAAAGCACATTATCTTTATTTTTAAATCACTGTAACTCTCTCACAGTCAAAACGAAAAGTAAATCTGAAGGTCATATGCATTCATCTGGGTTTATAAACACCAGGGGGCAGTTTCTTCATTAAATATCACTCCCAAAGAGCAAATAGCTCCACGGTGACATTCATATTATTATCTAATCAAAGACGAGTTACGTCTATCTAATAACCCTACTGAAATTATCACCGCTCGCCGAAGGGGTGAGATAAGCAATTACCGTATACACAACCCTTAATGGTTTCCTTACACTGCCATCCATCCCGAGTCTAGGGCGTCCCACCCTGCCCTCCTTTGTCCCACCCTGCCCTCTCCCCAACACGGGCGGCAGTTTCTTTGAAAAGAAGACACAAGTTGCCTGCTTTTACGGATGGACCTGCCACGTGGCCTTACACCAAGAAACTCCGAAACGACGATTAGTTCTCTTGGTTCCCAAGGATTAAGACGCACCAGTCACAGCTACTGTTGGCATTCCTTCCTCCTACACCCCTTCCTCTTCCCTCCTCCTCTTCCCCTCCTTTCTCTCCCCTCCTTCCTATTCCCTCCTTCCTATTCCCCTCCTTCCTATTCCCCTCCTTCCTATTCCCTCCTTCCTCTTCCCTCCTTCCTATTCCCTCCTTTATATTCCCCTCCTTCCTCTTCCCTCCTTCCTCTTCCCTTCTTCCTCTTCCCTCCTTCCTCTTCCCTTCTTCCTCTTCCCTCCTTCCTCTTCCCTTCTTCCTCTTCCCTCCTTCCTCTTCCCTTCTTCCTCTTCCCCTCCCTCCTCTTCTCCTCCTTTCACTTCCCCTCCTTCCTTTGTCTTATCCTGCAACCTTCTCTCTTAATTCCTCCTCTTCTCGCTCTTCCTCTCTTTTCTACAACAAGCGCGTCGCATATATCTTATCCTCTAATTCTTCATCCTCTTACATCTTCTTCTTTCCTTTTTTCCATTCCTCCATCCCTCCTTTGTCCCTTCCTCCTCCTGTTCTCTCTAATTCTCTACTTCCTCCTCCTCTCCTCTTCTTCACCATTATCGTCCATCCATCTCTTTCCTTTCCTCCTTTTCCTCCATTCCTTCTTCTTCCCCATCCTCTCCTTCCCCTTCGTTCTCTCCGTCCTTCATCCCCTCCTCTTCTTCTCCAACTCCTCTCCTTCCCCTCCTTCTGGATGTGAGGCCGATTGAAGGAGAGGAGAGAGAAAGGGAAGGAAAGAGAATTGGAGCTGTCGTTCATTTAAGGATGCAACAATAATTATAGCTACGAAGGAGGCGGAATATGTATTAGTAGAGGACAAGGACAGGCAGAGGACAAGCAGAGGACAGGCAGAGGACAGGCAGAGGACAAGCAGAGGACAAGCAGAGGACAGGCAGAGGACAGGCAGAGGACAGGCAGAGGACAGACAGAGGACAGGCAGAGGACAGGCAGAGGACAGGCAGAGGACAGACAGAGGACAGACAGAGGACAGGCAGAGGACAGGCAGAGGACAGGCAGAGGACAGGCAGAGGACAGGCAGAGGACAGGCAGAGGACAGACAGAGGACAGGCAGAGGACAGGCAGAGGACAGGCAGAGGACAGACAGAGGACAGGCAGAGGACAGACAGAGGACAGGCAGAGGACAGGCAGAGGACAAGCAGAGGACAAGCAGAGGACAAGCAGAGGACAGGCAAAGGACAGGCAGAGGACAAGCAGAGGACAGGCAAAGGACAGACAGAGGACAGGCAGAGGACAGGCAGAGGACAAGCAGAGGACAGGCAAAGGACAGGCAGAGGACAGGCAGAGGACAGGCAGAGGACAGGCAGAGGACAGGCAGAGGACAGGCAGAGGACAGACAGAGGACAGACAGAGGACAGACAGAGGACAGGCAGAGGACAAGCAGAGGACAGGCAAAGGACAGGCAGAGGACAAGCAGAGGACAGGCAAAGGACAGACAGAGGACAGGCAGAGGACAGGCAGAGGACAGGCAGAGGACAGGCAGAGGACAGGCAGAGGACAGACAGAGGACAGGCAGAGGACAGGCAGAGGACAGACAGAGGACAGGCAGAGGACAGACAGAGGACAGACAGAGGACAGGCAGAGGACAGGCAGAGGGCAGACAGAGGACAGGCAGAGGACAGGCAGAGGACAGGCAGAGGACAGACAGAGGACAGGCAGAGGACAGACAGAGGACAGGCAGAGGACAGGCAGAGGACAAGCATAGGACAAGCAGAGGACAGGCAAAGGACAGGCAGAGGACAGACAGAGGACAGGCAGAGGACAGACAGAGGACAGGCAGAGGACAGGCAGAGGACAAGCATAGGACAAGCAGAGGACAGGCAAAGGACAGGCAGAGGACAAGCAGAGGACAGGCAAAGGACAGACAGAGGACAGGCAGAGGACAGGCAGAGGACAAGCAGAGGACAGGCAAAGGACAGGCAGAGGACAGGCAGAGGACAGGCAGAGGACAGGCAGAGGACAGGCAGAGGACAGGCAGAGGACAGACAGAGGACAGGCAGAGGACAGGCAAAGGACAGGCAGAGGACAAGCAGAGGACAGGCAAAGGACAGACAGAGGACAGGCAGAGGACAAACAGAGGACAAGCAGAGGACAGGCAAAGGACAGGCAGAGGACAGACAGAGGACAAGCAGAGGACAGGCAGAGGACAGGCAGAGGACAGGCAGAGGACAGGCAGAGGACAGGCAGAGGACAGACAGAGGACAGGCAGAGGACAGGCAGAGGACAGGCAGAGGACAGGCAGTGACAGGCGCACACCGGTCACCGCTCAACGCGAAGGAGGGTCCGTTCAACCCAGTCCAACAAGGTCTCTCTCTCCTGCCAATCAATCCGCTGCAGTAGATTTCGTTATGTCCTGGGCCTCGAAAGATCTATGGTCCTGGGCGTCTATTTAGACCTATGGTCCCAGGACTCTAGAAGTAAATGGTCTCGGTCGTCTGATGTTATGGTCCTAGCATTGTAGGTTGTTGTAGTAATTTTAGTTTAACGACACTGTGTGATAAAGATGTTCATTGAAGTCACCCTCCTCCTTTATCCAGACTTGGGACTAGCATTGCCAGTCCCAAGCCCGGATAACGTAATAGGAACCCTGCGTGGCTGCCGACGGTCAAGCAGAGCGCAAGCAGTGTAGGATTTAAAGACGCAACTAGTTTCAGTGTGATAATAAATATCTTTGTTATCTCCCTCCTCCTTTATCCAGGTTTTGGACTGGCACTGTCAGAGTGCAGGCAGTGATGGAGTAAGCCTTGTGGGTCTATGGCATTAGGCATGTATGTCAATGGTGTTTGCCTTTGGGTGTAAGTCCTATAGGCGCATAAGTCCTGAGCCGGTGACCCTATAGGGTCAATGGATTAATGGACTAAGACCTCTTGTGACTTTTGTGTTGGGTATTAGGCAAGGACTTATTATACACAGGACTGGAAAGTCCCTATGTAACGTCGTGCCGCTGGTTTCTAGGCGTTAACCTGGAGCATATATTTTCATATCTGTTTGAAATAACAAGCTGACTCATTAACTCCTACAGTTATGACAAAAAATTGACGAATAACTATGTCGGCAAAATTTAAAAAAATGCCGTTGGAGTTTTAAAACATCGCCATTTCAATTAGATGCAAAATTTAAACTGGGGCGACATCTATATTTAATAGGGAACGTGTACACGGAGAATTGACGAGTAACCATTCCTCTAATGTAGATCCTTTGGTCTTAGGTCGACCGCCTGTGGTTTTAAACAAGAGTCCAATAGTTTTAATACCCATTCGGGCATATCTGGGGCTTCTTTCAGTGGGAGGCCTAGCTTTTCGTCTCGTCCTGAAAGCAAAAAGATTGGTCTACAGAAAGATCCAGCCACACGATGAAGATACTCCTCCGATGGAAGAAATCCCGAAGTAGCTGTTGAAAGAAGAGTTCGTTTCTGTTTATGAAACAACCGCAAGAATCTGGCTTAGCCAGACCCCTGGACACTGTCGATCTACAAAGGTCTGGGGTTTAACGAACGAAGCTCCTCCACTGCTCGCAATCGGACAGTGCCAGTCCAAATAACGGAGGAAGGCGACGCTGCTGATCATATCAAACAATGTCGTTAAATTGCAACTAGCACACTAGACCCATAGCAACTGGGTTAACTCGTCCTAGGACACCTTTAAAACGTTAGCAAGCGAAGCTATATAACGTATAAGTAATGGTTACTCGTCAAATTTGAGTCTACAGGTTTCACTCTTAAACATAGATTAAACAATTAAACTTTTAAGTAGGTGAAATGCTGTAATATGCCAAGCAAATTTCTGTCGACGGCAACGACCTCTGTTATCATAAGCTGTCGTTAAACCCTGGATCCAATTATATTAACTCGGTGTCATTGCTATAATTACGTATAGGTATATACTCCGTCGTCGCTGGAAGTCTGACAGTTCCAGTCTCAAGACTGGATAAAGAAGGAGGGCGACGCCAATGATCTCTCTTATCACGCATTGTTATTAGGCGGAAACTTCTACTCCGCAAGAATAGAATTTTCGGAGCCTTCTGCCAAATCTGAGCCTCAGTAGCCAGCTTTGCAATGTTGAGTACTCTGACATTACAATATGTCTGACGGCTATAAAGCGGTCTGGCACACTCGCTTGTAAGCCGAGGCTAAGAAATTGAAATCGTTGGCGTTTTGTGCAGATGGTTAGGCCTACCTCACGGGTTTAGCTTAATAAGGAACTGGAGTCTTTCGCTTCCTGTACTGAGGCATCAAGTATTTTGTCTGTCTGTCTGTCTGTCACTCTCTCCACCTCCCTATCTCTCTGACTGTCATCCTCTCAGCCTCCTTCGCTGCCTCCGTATCTCTCTGCCCCATCTGCCTACCTCCATCACTACCTCCTCATCTGTTCCTCTGTCTGCTTCTGTCTCCCTTCCTCGCCGCCTGCCTATCTTTCTGCTCTCTTCCCCATATACCTCCATCTCTGCTTCTCTGTCTGTCTCTGTCTCTCTGTCTCTCTGTCTCTCTGTCTCTCTGTCTCTCTGTCTCTGTCTCTCCCTCCCCAATACAATTGGGGGGGGGAGAGGATGGTTGAGGGAGACCCATAATTCCAACTTCGTTAGGGCCTCTCTCCTCTCTCTCTCTCTCTCTCTCTCTCTCTCTCTCATTCTCTTTCTCTCTCACTCATCCTCTCTCTGCCTTCTCACCACCCTCACCGAGACCCCCACCTGCCCATCCACCTCCCTGCCCCACTCTCCTCTTCCCCACCCTCCTCCCTCTCCATTCCCACAACCATCTCAGGCAGATCCCTTGTTTACTGTTTACAGGAGATCGAGCGATACCTGAAGGCCAACGGACAAGACCTGATGTTGTGGCGATGCAAGAACGCCATTCAACCGCGTTGGACCGACCGCCTTCCGTTGCCATTCGTCGGTAGGTACGGCAATGCTGCATTCCTTTCGTCTCGCCTCTACGTGATGAGTATTGGCTTTTTTCGGCTAGACAGGAGAAGACCCTGGCTGCCCAGAAGGCTCTCAAGCGTAAATTGTCTGGGAAGAGACCGCAGGCAATGCGTGCAAGGCGGCATTGGTCAGAAGGTGGGAAGCGGGTCACGCGCACGGTTTAGGCTGTACAATGAACGACGTCTGGTCGCTGCTCGTATGAACTATCATAATCGTCGTCGTCGACATCATCACCACCGCCAAGGCGCCACCACCATAGCGATATGTGAAGATGATGATGATGATGATGATGATTATGATGATATTAATACTACTAATAATAATTATAGCAATAATAATGATAATAATAATATTAATATTAATGAATATAATAATAAAAATAATAATAACAATAATAATCGTTATTGTACAATAATGATAATATCATAAGAATGAATTAAACATATAATCATACATAAATTATAATTACTGCCGATAAATATTCATTTGATGAATTACTCCATAAGCTAATCTAACAACCTAAATAAATCCTACGTCATGATGCATGAGTCATCCGAAAGCGTATACTCTAATTTGCATTTATATTATTTCCATTTTACACTGAATATATAAAATTATATTAACGATTCTGATGAATACTTGAAGCTGTTGTGTTTCGCTTTTCAGAGCTCTACTGCGAAGTGATAGGAACCATGAAAAAGGTGCAGTGGCAATTCAATTCTAAAACAATCAAGACAGGTGAGTCAATAATACCTGTTTAATTTCTTTTATTTGGTGCAACTGATAAAGAACGATTCTAAAACATTTAGCAAAGGCTAGAAAATGCGAGTCCTATGCTAGGTAGGATGCGATTCTACAATTTTGAACACAGTTGGCAGGCTTTTATATGCTTACCAAAAAGGGTTATCGCCTAAGGATTTTGCATTGGTTATAGATGAATTTTCCAAGCAGGAGGGTGAACCTAATCTTATAAGACAAAGAGTGTTACTGTAGGCATGGGTGTCCCAAACAAAATTAGATAGGACTTGTATTAGGGAGAATTGGTATCAGCCATTTTAATGAAATAGCTATTGAAGATTGGGGAAAAAGCGTCTTGGGAGAAGCGACACATAATTCAACTGATTTTCCATTCAATTTTGTTGATTTGAGGGATATTAATTAACCGTGATGCACTGTATCTTGGCTTATTTGCGGTATTAGATATCGAGGATATTGATATTGCGGTATCAAGTTCTTCCAGTTATGATAACTACAATTCTTAGTCTCTGTAGTAATATAAACAGCCTACACTCAGGTCGAGAGGAATAAAGAATTGGAGGCCTGTGCAATATTTGACAATATCTAAATCAGGAGAATATTAGAGAATAAGTAAAGTATGATATAGCTCTTTGCAATCTTAGCGGAAGTATCCCATCTGTAGTTATAGCAAGTCTATGATGCAGACCCAGAGAAATTTAGGGGAATAGATTTTAGCAATGAGGATATTATTTAATGATGGTTACTCCTTTCGGTGGCCTACTTGGTGAACTGAGCTAAATTGTAGTTAAGTATTCTTTGTTAAGAAAGTTTTGTCCTCGACTTCTGTCCCTCACTGGTTTTTGACTGTCTCCCTAGCAGTTCGTAATCGTAGTCAAGTATTTATATAGCGCCACTATAGTCAAAGGTGCTCCTAAGTTCATACCCGGGCCAAAGTGTTACATTTCAGTTAATATGCCAATTATGTCATCCGAGAGTATTAAATTACTAGTCTACACGATGTGTCAATAAACTGTATATATAATTTGGGAACAAAATACAAATCGTGGATTACACTGTGTGCTTGCGTTTGTCTGTATCACAGCATCTGGGTGTGCCTGTGTGTTTGTGTGTGGTCCCGTGTGCGTGTGTATGTGTTTGTGTGCGCGTGGTATTGTTTCCACCTTTGTTGGTGATACCTGATCGTTGTTTAGGCATCGTGAGGTGTTGAGTAAGTGTTCCGTAGGCCGTGGGTAGGGGTCGACGTACCATAGCCCCTCTGCCCTGGTCTACCGGTCTATATATCGTCGTGGGTCAATGAGTTCACCTACTGTCTGTAGAAGACATTACTACCAAGGATCAGATGACCGAGGGAGTCGTCAGATGGCGCTTGGAGGGAAATAGACAAACAGCACTGGGTGCAAGTAGAGCACCGGTGCAGTCACACGGTCGATGAATGGATTAGCAGAAACCGTTGTGGGGTTACGCTGGGAATGCCCCACTCTGTCTATGTGTGTGTCGCTCTGTGTGTCTTTCTCTCTCTGTCGCTGTCGCTCTGTGTGTCTTTCTCTCTCTGTCGCTGTCGCTCTGTGTGTCTTTCGTTTCCTCTGTCTCTATTTCTCTCCGTCCTGCTCTCTTTGTCTGTGGGTCTCTGTGCGTGTGGCTCTCTTTCTATTTGTTGCTATGTCTGCCTTTAAACATCATCATCATAGTCGTCGTCGTCGTCATCACATATTATACATGAGAAGACGTATCGTATCTCACGAATCACATCTCATGTATTACATCTTCCGTATTACATCTTAATGTATTACATCTTACATATTACATCACGTAATACATCAAACGTATGACTATCATATCCTACGCATTACATTAACATCCCACGTATTACATCGTACGCATTACACCTCGCGTATTACATTCTACGTATTACATCTTACTAATCGCATCCTACACATTAAATCTTATGTATTACATCCTATGCATTACATTCTAAGTATAACGTATTACGTCATCGTATAACTTGTGTCTATTAGGGCCGCGCAGTCGATATACCCAGACGGTTCTTCCTCACCTCGAGCGGCAGAACTTCTACTCTCGCTGGATCGACTTCCGGTTGCGTGTGCACAACGCTACCTGGCGAGACACGGGCGTCTACGTCTTCCAAGTCACGAGCCCCAGCGGTCAGACAGCAAAGCAGACGATCTATGTTGACATTTCCGTCGAGAAGAGGAAGAGAAACAACGACGTGATCGGCGACTTAGGGGAGCAGCAGCGTAGCAGCAGCGCACCCAGCGGTCGGAGGGAAGAGTGAGAGGGTTGAAGGATGATGCGGGCAATTACGGGGTGCTGGGTAAGGGAAAGGATGATCGCCATAGGGGTGAACGTAGAAAGGGATAGATATAGTTACAATGAAGAGAAGCAGAGGGGTTCGGTTGATACGAATTGAAGGGAGCCTGAAGACCTACGCATTATATCAAAACCCTTGTAGATGAAGCGGGGTCCAACCCTTCTGCCCTCTGACAAATTGGACACAGCGCATGGCCCCGATTGAGAAAGAAAGGGCGCCTCAACTATAATAGTCACCGTATGACATGCACACAGTCTCCGACAGTTTTAGAATGCAACATATATTGTCTAAGAAAGTAGATTACTCCTAACGTCAAGGGCATATAACTATGTCGGTATCTCTACGGGCGCTATATAAATTATCTTCGATCGATGGATTGGGAAACCCTCGGTGACTCTAATGACGCCGATTGCTTGGGAAGATGAGAGATTTGTCTTTTTCCACCTTGAGCTCGATGTTCCACCCTCCGAACGAACTCATGAAGAAGAGAGTGCCCCTCACTCACCTCTGGTCAATCCTACGGTCAAGGGTCAGAACAGTCACACTTCGTCTCCGTCTCAAGGCCAAAGGTAATATGCCCCGTTCGGGGGCACATAACCAGACCCATCGTAAGGCCCCAACTCCGGACTCCAGGCAACTTGGCCCAGGGTCTCACCCCTTCCCTCGTTGCTCGGGACCCTAGCGCCACATAAATCAGAACGGACAGAACTGACGTTACTCGGTTACGTCGGCGATCTGTGACGTAGGGCATGACGTCACCGCAGCAATGACGTCATCCTTACCATGATGCGTTGAAAGCCTCTGACGATATTTTCCGCATCGCGTCTTCGCACAAAGGAGGCTTCGCTTAGATCAACGGATCTGGTGCGCCACGATAATACCGACGGTTTATTTCTGTTCCGGAAAGGAAGGAGAGCTGTGAAGTGAGCTGTGTCTTATGATTACAACCGACGCGACGTGAGAGGTCATCGTGTGCCGCGAGCGCTCCAGATCGCAATTGAGACCTGCCGGGCTCAAAAGTCAGCAGCTACTACGAGCTATCGTCCCAACGATGCCGTGTGTCAGTTTTAGGGATGGGAATCCGTTGGCTGGGTCATACGTGTGTGCGTGCACGGCGTGAGCCTGAACACTATTCTCTAGTCTTCCATGAGTTGCTTTGCTAACTGGTTGGTGTAATATTCTCGTTCGCAGTATTTAACATTATATAAATAAATAAATAAATAAATATATATACATATATATGTATATATTATATGACATGTCTACGTATATAAATATAATATTTGAACTGTTATCGTAGACAGCGCCATTGATAAGCATTCAATTGAGGCGAATAGGTGAATTTACAATAACAATCACATTACCAATCTCTAACCATAGAGGAGCCAACAAGGATAAGACGTCATTTGTTCTATGACGTCAGCTCAATTTATTAATATCACGTAGATCTCGTAGCTACAATCGGCAATGTGATTTGGTTAAACCAACGTGAGAGTGTTTGTGCAGCCTCAGATGCTGCAGTTAGTGACGTATAATAATAAAGAAATATACGTCATAGAAGTTGTTTGCTTAGATACTGCTGTTGTTGTTTCAGTGAAAATGATTTCTGGCTGTATATCGATCTGTTAGAGGCGACATTGTTGACAACTTTGGCTGGGGCACGATATGATTGGCAATGTAATGTAAAAAGGTAAAGTGCATACTGGGGCAAGCGCCTCGACCAAGCAGCAGCGCCTCGACCAAGCAGCAGCGCCTCGACCAAGCGGCAGCGCCTCAACCAAGCAGCAGCGCCTCAACCAAGCAGCAGCGCCTCGACCAAGCAGCAGGGCCTCGACCAAGCGCCAGCGCCTCAACCAAGCAGCAGCGCCTCGACCAAGCCTTGTCAGCTGTTTCCCCTTCGACCTGGAACCCATTTCTTTTAGTGATGCGACTGTAGACAAGGAGTAATGAGCCTTTGTTTAAATTTACAAATTGTCGTTGACACATTGTTAACAAAGTGTCATCAACTCAGATCTTAGTCTAGCTCGACTTCGTTTGTTAAATAAATTTCCTTGACGATGATGAAGGATCCAATCGCTTGAGGGACCTACTAGAGGAAAATCAGCGGCAACGTATTGATGAATAACAGTTTCTTGTCTGGCTTGAACTAACTAGTAGCTGACGCCAGACGATATAAATAGATTGGCCGGGTATTCCCCGTCATTCAGGGAAATCCCTCAAACTGCCTAATCTGTGGTGGCTTCGAGTGGATCTTTGTACTCTTGAGATACGAAGGAACACAGTTCGAGGAGCGGAGATCTGTTGTGTGCAGCTGATTCTTGTAATTCTCACGACAAGCATGCTTTGGTCTTACCTGGACATGATGATGATGATGATGATGATGATGATGATGATGATGATGATGATGATGAGGAGGAGGAGGAGGAGGAGGAGGAGGAGGAAGAAGAGGAGGAAGAGTAGATGAAAGAGGTGGAGGAGAAGGAAAGGAGAAGGAAGAGGAGAAGCTAGGTGAGGAGGAAGAGGAGGAGGAGAAGCTAGAGGAGGAGGAAGAGAAGGTAGAGTAGATGGAAGAGGTGGAGAAGGAAAGGAGGAGAAAGTGGAGGAGGAGGAGGAACAGCAGATGGAAGAGGTGGATAAGAAGGAAAGGAGGAGAAAGAGGAGGAGGAAGAGGAGAAGAAGAAGGAGGAGAAGCTGGGGAGGAGGAAGAGTAGATGGAAGAGGTTGAGGAGAAGGAAAGGAGGAGGAAGAGGAGGAGAAAGAGGAGCAGATGGAGGCGGAGGAAGATCGCGTGACCATCTTATAACAAAGGCAGACAATTTAAAGCGAAATTTTTGAAAAATTAGCTATACTTTTAAATAATTTTTACGCCAGAGTGCGGATATTCAGTTGGTTCAATAATAAATATACTTACTAACTTACTTATTTTCACGAGCACTGCGTCGTATCGTAGCGGTTGTCTATGCAGAGATAGGAAGCGAAAGTTGAAGTCCCGTTGCTATAGGTGACCACACCGAAAAGGTGGGCGGGGCTTGCTAAGCAAGAATCAACAACACTTGAAAGAACTCGTCTGAAGCTCTTGACGACCAAATAAGGTAGTTTTAGTTTAATGACACAGTGTGATAACAAAGTTCATTAGCGTTGCCCTCCTCCTTTTTCCAGGTTTGGGCTGGCACTGTCAGAGTGCCGCCAGTGGATGAGTTTAAAATCATTCGTTAGACACCCTTAGAAATTTTAATGTCTGCCGATATAATCATTGGAATCTATATCAAAAATGAGTCAAACACAAACTGGCCAGTTGCAACTTAATTAAGCTTACACTGTGTTATAACAAAGATTATTAGCGTCGCCCTCCTTTTGTATCGAGGCTGGGGATTGGCACTGTCAAAGTACGGGCAGTTGAGGAGTTAGTCCAAATGTTCAGTGCCTTCAATTCATCGTCTTCAATTCATCGTCGGACCTTCTTTCATTGGTTCCTCGACCCCTATCACGTGACTGTTTGCATTTACGCATTCAAAAACTTCATCGGTTTGAGGGTGCGCGGAACACGGTTCGCATAACAATAGCTGTGTCTTATGTAAATGACTGAATCTCCGATTATCACAAGGGGACCTTAAATTGCGTGGCAACCCAATTGAAACTGACAAGCAGTGAAATTTTGTGAAGGAAAGATCTCACACGAGCAATTATCAGTATAATTATGACAGATTTTAGTGTAGACTAAAAATGGGACAGAGTTCCTAGACAAGAGCCGACGATCCAATGGGAGGCTATTCCAGGCAGTCGGACCCACGACCGAAAAAGCCCGATATTGCACAATAGAGTCATTAAAAGAGAAGGGAACAGGAAGCAAGCCCTGCTAGCCAGAGCGATAAATTGAATCGATTAGGGTTTGTTATCGCACAATGTTTTGTGGAACTATACTTGTATTCACTGGACTTATAGGGTGAACATCATACTTAAAAGAGGTAGTTCATAGGAAGTATGTTTAGGCTTATACGTTGCATAGCGTATACTATAGACTTAAGCAAGCGAGACATTCTGCGCAAGACTCTACTCATATCTGTGTGTTCCATTCATAGATGACTATCTGGGTCTGTAACTGTTATTTATGGTCTCTTTACAATGGAGTGGAGGGTGTTAGGCTGGTGTCAATTGCCGACAGTGTTCGTAAGGGAGTTAAATTTAGAGCTGTGTGGTATGTCTGGAATGGAGAAGCGTGAGTTTTTGGAGGACGAAGAGAGGAGGGTGGCAGTGTGTGTATGACCAAAGGGCATGAACATGGGGCTTTGACCTCATTGTCAGGAAGCAATTTGGGGGATTGACTTATGGGAAGTGTGACACGCACGCACTCACGTGCACGCACTCACGTGCACGCACTCACGTGCACGCACTCACGTGCACGCACTCACGTGCACGCACTCACGTGCACGCACTCACGTGCACGCACTCACGTGCACGCACTCACGTGCACGCACTCACGTGCACGCACTCACGTGCACGCACTCACGTGCACGCACTCACGTGCACGCACTCACGTGCACGCACTCACGTGCACGCACTCACGTGCACGCACTCACGTGCACGCACTCACGTGCACGCACACACACGCACTCAGTCTGGTCGGCCCCCGTTATTCACGAGCGATATAAGGTGTCCGAATGAATTGAACTGGCCATTAGTTAAGAGAATGAAGGCAATCATTTAGTCATTTGTAGTATTTGCAGTTTAACGACACTGTGTGATAACCAGGTTGGCTGTTGTTAATGTATAATGTGCTCCGTGAAAAAATAGAGGAAATTAAAATCATGTTGAAGGTGTCTAAAGGCAGCATATTTTAAAAAACGAACCACGAGACTCGATTGTTGTGTATGCACAGTCATTAGTTATAGCGCACATGAGGACCATTTTAAAGGTGTCGGACGCTGCAATTCTACTACGTAACACGGATTGACGTTATGGCATAGAGGCATAAAAGCTAATATTCTAATTTTAATAAATTACCAAAGAACGTTTCTGATAAGTTTTTTCTGTTGCGGATACGAACACGCATTTTTTCGTTTGGAGTACAACAAAAAAGAAGGCTTATACTTGGAATCCAATGTGGTAGGGAGTTACAATTTAACGACACGGTGACGGTAAAGACACAATTCTACTGCAGCATAATGATAACTCCAGGTTTCCTATTTTCGACCATTTATGCAGAATGAGCGAAGGCAGAATGATCAAGAGAGTGAGTGATGTTCGGCAGGATGAAGGGTCCAGACAACAGAGGTCGTCCACACAATGAGTGCCTGGATGATGCTGTTGACTGGGGCAAAAGATGACTTCGGGACTTGACGCACTTGGCTCCAGACAGACAACAGTGGGTAACCTGACATCTACGGGCACTGATGAAGCGTGATGATGATGATGACGATGATATTGATAAGGCGTGGTTTAAATTTAACGACACTGTAATAACGAAGATCATTGGTGTCAACTCTCCTCCTTTATCCTGGCTTGGAACTAGCACTGCAAAGGTGTAAGCAGGGACGGCGTTTTTATCTATGAGAACCGTTCCAAAAATGTGTTGAGACGTGATTATCCCGCAGATCAGTGATCCTATCTGCAACCAATAAAAGATGGAGAGAGTTCAATGTTAAACATACTCCGCTGATATATAAAGTAAACGAAAGTCATTTAAAGGTGTCTAAAGGCACCATTATACTGCAACACATTGGGCCTGACGAGTGAACTGTCATATGTTTCTCGTTCTCCGTGAATGTTTCTAGTGTCAATTGTGAACTCTTTAGAGGTGTCTTTCGGTGCAATTGGGGCTGCGGCACATGCGCATTAACCAAAGTGTAAATATTATAGAATAGTTGACAATCATTTTAAAGGTGTCTTATGGCGCAATATATGCAGCGTATGACACATCAAGACCGGAATCTAATGTTAGTAGTTGTAACAGTTTAACGACACTGTGTGATAACAAAGCGCCACCCTCGTGCTTCATTCAGATCAGGGACTGGCACTACCAGAGTGCAAGCAGTGGACGCTTCCTACACGTGATCGGAAAGTACAGCGGTCTCTTTCCTTAAAAACCTTATCGACAGATCCTTTTCATAACAATGTGCATTTGTTTTTTACGAACATTTTTACAGCGTGCATTATTTTCTTTATCGTTAAATAGGTTCGAATCACGGTCGCCCGCACTGTGGCTCCTCTGTGCCAAAGAGCTTCATCAAATTATGTGATGGTCCATTCATTTGTCCAGAGCCTCACGTCCTATTTTCAATATTTGCATGCAAGGTGGTTCCCAAAAATGATGTAAAAGTTGAAGCATAACAACTGACAGAAATTTCTGTACATAGCGTAAAATGTCGAGTTTTATTCGACTAGATGGATGGATGGACCCAGGGTTAAACAACTGCCAATATTGTAGGTCTACTGTTTTCCATGTTTTGTGTTTATAGGCGAATTTAATCTAACGCGCGTCGTGCTCCGTAATTTTTTTATAAAGTCTTTGAGAACTGTTTTAAAGGTGTCTAAAGGCGCAATCATATTGCAGCATCGTATGGAATCAAGTACGGCCTCTTTCGGCGCAATCCTGAAAATATACTAAAATCTCTAAATCAATTAGAGGCTGTATTGTATCCCTCTCGACAGTCGTCCCTCTGTCATCCCTCACCTCAAGTGAGTCGTTTAACGGCGACTATTCACTGGAGTAGGAAGCACATAGGAAGCCCGATAGACCCAAGCGAGACATTCTGTACAATATTCTGTTGAGAATCTTATTTACTTACTTAGACTCAGTTCCTCCCGTTCTTTTTGGGACAATGGTCAATAAAGAATTCAGAATAATAATCTGTCATTCATAGATGACTCTCTGGGTCTGTAAATGCTATTTATGGATCGACTGGGTGTGGTGTTATTCTGGTGTCAGTTGTCGATGGCTGGTGTTAGTGTTAAATTAGAAGTTGCGTTGTATGTTTAGAACAATGGTTTTAACACATACTAAGCGTCTTCAGAACCACTTTATGCCCTTGTTATGTTACGCTATGTTATGTCTGGAATGGAGAAGAGTGCGATTTTGGAGGACGAAGCAATGAGGGCGTGAGTGTGCGTATGACCAAAGGGTTCGAGAGGAAGGCTGGGGAATCATCGTGAATAAGGCGGAAGCAGTTTGGGGAATTGAATTATGGGGAGCGTGACCCGCACGCGCACACGTATGTGTATCATTCTATTCTATTCTATTTACGGATTTATAAAGCGCCTCTTACGGTACAACCTATTCAGAGACGCTCGCAGTGCGAAAAACCCATAGAGAAAGCTAGAGACGCTCCCATACCTAAAACCCCTAGAGAAAAGCTAAGTCTGAAGAGAACGAGCAGAAACAGTTGTGCTACTAGATAAGATTGCAGCACAAATCACAGCAGGAAGGCTGTTCCATAGCAAAGTGCCAACAGAGGCATAGTGCCTATGCTGAGCTGTGGCAGTTCTAGACTGCGGTACTGAAAGGTCGTGACGGTGTATATTACATGCACAATTACACATAAACACACAGCCACCCACATACACACAGCCACGCATTCACACATACACACTCAAGCACACATTAGTGACATTACCATAAACGCGGAATCACACACACATAATAATCATTCGCGCATACACGTACGCATGTCACAAACCCCATTATTCGCGAGCGACAACAGAAGAACCGATGTAATAAGATTTCATGTCAGACCATCGTGACCTGCCACCTACCATTATTCACCTGAACGTTGATTAATTAAGCAATAAATTAGGGAGCGAGTCATTGGCGCATGACCCATGATTAATTACGGTCATAAGAGCTTACAACCTGCTTCAGATCACGTCCGTCTTCTGATCTTCTGTATGTCTCTATCTCTCTATCTCTCTCTTTCTCTTCTCTCTCTCTCTCTCTCTCTCTCTCTCTCTCTCTCTCTCTCTCTCTCTCTCTCTCTCTCTCTCTCTCTCTCTCTCTCTTTATCTGTCCGCTTTGCCTGTCTGTCTGTGTCTGCTTTTAGGGACACGGAACGCATTGTTGATGGTGGCGGATGTGTTAAACGACGTCGCATGACCTCTGGTCCTTGACGACCTTCATATGATGCTTATTTCATTTGCTCTTTGTAGTATTGATTTTTATCTCTTTTTGACATTCCACCACCAGTAGCCAGACGTTTTGTTGACCGAAGGGAACCGCGCAAAGTGGTCACATGTCGGGAGTGTCCCATCGTCATACACCTCTAGGTTAGCTCACAGCGGGCCATGTAGGCATCCGACAGGCACGGCTCTTTCTCAGTTTCTTTTCCTGCTTCTTTCTTTGCTTTTTTCCTTCTATTTTTGTCCTTGGCATGAAGACGTATGACAAAGTACAAAGCTTCAAGGTGTCGGTCGTTTGGTAAATTTTTCGCTCATCGCCAGATCGGAAATCGCACTAAATATTTTCTTCCCCATGTTATTTACAGCTGTACTATCAATTTACAGGATCGATGATTATTTAGGATGAAACATTAGATTCGTTCACCGTTTTCAAACTTAAATATATCGGTCAAAATGATTCTGATCTTTTAAGTATTTTTCAGGCTTTTCAGCACTGAAATTTAATATATCCCTTAATCCTATAAGTCAAACGTGCGTTAAATGACGTGACAGCGTACACCGCGGCGCGCGAGTTGCATTTCTGGTTCGCGCCTGGATAACACACCACAGTTATTCACGCCGCTTAATATTATTGAGTAAAAATAGGATCATTGACATTGGACAGTGGAAGACTGGTCTAATGTTGTGTTCACCAATGAGTTGAGGGTATTTTATGTACCGAATGCTCAAAACGACACATTTTGTAGCTCACAGTAAAATAACGTTCCGTCTAGTTTACATATGAAGTATGATTCGTCAGTGATGGGTGTGTAATGGGACCAGACTGACATCGCAGTATTACATTACAAACGTTCTCGAGTAAATCGCGAAGCCATAGTCCGAGAAACAATCATACTTGGGCAGTGCTATGCAACGAAATCTATTTGTTGATAATGAATGATCTTGGGAGTTTTACAGGACACAGCGCACGCTGTCATACGTACATCACGCTGTGAAACGACGTAACGGCTAGACGACAATCTCTCGTCACACATAAAGCCGAATGATTGGCCCCCCAACTCTCCTGACCTCTCTCTATTGGGAATTTGTGGAGCATTTTGTTTCTCAGCTCTTATAAAGATCCTGAGTCTAAGAACGTTGATCAGCTCCAACGTCGCCTCCAACGAGCGTGGAGATCTATAGACCGTATAGAGTGGCTTCTGTCATTAAGCAGAGCGATAGTACGCTAGGCCTACGCTAATGGCCTACCTCTGTAAGACCTAGGTAACAACATTGTGTTATGGTCTACGAGGCAAAATATTTTTTAAGAGAGATGTTGTGATGAACAAACTGAATCGAATGTTAGTTTATACGGAAAACTGGTTATCTTCAATTTTTTATTATATCATGGCAACCACGCACCGGATCAAATCGAAATTATTACCAATATCTTTCATTTGAATTGGGTATGCACTGAAAAATATCTATAAAAAATGTAGGCTGTTACTGAGCAAGCGCATTTCGAAAACGGAGAATGAACTTTGTGTCACCTTATGTAGTAACATAAATGACGACTCCTTGTTTTTCTCTTCGTTTTCTCTCTTAGTCCTTTCCTTCTATGACACTATACAAAACATTCTCAACTTTGCGAGAACTATCATCATTTTTCTATATTGTCGATACATTGTGCTGCGTAAATGTTGATATATATATATATTGAGTCGATGAGAATCATTTTAAAGGTGTCCTATAGCGGTAAGATTTGCAGCGTATAAATTGTGTCGAGACTGAAATCAAATGTTGACAGTTTTAGTTACAGTTTAGCGACACCGTGTGATAATAAAACACATTAGAGTCACCCTTATCCTTCGTCCAGGTTTGAGTCTGGCACTACCAGAGTACGAATAGTGTCGGAATACATTAAATAGGTTCCAGATAAGGTCGGCAATACAGTCTACTTATGGGCAAACAGCTTAATCTTATTGTATGATTGCCTAAGCATTTTCCGGAGCCGTATGACTTGCGCCCTGTTTTCAGTATCCGCAGTCGAAGTGGTTCCTAAAATGACGTAGTCTAAAATTTGAGGCATTTCCTACGAATGATGCAAAGTTCAAATGGTTAAATCAAATGACCCTAATTGGTGTAGGGAATATGCTAGGTCGACGTGTTATCGTCAAACTTAGGCGGCTCGTATACTAAATAGAGTCAATAAGAACTACTTTAAAGGTGTCTAAGGCCACAATTATGCTGCAGCATATAGTTAGCTATGAACTGTTACAGATATGATAGGTAGTGTCGTGTGAGATATCTAATGCCTTTTATTATTCCAAGGCTTAACGTCGTCAAAATAAATCTGAAATAGTTTTTGTTTATGTTTTTATGCTTTTCATGTGCGAGCCTTTTATAGGTTCAAAGAGAACCGTTGTGAATGTGTTTAAGGTGCAAATATGCTCCAGCATTGTATTGCATTCAGTGAGAAATAGATACTAGATAGAAGCTAAATGCTCATATTCACCTTCAAGTTCGACGCCCGTAGAAGAAATAAGAACATTTACAGAAACAATAGAAACCAAAATTGCAACCACGACAAATGGCACCGCGATGCGACCAGGGTTGCCGTTTCCCTTAGAGCTTGACCACGTGACCATACAGCAAAAAGCAAGTGGTCGTTTGTTGTACATTTCCGTTTGTTTTTAACTGAAAAACCCTACCTCATCTTTTTCGCGACCCACTCGGCTGCGTTTCTTTATAAAGCACATCCGGCTGACTGCATCCTAATTATCTCTCGTCAGTATTAATATTAATAAGTTTTTTTCTATCTCATGGATATTTTGGTACGCTTTGTTTATAACCACGGAATTAACTGTCCAAAATAGAATAACCACCTTGGTTATGATTGGAAAAACCCAGATGTTTATTAACAAAACTGTGTTCATCGTTTTAGCACAGCTAATCGAATCTGCCGCACAATATATGGAAATATCCGACACCTTAATTATAATTAATTAGAGCTATGGAGAGCTAATTACCGATGACAAAATCATGAGTTTCCTCATCGACCCTTAAAACAACATGTTTTATAAATGTGGTTTGAATGATCGTGTGCGATGCGCATAAAGTGTCTAATGTTAAAAGTGGGCAGTGAGGTTACGCTTGAACAGGCAAGATTATTGAGATATTATCTATTGCGATAGCATTTTTAATATTACTTATTGTGATGTTATTTGTTTTCATAATATCATACATCATTTGTATCCAATTATATCAACAGGCGATATTATTGTGATATCATTTATTAAGATAGAATTTATTATTTTATTATTGCGATATTACTGACGAATTACTATATCGCATATTATGATAATACATCATTGCTTACTATTTATAATATTTATTTTATATCGCTTATCGTGAAATTGTTTGCAACTAATTATAAAAGGCCTACTTGTAGTGATATAGCGCATTATTTACTATTTACTAAATGACACATTCTTATATTACTGGCTAATTATTATATGACAAAATCTTACTATGATATAACTTACCATAAAAAGGACGATATAAACTTTATGTCGTTTTTACTTCATAGCCATATCGAATAGAATGGATCTCATCACCAAAACACCCCTATTTAAATATCAAAGACCAATTATAATGACAAATGAAAACGATTATCCAAAATTTCAGTTGTTATACTAAATTGGCTATAACAACTGAAATTTTGGATAATCAAAGCATAGATAATAAGTATAATAATATAGTGCAATGTATTACTGATACAGCCAAAAAAGTTATACCTTATAAGAAATTAAATTCTAAAAATATTAATAAACAACAAAAGAAATTTAAACCATTGCCGTATTGGAATGATAAATGTTCAGAAGCTATTTATAAAAGAAATCAACATAGGAATAAAATGAAGAAAACTAAGGAGCTTGGAGATTATCTGGAATATAAAAAACAAGAAGCCATTGTTAAACAAACAATTAAATCAGAAGCTAAATCTAGTTGGCAGGATTACTGTACTGGGTTAACAGATCAAACAAAATTGGGTTCTGTATGGAATTGGGCGAGGAGAATGAATGGTGTAGAAAGTTATTCATCTATTCCAACACTCAAAAGTAATGGTTATTTAGCAGAATCTAACATAGATAAAGCAAATTTATTAGCTCAAACTTATGCTAAGACCAGTGATTCACAAAATTATAATGAGAAATTTCTAAATTACATTAAGGATAATCAATTACATAATAATTTAATTAATATAGATGACTGTAATGATGAAATGAATTATTCAATGAATGAATTATTTAATATTAATGAATTGAAACAAGCAATTGTATCTGTTAAGAATAATAAGTCACCAGGTGAGGATAGAATCCCTTATGAATTATTTAAATATCTTCATAAAGATGCTATGATAGTTTTATTGACATTTTTTAATGAAATTTGGATTCAGGGAATTTTTCCAAATGATTGGCATCATGCTATTATTTTGCCTTTGTTAAAACCAAGTAAAAATGCAGAAATTCCGGATTCATACAGGCCAATTTCTTTGACAGCTACTATGTGTAAAATAATGGAAAAAATGGTAACTAATAGACTGCAATGGTATTTAGAAAAAAATTCTCTCATTACTAAAAACCAATCAGGTTTCCGTAAATATAGAAGTACCATGGATCAGATTTTGAAACTGCAAGACACAATATTAAAGAAATTAAAGAATAAGGAACATGTATTAGCAGTATTCATTGATTTTGAAAGGGCTTTTGATATGCTGCATGTGCCAACTCTTATAAAAAAATTAAAAAAATTAGGTATTACAGGCAATATAACTACATGGATAGAGAAATTTCTATCTGAAAGAACATTTCAAGTAAAGGTTGGTGCTGAAATGTCCACTAAATTTAAGCAACAAAATGGCACACCTCAAGGTTCAATAATTTCTCCTTTATTATTTCTGATTATGATTAATGACATTCCATCAGGACCAAAGGGAGTTGATATGTCCCTTTTTGCAGATGATAGTGCTGTTTATTTAGGCCATAGGAATGTAAAAATACTGGAAACTAAAATACAACAATCAATTAATTCAATAATTAACTGGTGTAATGAAAATGGCTTCAAAATTTCAATAAATAAAACAGTTGCAGTTTTATTCACTAATAGTATAAGTACACCCAATATAAGTATCAAAGTTGATCAACAAAACATTAAAATGGAAAATAAAGCTAAATTCTTAGGTGTAATTTTTGATAAGACATTAAGTTGGAGACCTCATATAGATTATATCATAGAGAAGTGTAAAAAAAGATTAAACCTTATGAGAGCACTCTCAGGATATCATTGGGGTGCTTCAAAGAAATCTTTATTAGCTATATATAGAGCTCTAATTAGATCAATTTTAGATTATGGGGATGTAGCATATTCATCAGCTTCAAAATCAATATTAAATAAACTTAATACAATTCAAAATGAGGCTTTAAGATTATGTTGTGGTGTACCAAAGTGCTCCTCTGCTGCAGCCTTGCAAAATGAATGTGGGGAATTACCTTTAAATCTAAGAAGATTAAATAACTCTATTAAAATGGAAATTAAAATAATTGGTAATAAAAATCATCCATGTACATCCACTTCTAAATTACATTGGACAGACATCTATAAAACACCTCAGAATAAAAATAACTCTATTTTTATTCGTACTCAAGAATTCATTTCATCTATTATAAATATATCATTTATTGGTCCTACCTTCCCTTCATGTCCTCCTTGGAATAATCAGCAAATTGAAATAGATATGAGTCTCAATGATCAGATTAATAAAAAGACTACTAATCCAGAATTCATGAAATTAGCTGCTCAGGAAATAGTATTGAAATATAATAATGACATTCATATTTATACAGATGGTTCAAAGATAGATGATTTAGTAGCTGCTGCATTTACAATTCCAAGTTTGGATATTATAAGAAAATTCAAATTATGTGATTATTCTAGTATTTTTGCTGCTGAACTAACTGCAGTAAAAGAAGCAATTTTGTGGATTATTAATGATAAGGATTATAATAATTGTAATTTTGTCATTTTCTCGGATTCTTTAAGTGTACTGTCTTCTATTCAGAGGAACAGGTGTAATTCTAGACCAACTTTATTTAATGAATTATTAATTGAATTAAATAAATTAACATTACATAGAGTAAAATTGGCATGGATACCTGGTCATGTAGGTCTAAAAGGTAATGAAATGGCTGATAAAAGGGCCAAACAAGCATTACATATTGATTCTATAACTTCTACAGATTATATAGAACAGGAGGAAATATACCCATTGATTAAAACATATATAATCAATAAATGGCAATTGCAATATACTAATGATGATAAAGGAAATTTTTATAAAAATATATGCCCAATTGTTTCCACTGATATTAAGTTAATAGATCCATGTAGACAAAAAGAGGTTCAAATTAGTCGTTTAAGATTAGGAGTTGCCCTTACTAATAAAAGATTATTTCTAATGAGAAGGCATCCCAATGGATTGTGTGATTTATGTAAGACTACAGACAGTATCGCACATCTACTAATGGAGTGTAAGAAAGAAAATATAGCCTCTATGTTGAAGGATCAATGTAGCATTTATAAATTGGAATTTAATGTGAAAAATTTGCTTGATGTGGGATGTATACAAGGTGTCATTTATAGACTTATTAAAATAATAAATAAAGGGATTATACTCTAATTAAATCTCTTTCATTTATATTACTATATAATTTATTGTATGTGTATATAGATGGAATAGACATATCACGTGTTTATCAGGCTGACGCATATCAATTAACTCATGTGATCTCAGTAGCATGCATACAGATTATAGTGGTTTATAGATGTATAAAAATAATAATTGTAGGTTTAATATTATAATTCATAATATCTTATAACTATGTTATAATTAAATTACATTGTTAAATAATAATGGAATCAATAACAACACAAAAGGAAGAAAGAAGACAAATAGACTAAAGAAAGAAAGAAAACAGAAAGACTAAAGAAAGAAAGAAACAGAAAGACTAAAGAAAGAAAGAAAACAGAAAGCTAAATGATTAAAACTATATACGAAATTGAACTGAAATGTAACAAATTTTAAAGACGTCAACAGCCTGTGTTGCTACAAGATGTCGTTAAACTGTTGAATAATAATAATCAACATAATTACCAAATGTGATTACTAATGATAATAGCTATTTAACTCCTCCAGTACAAGAACTTAGGCAGTGCCAGTCTCAAGTATGGATAAATGAGGAGGGCGACGCTAATGATCTTTGTTATCACACAGTGTCGTTAATCTGCACCTAATACCCTATTTTGAAGACTTACAGCAATTAAATATCTTGTAGCTTACAGTCCAACAGTGCCAGTCCCAAGCCTGGATGAAGAAGGAGGGCGACGATAATGATCCTTGTCATCATCCAGTGTCGTTTAACTCCAACAAACCAACCTTGTAGCAAGATATGGTTGCGGCAATGTCAACCTTGTATTTCCAATAAAGGAAAATCATCAAGTGTCTGGTTTGTACTAGACATCGTTTAAACTGGGCAGACAGACTGATTTCAGTCCCTACACGTGATCGGAAAGTACGTTGGTCTCTTTCCTTAAAATATCAGACGGTTCCTTCGAAAAGTGTGCATCAAATTTTTAAGAGTGCTTCTATATGGTGTTATTTTTTATAGATACTGTATCAGACGTTAAGAGCAAGTGTATACCCAATATGGTTGCTATGTGGTCGATGGATGGATAGAATGAATATCTAAATAGCATATATAAATAGATAGGCAGTCAGACAGACAGACGGACAGACATACTGACTGACTGACAGACAGACAGACAGACTGACAGATAGACAGACAGACTGACAGGCAGGCTGACAGACAGACAGACAGTCAGACTGACAGATAGACAGACAAACAGACTGACAGACAGACAGACAGACAGACGGACAGACGGACAGACTGACAGATAGACAGACAGACTGACAGACAGACGGACAGACTGACAGATAGACAGACAGACTGACAGACAGACGGACAGACTGACAGATAGACAGACAGACTGACAGA
>OY365814.1:32953786-32961286 GCA_959347315.1 Bimastos eiseni | reverse complement strand
ACTGTAGACAGAAGCACGTGTTTTAAAGACTCATGGAGCTTAATAGTACACTATAGACACACCATCTAATCTCCTAGTAACGAATTACGCGTTACGCTGTAACTTTACAGCAGTTTACTCACTGATTACGCCTTACGCCGTTATCCTACAACAGTTTACATAGTGGGTACGTTTCACACCAAAACCTACAACAGTTTACATATTGACTGCGATTTACACCGTAATCCTGCAACAGTTACACACTCGATACGCTTAGTGACTACGATTTACACCGTAATCCTGCAACAGTTACACACTCGATTAGCTTTACGCTGTAACTCAACAGCAAAGATGACGACGACATTGATAGAGTCTGCCAAGAATGGACAACTGGACGTCATACGTCAGCTCGTAATCGACGGATATGACGTCAACCAGAGATGTTCCCCGGATGGAGCCACTGCTCTCTATTGGTCGGCCTGTAACGGACATTTGTCGACCTGTGATTGGCTCATTAGACATGGGGCAGATGTTAATCAGAGCGTCGAGAAATCTGGTTCGATTCCGCTGCATGGAGCGGCAGACAGGGGACATGTGGACTGCGCTCTGCTGCTGATTATAAAGTAATATATATTTCATGACCTCTGTTATATACCATTATCGTCGTCATCATCACCATCATCGTCGTCAACATCATATAAATTGACGTCATAATCATCATCGTCGTCGTCATCCATTGTCACCGTCACCATCACCATCACCACCACCAACACCACCACTACCACTACCACCACCACCACCACCACCACCACCATCATCATCATCATCATCACATGAATTGTCGTCATAATTACGATTATTACTATTATTATTACTGTTATCATCATCATCGTCAGCATCACCAAATTCACCACTAGCATCATCAACATCACCGTCACATTATCACCACCATTATCATATAAATTGTCGCTATCATAATCATTTTGTCGTCATCATCATTCATCACCATATAAATTATAGTTCATATTACTACTATCATCATTGCCATCACCATAATCATCACCATTTTCACCATCATCACCATATGAATATTCCTTCATATTATCGGTATCGTTATCATTATCATCGCCATCATATAAATTGCCGTTGTCGTTGTTACTATTATTTTTATTTTAATCATCATCAACATCATTATCATCATCACCATCGTCAGTTCCTGATGCCAGTCATTTGGCGGCGATGCATTTATTCGTACCCATCGCCGCCAAATGGCTGGCATCAGGGACTGAATAAATGGTCTCCATTGCTCCCAGTTTATTAATTTAACTGTTTATTAATTTAACTGTTTACTAATTTAACTGTTTACTAATTTAACTGTTTACTAATTTAACTGTTTACTAATTTAACTGTTTACTAATTTAACTGTTTACTAATTTAACTGTTTACTAATTTAACTGTTTACTAATTTAACTGTTTACTAATTTAACTGTTTACTAATTTACCACTAAACCATTGAAGGGGACGTGGGAGCAAACCAGTATTTGGCTGCTAATCGAAAGGTTAGATTAGAAATTTGGTTACAAACAGTTGTTCCCCTATGTCCCACCCCCAAGCCAACTCAGCTGTGATGAGTACACCACACCGGTGGGAAGATGAGACGGCGAGGAAGAGAGGACTGGCCAAACGCCATCATAGGCCGAAGCTAAGAGAAAGAAATCACTAACGCTGCATACCAATGGCTACCTCAGCGAAATCACTCAATGAACTGCTCTTGCCCCACTGCTATTATTTATTTTATACCCGATGCCATTGTGCGTTTACTGATCGTCTAATAAAGAAATATTTCTCACTTACTTAAAAACATATTCATCTCTGCGCAATGAACTTCCCAACGGTGAATTCCGCCAGTTTCGCTGATCTCAAACACAGTTGCTACCAGCATCGGTGGTTTCGGTGCTATCGATTAACTCTAGGGTCAGAACGTTGACGAGAAATCCGGAAGCTTCGCGATTTCGACGAAGCCTATATAGACATTTTCACTTTCGTAGTACGTGACAATCAGCAGATCAAATATCACTGTGTATGTAATTTAGAAGCCACTCGGCCTTTAGCTAGAAGTGCACGCAGTATGCTTATACGATATATCCTCTTTCAATTCGCCGTCAGCTGTAGGTTTTAACGATTTACTTGGTATTGGTATTACCATTGAACTTCGCTGAAGGTATATATACAAACATTGAAATATTAAATACAAAGATTTAACTATCACATACAAACATTTAAATATTACACGTAAACATTTAACTATACATTCAAACATTCAACTATCACATACAAACATTTAAATATTACATGCAAACATTAAACAGTTACTAAAATTATACGACGTCGTGTACCTACCTAAATTACTTACTCTTACCCATCTAACCCCATGCTACCTTTTTCGTCAACAGAGGGAGCTGCATCGACATAAAAACGCGCAGCAACAGAGACACGCCGCTCCACCTAGCGGCCTATCGCGGTCACGTGGCCGTCTGCAGAGTCCTACTACAAAACGGCGCACGCGCAGACATCGTCAACGCGCAGGGATGCACAGCTCTTGATGAAGCGCAGATACAGAATCATTACGACATCTTCCAACTGCTCTGCAAACACCGACAACGTAAGCTTAATTAATTCTGTGATTAATTCTAACTAGAGGCTTCCCGTCATAAGACTGTGAAAAAACAGTTTTGAAATACAATTTCCACTTAAGATTAGTCCGCTTTTATTTAGACGGACCGCATTTGAATTCTTTGATATTATGACCTTCGTGTCAGCAACGCCACCTACCGAACTGAAATGAGTCTATATGGCGTAACAGAATGGCTGACTTGAGGACTTGACAGCATTTCTGCCCGTTTATTATATCAATTAGATTAGAAACATATTTGAGAATATTATCGAAGACATTTAATCAGAGGCGTTCTTCTCGCTAGCTTCAAAACTACGTCGCTAACAAAATAACTTTTAATTTAGCTAATAATCTAAACACTGTGCACATCTTTTAATGAAAATAACCATAAACTACATCGCAGAACTTCAATATTTCTGAATTGTAGGTAAACGGTTTTTATTGAATCAGAGAAAATCCGAAACGTGTCTTTTGAATCCGACGGTTGGCCGACAATCGAATAAACTCATCACCGAAGTTCTCTCGCGTTCATCAGAATGGGACAAAACAGACTCGTGTAAGCAACTTAAATTTTTTTAAACTTTATAGACGTCGATGAACGTAGGACAGACCACGAAGCTGGGCTAAACGCGTCTCAATAAATATTTAGCTTGGGACACAATATTCTTTATCTTTCATACGAATGCGAATAAGAGGTGTTTTATTTGTGGCAATTGCTTATACGCTGTAAATGCCATGAGAGCAATAAATAGATTCATGAAATTATTGAGATACAATAACTAAGTGAATAAGTAATTGCTGTATTGAACCTCTTGCAAAATGCAAACGCAAACTCAATATTTAATAATTATGTTAATAATTATGTTAATAATTATGTTAATAATTATGTCAATAGTCTATCAAACATTTTGGTCGCATTTATTAATACTTAATATTTTAATGGTTTGCAGAACATTCTGGCAATATAGAGTTATCAAATAACGTCTGATTATATTTACAGACGAATCCTCTTCGACAAATCGTTTTCTGAGCGGGGAAAATATCGCATCCGAAACAGAAGACGAAAAACACTCCAAAAAACTCGATGAAACTATTCGAAGTTTAGAAAGTTGTCCAGAAATCTGTCTAGTCCTCAACGAATCGAAAACCAATGACTTAAACTCAATTTCGAGTCAAAACACACCAGAGAATTCTTTCTCCGTCAACATGAGCTCAAAAACTGACGACGTCATGCAGGAGCTAGTCACGAAATTCAACCAGTTAGTTGCGTATTCGAGCGATCTCCAAGTTCAACTGACGATCCGCGAAGACGAAAAGGATAGACTGTCTAAAGAAAATCAAAGTCTGATTGAACGTTTAGAATTTTGCAAGAAATTTGCCGAAGCCGTGGAGGAGTCGAATCGTGCTAGGATGGAATCAGAAAGAAGGGCCTTACGAGCTGAACGAGAATTGATTGGCTTACAGCAGCGAATAGAGGTCCTCGTTAGCTTAAATCTAATGAACGAGAAAAGATTATTACTAGCCGAAAATAACGAAAGTTGTTCGTACACTCGTCAGTCTGCCTTCGAAAGCAATTACGAGCTGCAACCAAGAGGACCAGGCTCTGAATAAACACATTAAACTATAGTATGAATTATTCGGCTTAAAAAACGTTGAAATTGCGTATTTATTAAGTATATAACTGCCAGTAACTTAGATGAAGCAGTAAGCTAGCTTTGAATTTGAAAATTGGCATGACATTATCGTGTCCGGGAAAAAACAGTTATACGACTTCGAATAACCAGAGAAATGCTCTTCGAAATATAGATACTGAAACACAATATTATTATTTCCTTCTTTACTCAGTGTTGATGTTTATTGGCTATCTTAACAGGAGAGGTGTAGATCTGCAATAACCGACAGTATTGGCTTAAGACTGCGTCTAATAATAAAACTGGACTCAAAGCCAATAAGACATTAATAGCTTATTTCATTAATACTAACCACTTTCATAATGAGTAATCGCTCACGACAAGTCATCGCTGCGTTTTTGTCAGCTATTTTCTCAGTAAATTGACAAAAGGATGCGTTGCAGAATTAAATGTGCGATTAAACACCTCTCAAACGGTTTAAGTGGCTCAATAATAATATCAAAACATAATCGAGATTACTAAAACAGTAAAAGTACAGATATTCTCAACCTGTGGGTCGCGACCAACACGAGGGTCGCCTTACGATTTGCCATGGGTCACCATGAACCGTCAGGAAAAAAACAAACAGTTGTCAGCGTTGCTTTATTAATCTTTCCATTCAGGCGTAGTTAGCGCAGTTTTCTTATATTTAATAATTATTCAATCATGATTATACACCAACGACTGCACTAGAGCGCGACTTTAATTAATCTTTCATCATGATTATGCACCAACTACTGTATAAGAGCGACTTCAATTAATCTTTAATTTTACTTGTACGTCTTCTTCTAGTTCTCTGCCTCTTTGCCAGATTCATATGTCCGACGTCGCCACTCCTCTCGCTGTTGGGCCTCTTCTTTCAGCTTTCCATATCCAGCTGTCATCATCCAGTCAAGCATCATCTGTCTTGGTCTTCCTCTTGTCCGCCTCCCCTTCATGTTTCTTCTACGACTGTTCTTAGGGGTTAGTCTCCTGTCAAAGGCTCTTATTCGTTGCTTTCATCGTTCCCTTGACATAATATACTATTTTCGCTTAAATTCAAACTGAAAAACCTCGTTTATTCAGACATGGGACTGGCACTGCAACAATAGTGCAGCTTGTATAGTCACTTAGGTCAACGCTGTAAATTATGTACATTGAATATATATATATATATATATATATGTTATTCTCTTAATATTAATTAGTATTATGTAATTATTTATGTGAGGGTCATTGCTAATTGTTGCGCAAAACTGCAATGGATGGATATTCGCAAAAATGCTTGAACGCATCGTACATATAGCTTCAGTTAATACCATCTTAAAGGTGTCTACAAAGATGCGTTGTCTAAATGATGTGTCAGCGAAATACTGACTATTATAACTCGAAATCATTAACAGGATCCATTCAACGTTGAGATAATACAGGGCATCACATTTAGGCAAGTTTGTGATCGACTTGCGAGCTTTTACTAAATGCTGCAGAATAATAATGCTCCAATGGACACCTTTAAAACAATTTTTGTTCATTGTACATATTTTATAAACTCTACATCACTGGCATTTTCTTTTGCACTTTGTTACTGTAAACTTCATAAAATATGTGGAATGGATATTGGTTAAATGTGGTCCAAGGCCATAGATGTCATATGACGACGTTAAACTGTGAATTAATAAAAAATATGGGTTAAACTGTGGATTAATAATAACGTTGGTACAAAATCGCTTCATGTAGTAACTTGGAGAAAGGCAACGCCGTCACTGCTAGCATTCAGGTAGCGCCAGTCCCAAACCAACCTGGATAAAGGAGGAGGGTGACGCTTATGATCTTTGTTAGCACACAGTGCCTTTAAGCTACAATCACACGTAATTATCTCTGTTAAATAGCATTACTTTAAACTACCAGTGTGTTGAGTTATGTAATATGCCATCAATAATTTTAGTGCTAAACCCTTGTTTCCCTAAGACGTTGTACGTCTTAGAACTTTTGGATCCAATCCATTCACCGTCTTACAAGTTGATATAAAACGCTGCAGAATGTACTGCACTTTTAGACACCTTAAAAACGGTTTTGTCCACTCTATGTATTCGTGAAACTAGTGAAATTAGTTCACTAATTCTATTTACACCTATGTCAGCCCGCTTTCTCTCGCTACAGGAACGGACCAACATTCAGATTTCGTCTCCTTCCCTAACTATGAATTGACTTTTAACTGTATTTCAAATCTAGAGAAACAACTGCGCTTTCTTTTAACTTTTCTTATTAATTTCAACCAAAAATATCATCCAACACAAATTACGTGAGTCAGAAACCGAAATCGATGTAATTTGTAATATTCTTTAGTTTTCTCTAATGTGGAGGACTACTCTAGTTAGAAGGTGACGCGGTCCCTATGTGTTGATTATGACTCTACAATAAACAAACATGTGCTGGGTAATATGGAGAATAATAGTTTAAAATTTAGACAGTTTTGAATGGTGCCTTTCGGACGCTATGAATCTCTTTGCATTGTACTGTAAATGTTTAAAATTGTTGTAGACGGACATAAATGTCATATGACGACGTTAAACTGTGGATTTATTAAATAACATAATGAATCGTCCAGGCACCAACATCTCCAAATCGACAACAGTAGTAATTGCAGTACTCAAATGGTATTGTAATTCATAATTCGTTACATTGCGCTTTAAAATTACTGATAAATTTGCTGTATGTTCCTCTGAATGTCTATCTCCGTTTGTCTGACTGTCTGTTTCGGTCTGTGTTGATCTCTATTCGCCTGTCTCCGTGCCAGTCTCTGTCTGTCCGAATGTCTGTCTGTCTCTGTCAATCTACAGGTATGCATCTGTATGTATGTCTGTCCTGTATGTTTGTTTGTGTGTCTGTGTCTGTCTGTCTGTCACTGAATTATCTGTCTCTTTGTCTGTCGGTGTCTTTCTGTCTCTGTCTTTGATATTAAAATCGATTGATCGCTATGATTTCAAAATTATTTCTATATATTCACAATAACGTATAAAATACAAGCCTTGACAATCAATTGATATATTATACCGTTTTCGTATTTGAATTAAGTTTGATATTTCGTTATGTTGTCATGCATTATTCCGATTAGGAAGCAGCATTCAATTTCTAGATATTTCTAGAATGTTCTATTGTGATAGCTGGAATTTAGCTTTCGAAGACCAACACACTACC
>OY365814.1:32817758-32953586 GCA_959347315.1 Bimastos eiseni | reverse complement strand
AGACGATTCTGAACCCTTTTAGACTCCAAAGGTAAATAGCCTTAACATCACCTAAAGGGAGGGACAGAAAATAGCCCTGAAATGGATGTGTAACGGTTATAAACTTTTAAATATAATAGAATGTAAATCATAAAAGGGTGTCTATGGCTAGAACTTATTCGCAATTGGAAGCATACCTTTGACTGTGGACCCCATTTCTTTTGCTGGTCTAATAGCAGTAAGAAAATTTATATAGACCTACACCAATCAAAGTCTGCTCTTTATTGTTTAAACAAGAACTTTATATCACGCTATTAGAAATGAAATGGAAGAGGGTCGCAGTTGGCCTATATCTCTATCTCTATCGCGTCAAGACATTCTACGGTGTTAAAACTACCTAATTGCATTTTTACCTCGGCTTCATTACATTGAAAGAATTAAAATGAAACGCCAATCAATCAACTTTGGATTTATTTATGAAAAGGCCAAAGACCGTGCAAAGCGAATGTTTAGAAGACTTAAAGTAAAGCCTAGTAAAACATTGTTTGTAATTATGCTGGTATTTGGTATGTTTATTTGGTATGTTTATTTGGTATGTTTATTTGGTATGTTTATTTGGTATGTTTATTTGGTATGTTTATTTGGTATGTCTGTTTGGTATGTCTGTTTGGTATGTTTATTTGATATGTTTATTTGATATGTTTATTTGATATGTTTATTTGATATGTTTATTTGATATGTTTATTTGATATGTTTATTTGGTATGTTTATTTGGTATGTTTATTTGGTATGTTTATTTGGTATGTTAACGGTATAATTAAATACATTACAAGCGCATTGGCCTAGATTGACTGGGTTGGTGGGAATGTGGGGACCTGTTCAACCTGTCCCACCCTATTCCGATGTCCATGATGATATCGCCCATAAAGGAAAAGGCTAGATCAATCACTGTATAGCAGGGATCATTATCATTCCATTTCCTCCAAGATCGGGACTGGCACTGTCAAAATACGAACAGTTGCGTAGCTGACACGTATGCAAGGAAGATAATACGCGTGCACTGGTGGTGGTATTGCCGTTTAACGACACTGTGTGATGATAATGATCATTGGCGTCGACCCCCTCATTGATTCATGCTTGGTTGGGACAGGCACTGCTGGACGGCATCATTTGGCTGCAATAGCCGTTCACGACTGTTGCACTATCTCTACATATTTTCACGCTGTGATTCAAATCACACTCGCGAACAAAACTGAACTTATAGCAATTGTTATGATTGTATTAAGGGTGTTTAGAGAGATCTTTTGCAGCACAGGTGTTTTAGCAATATTCACTTCGCCCTTCATCGCTATTTGTTGGCCATACCTTATCAATTATTGAAAAACTGAATACTGTAGAACTTCCTATTCACATAAATGGCATTTGATGCATTGCACGTCGTGAAACTGTTGGATGTCCAATTGCCGACTTACAAGTAGATAAAAACGATGCAGAGTTAAATGCGCTTTTAGACACCTCTAAAATAGTCTTTAATTTGTATATAGAATAAGAAAAACGTCAAAATATTAGCCTGTTGCTTTGTCGAGGATCGTCCATACTAAGCTTTGGTGTTTGAATCCGCCACTAGTCATGCTCGTGCAGCGTCATCCCAAGTCTGAATAAAGAAAGAGGGTGATCTCAATGACAGCTGCTTGCATACAGTCTTACCTTTAAACTGAATTTACTCGTAACGTAAGAATGAATTAATTCTGACCTGCTACATTTCAAAACACGTTGCCAATAGCCCACAATTAAGAAAGTTTTTACACCTCTGATCTATATCAAATGGATATAATTCAGAGGTGTCAAATGGACATAATCAGTTACCACCATCTTAAAGGTGTTTAAAGACATACGTTATCTAACCGTGGGCTTTGGTGACATCACGTCGCCCTTGACCGACTTCTTATGCTCAGATCTGACTGAGAGAATCATTATAAACTGCAACATGTATTCTAATCGACGTTGGCAGCCTTTGATGCCGCTAGTCATCATATCGAATCAACCCATTCACCGACACATAAGTCGATACTTAACGTTGCATTATTCAATGCGCTTTTGTCATGTCATGTCACATCGTCATCGTCACTTCGCGACGGTTTACTACATGAATGGGAGAGTGATGTCCAATGCTTTCTGTCTCTTACGATAGTCATTAAGCTTGTGCCTTTTAAACCAGTCCACTCCATCAAACCAGCAGATTTAGGATCTTCCACGACTTCGGCTTTCTTCCACCATACCCAACATCACACTGTTGTCAATACTGTCTTTAGGCTGTCTCACGATGTGCCCGAAGTACCGCAGTTTTCTGGATTTGATGTGACCCAACAGTTTGCAATCAACTTTCGCCATTTGATACACTTGTTCGGTGGTCACCGTTACTGTTCATGGAATTCTGAGCAGTTTCCTCATACACCTGTTTCCAAATGCTTGTATACGTTTCTCTTCTTCTTTATTTTAGACACCTCTAAATGATTTTAACCCACTCTATATTAATGAAACGAGCGAAATAATTTTAGTGAGCTGAAAACTTATTGTGCAAAATTAGTCGTAACAATGTGTGATAGTGAAGAAAGTCAAGTATTTTTTGGTTTTATAGATTGATTTTATTGACAATTATAAGTGTCAAATAAAAGAACAGGATATGATGATCTTGGCGTAAACATTATGAATATTTATAATCTGTAAATCTCTGTAAAACATTTTGCACTAGATTAAGAATTCTTTATTCTGAGTGAAGTTTACTAAATGTGGTTCAACATGTACTCAGTAATCATTGTGCTAAAAATATTTTGTCTTGCATTAAGTTTCTATTGCCATATTGCAGTTATGATGAGAAGTTATCTTAAGAATTAGTTATAGATGATGTAGTTTGGCTAATGCTTTGGCATTAAAAGATTCTTTCTTTATTTCAATTTTTGATTGTGTTAATTAGGTGCTCATACAAACAGATGATAATTAATATTGACCTCATTTTGATTCATTTCATACATATACATGCATATATGACAAATGTATCATACACAATATGTTTTATTGTGAATATTTCTTGATGCAAATATTAATGCAAATATTGTTACATTTGCATGAAATACTATATTACATGTATTAATGATGTTATTAATACCATTATTATTTATGTTGTAAAACAATGAACACCAATGACGGTTTAAAATTCAGACAGTTTTAAATGGTGTCTTTCGGACGCTATGAATTTCTTTGCATTGTACTGTAAATGTTTCAAATTGTCGTCCACGGCCATAGATGTCATATGACGACGTTAAACTGTGGGTTAAAAATAATTTTAGTGAGCTCAGCAAATCTCAGTCAAACTTATAGAAACAATCACCACCTTACAAGTCAATACGAAAGGCTGCGGGTTTCTTCCCCAGGCCGAGCTTCCGGATGATCTTCTTTTCTAAACGAATTCCAGTCTTCCTTGTTGCATTTCCAAAATATAATTTTCTGCAATTGTAAACAGTATAGCCTATCACGCCGCCATTGGAGGCCAAAATATACCTCCTTACAAAAACACTCGCCGCATGTTTCTATCTTAGGATACGATGAATCCGGAATTAATCGTTTCCATGCTCCGGACATTCGACATCGCGAATAAACAGGAGGCAGGAACCGAATCCGTGTAATTGCAGTATTTCCGTTGCTTTCACCACTCGTCTCTTAAATTTCTGGTTAATAATGTATCGCCCCTCCTCGACATGCTGTTTACGCTTAAGATATCGCCAGTCGACCCCCGCTTTCGCTCCCTTCGTTATTCAACTCTTTCTTCAATCTTTATTGCTTGTGTTTTAATTGAACGCAGTTACTGATAGTATACATTAATTAGCGACTTTGTGTAATAACACAAATCATTCGCATTGCCTGTCACATTTTTAAAGATTTTGGATTGGCACTCTCTGGGTGAGAATGTGGCAGGACTTATAATCATGGAGAATAACACCTATATTAATCAACAGCTTAACGACATCTTATAGCAACATAGGCTGTTGACGTCTTCAGAATTTTTTAATTTTCAGTTTGATTTCGTATATAGTTTTAATCCTTTATCTTTATGTTGTCTTTCTTTCTTTAGTCTTTCTCTTTTCTTTCTTCCTTTTGTATTGTTAATTCTTGATTCCATTTCTGCATGACTGGTTGCTGAGACAGCAATATTTGACATATGGTTGTTGTAGATATTTCATAACATATAAATGATTATTACATTTTATTCCTACATATATAAACAAACATTTTGTATAAATGTATATATATACATACATACAATGTACAAACATACATATGTAAAATTTATTCATGTGGCCATTAAGCTCCTTTTTTGTTCATTAAGGCTCTTTTTTGACCATATCGGTTCTTTTCTTATTTCAGTTTTTATCCCATGAAGGTTTTTTCCATCTTATTTACAGGGCAACAAAATAATTCCATAACATCAATGTCAAACTATCTATATAAATGTTAACAAGTAATACTTAATATTAACAGTACATTATTTATAGCATAGGATTATAGACAATATTCAATAATCCAAATCAACATAACAACCAAAGAAATAATAATAAATCCAGACATTCAGGATTACAAACAAAACGAATTAATATCAACAACTTAACAACAAAAGCATCAATAATAAAACCATACCTTCATCATCACAAAACAAACCAATTAATATGTTGTTTCCAATTATTGGTGTTTAAAAAAAGTATATGAAATGGTTTTTCCAATATCCAGTAAGCAACTGCAATAACCATATTTAGTTTTCTAATCAAAGTTACAAGTTTGGACATTGAACTTACATAATGCATTATTGAATATTATTCCACTATTTACCTGTACTCATTAATTTTAAATAATCTTTCCATTATTTATTATCATTAGTATGTTTTATACCCCAATATAGATATCTCGAATAGATAATATATTTATAACAGTATAATCCACGTGTTTTGCACATAGTTCAATTAGCAAATTGAAGGTAAAATGGAGCGTAAAACAACGACATGGAGCAGAATCAAATATATAACATTGCTGATATGCGTTATAGAGGTGTGCAAGAAGAAAATTTTACTAACCAACAGTGCGCGACTATTTATGCGTTCAATATCTGTTGAAACCCATTGAAATGCTATCCTACAGTCTTCAACGCTTTAACATTTGTCACGGCTTCATTGAAGAGGCATCGTATTATGACAGCAGAGGTTATTGATTTTTCTAAATACATTTTTTAAATGATTTTTTAACAGCTCTCCGTTTGTCTAAGTAGGCCTAATCTGTACTTTTTGAATCGCCTGCAGGCGCATCACAGGAACATCAATTAAGAACAATCAAGATGTGTACAATCACAAAATAATCATAATAAGCAATTACACAACAGAGAAAGCACGCAATATGAATTACGATCTCAAAAGGAATAGATACCTTTGTATAGCATCCGTGTGATAAAACCACACCGGGTTACTGTATCAGCATGCGTGGGATCTCTCGATTGTGCGAGCGAGGAGGGAGTGAGTAGATTGCACTGTTTAGACTAGGTAAAAACAACATAGGACATGGCGAGAGTTGTGTACCACGGAAGAGAAAAAGGAGCAATCTGCTCGAATACAGAGGTCACCAAAATTGTCTGGTCACATGGCAGAAACTTTCATTTAAGATGAAATAATAACATTATTGCTATATTGGTCATTGTTTAGGTTCCCCAGTGTAACCAGAAAATTCATTTAAGAAAACTTGTTGCTTGTCATTTTCTCAGATTTTTGGTTACAAAATAAAATTGAACAGTCTTAAGATGGAAGTGGTGGCCACTGAACGCATTATTCAACTAGGTGTTCTAGGGATGCATTGTCTAACAAGGGTTTCAGCAATACCATGTAGCTCTTAACTGACGTCAGAAATCATTGATCATAATTAGAAACTGCACAAATATTCCAATTGGTGTAAATAGCATTTTATGTCATAACGCGTTGTTAATCTGTTGGGTACAATTCCTCCGCCAACAAATAAGTCAATAATAAACGCTGCAGATTGCTTTGTCTTTTAATTAAACACCTTCAGAACAGAGTTTTCCATATATATATAACTTCTCACAAAAGGAGTTACGTTATCCACAACAACATTGAAATCAATTAATTGCGAAGTCATTATACACTAGATAAAAAACAATCGGTCAGGATTTTGTAAACGAAGGTTTTTTGCCTCATACAATATTGCAATAAACGATTCTAATTACAATTGCAATCTGCACCTCGGCTCAGGAATGGTGCAGTTCAACGCGGTGATTATACTGCTTACGTATTAAAGGGATGTTAGAACATACTTTGCCTCAGTTGGTAGTTGTAGTTTAACGACAATGTGGTAGCAATGACTATTAGCTTCACCCTCAGCCTTTATCCAGGCTTGGGACTGGCACTGGCAAAGTGTAGTTAGTGACGCATCTTTGCTTCAAGTAACAACGGTCCTCACCCATATATCGAGTCAATAATATATCATTTAAAGGTGTCTAAAAGTTCATTACCATTATGAGCTTTTCGTTTTGACTCATCGGTTGGCGAATTGGCTTTATCGAATAGTTTTGCAACTCGTAATGGCATCAGAGACAGTAAATGTCAATTGGAATATTTTGGCAGCTTCTGATTGTCATTTGTCGGATATGACTATGAGAAGTTGGTTAGGGATGACATGATGTCGATGAAACCCTATAGCTAGACAACGCGTCCCTTTAAACACCTTTAAGACGGTGTCAACTTACGCTATAAATAAAACGCATTCGAGAAGAGATCAGTGGGTCAAACGCCTAATCAACACTTCGTATTGCAGATGTCTGACCATTTATTCTCACTGAAACGTGTCCGATGGAGACGAAATCATCCGATAAATGCTTACGCATTGCATCCGTGAAATATTTTGTTGAGTTTGAGCGTGTTACTGTAATAAGTGTTCATGTTGCTGTCCGCGTTATTTAAAATACTCTTCAAAGCTTCTGTCTTTCCTAAGACGTCGTATAACTTTTGGATACAATTCATTCATACATTGTCACGCGCGACACTCTGGACGATTGCGCTATATAAAAGTCATCGACCGACAGCAGAGGCGTAGGAGGACTACGGTTGAAGGTGTCTACCTGAAACCTTAGATGGAAGACATCAATGGGTTTCGCCGGACGGTCTCAATACAGACGACGAGGAGTAGGCAAAGATCAACGAAGTGTCAAGCAACGAAACCTGACACCGCGAGGCAGATGTCTTAGCCGCATACCCCTACCATTTCTGCGACCCACGGACCAGAAATTCATGAACCAGCTGAAGATCTGGTCTGGCTTGTTGACACTAATCAAGAATAAGGGACAATTCCGATACGAACGGCGCGAACCTATTAGGCAGTATAACTAAAAGGATGTAACGCAATCCCTGGGACCTATTGCCTGTATATGAAACCTAACAAGGCCCAGCCATGACAACCGCTATTCAAACATTAACTGTACGCCCCTAGTGATTGGCGTTATGCTAGAGACATCAACCCGGTTTAGGAATAGTTTCAGCAGGTGATTTGTCGTCGAATAGAGAAACGAGTTTTGTGTTTGGGAGGGCGAAGCAAATCGCCTCTATAAGGGTTCTTATAGTGTAGCATAGGAAGGAACAGGGACTTGTTTAGGAACTGGGGGAGACGTTAGGTCGTTCTGACGATAAGGGTAATCAACGTAGTTGGGAATCCCGTCTCCAACGCAAACCAGGAAACATTTCTAAAAAGGCCACTAATAACTCCAGTAAGTGTAGATAGGATGAGTGGTGTGAATATATGTATCATTAAAATATACATATTAAACCATCAAGTGAGTCGTGTTGCTGAGCTTGGTGATAGATGAAAGAATCGGCGGTACTCTCATCTAGAAGAAGAAGCTGGCGAGAAAGGAACCCGCGACATGTTGATATAAAGCAATGCATAATATAGTACGGGTTTAGACGCCTTTAAAGAGGTTTTCATTCACCATATGTATTCACGAACCAAGTAAAATGATGTTCACGCAACGGTAACAAGTAACAACTGTTAAATAGAAATGTATAAAGGCCGATCTCAAATGCTGCTGATAGTATTGCGCATTTAGACACATTAAACCGATTATATTGACACAATATAATTTCAAATTCCGTCAAATCAACCGCATACACAATCGCCAAATGAACAACTATCCCATTGCAACGATTGAGTGTCAACTGCAATAATCATTAGTAACGTCTAATGTTACGCTGTGAGAAACTTAACATACTTCCGTACAGATAAATAAAAAGAAACGCATTAGCGGAGTGTTTTTTCAAAGACTATAATTTTTATACGACTGCGGAGTTAATTGATTCGAGGATCAGAACACTCAACTTCGCGAATAGAAAATACCGGGTAGTTATTTCGTTTGAGATGCAAATGATTGTTAGAGTTATTACTTTCAAGGACAAATTCAAGAATGAGAAATCTGAACAGGAAAAAATTAGTCGCCGCTTTCAGTTCTTTTATTTAATTTCTTTAGTGTGAAATTTAATATTGTCTTTCTTCTAAAAATTTTTGCTCATTAACGACCTAGATTCCTACTGCGCAAGCCAATATTCTTTAAGTGGGCCATCTTCCTCCTTGTTAAAAATCTTTGATACTCGTAGTAACATCTTAAAGGTGTTTACAGTGAAAGGTTGCAGACCTATCACTGACAATTATAAATTACAAATTGCTAAGCTTTATATTGACCTAAAGAGCTTGTGATGATGTTGATCATCGTAAAACTGTTGAATACAATCGAATCGCCGAATTGCAAGTCAACTTCGAACGCGTCATTTCATGCGTTTTTAGACACCTTTTTAAAATAATATTTACTATATTATATATAAGTAAACATCGATAATTACATTCTGAATGCGATCCTGCTACGCGTCGCTGTTTGACGTCGTAACCATTTTAGGTTCTAAAAGTACCTGTCCCATTCGTAGATAAAGAGGGAGGGCGACAGCAATTATCCTGCTGACACAATGTATATATATATATATATATATATATATATATATATATATTCTCCCTGTTTATTTATGTCTGTGTAGTCTGTCTTTATTCGAAAATTGGGATAGTTTCTATGAGCCTATGTTCTGCGGTAGCCACCAAAACTTAGATAATGATACTTTAAGCGTGGCAGAACGAATCGCTGTAGAGTTTAAGATGATGCTGAACACCTCTCAAACGCTTTCAACGGTAAACCTAAGTATCAGCCTTGTCAAAGACACAGAAGTAATAATATTTGTTCAATGACACTGTGTGATCTATCTACATAATTACCTAAGAAACGTGCTTCGTCCGTCACTTCTAAGGCGCGTGATTGGACAGAAGTTGACAGAAGTATTAGAAGTTGGCCTATATAGTTGTCGCATAAACGCGCGTGATTGGACCTAAATTTACTCGTTGCAAGAGTTTACAAAATTTTACGTTTCAAACAAGTATTATTCAAATCTGTGCAACTATATTTGCAGTTATTAAAATTAAATACATCCTGTGATGTAAGTATATTTGCTTTATTCAAACGGAATGCACACTTAATGTATGAAACTCGATTTTGAATCTGTTGAATCGCCGTTACTAATATACGGGTGTAAACAACGTTGTTCAGAGGGCGTTTCACGGGTAAACATTGCGACGGCCGCTGAATTTCCTTTCCTTCGAGGCGCAAGTTGTAGCCTTTCTGTGCAATTGGAGGAAACGGGTTGAATCGTAGCTATTATATTTTCCGATCCGTGATTCTTCATGGCTTAGCAGCTAGTTACATTAATTAATTAGCGTCGCCCTCCTCCTTTTTCCAGGGTTGGAGCTCTCATTTTACTCAACAGAATGCTGTTGATGAGCCCATTAGTGTTTACAGAAGCTTTCCCTACATCTGTTGATGATTCATTTCCCTGAAAATTTGAAAGAAAGAAGAATCTACCGATTTGATTATTATTCAACAGTTTAACGACGTCTTATAGCAACACAGGCTGTTGACGTCTTCAGAATTTTTTAATTTTCAGTTTGATTTCGTATATAGTTTTAATCCTTTATCTTTATGTTGTCTTTCTTTCTTTAGTCTTTCTGTTTTCTTTCTTCCTTTTGTGTTGTTATTGATTCCATTTCTGCATGACTGGTTGCTGAGACAGCAATATCCGACATATGGTTGTTGTAGATAGTAACGATGCATATACACAGTTCAACTTATTCTGCCTTGGTTTGGCCATTACGCCTCTTCAAATACATATTCATGAGTTCAATTGAGTATTAATTAATCAATAACTACTGCAAACTTTCATCGTCAATTATATTGCAAAAACAGTCAAAATCAGCAAAATATTTAAATAGAATTCTAAGATATAGATTGATTATGAACTAATCTAACTTATGACTACCTAGCCAGCCTAGATTAGCTAATAGCGCTTCTTAGGTCAGATATCTACCTCCCACGGGAATGGAGCAGATCTGCAGTGGATTTCTGTAGTGTTCATTTGGATTCTTTCTTTGTATAAATTCTGTTGATTGCTTCTTCTCGGATGATTGTTGCCTCTAGCCTCTTCACCTCAAATGTTTCTGTGCCGTCCTCCACTCGCACTCTAATGATGAATCGGACTTAATGTGATACTTGCGTAGCCTCGATTCCGTTGACAAGTATGTCAGAAGAGACACACTATAGATGCTGATATTAATCTCTCAGTCCATCTATATTAACGTGAAAAGAGTTTCTGCATTCCACCGCTCATGACCGATAGTTCGAGAACGAAAATAACTCCTGATTTCACACGGAGAATACATCCATCATTACTCGACGATCACAGTACTGTTCGCCACTACACCATTCGCCCCCTCAGCAGTTCTAGACGAATCAGGGTCAAATAACTGTCCGAACTCCTAAAACTTCTTTGAGAGTTCGCAACTTGAGAATTACGTGTTGACTTTTTCTCAGCACCAGCAATACTGAACATCTTATTGCAAACTCTCGCAGCCCGGATGACGCATTTCCGCCGTACAATCCCCAGCAGACGACCGATGGCCAAAATCAGACCTTTTAACATTGCCTCCTAAATGTCAAATTGCCAACGACCAGTTCTCCCCAACAACACTGTTACTAAGGACTCTAATTTAATCTTATAGCGCCTTTACATTATATTTATAGGCTGGCATTAATTAACTCTGAATTAATTCAAACTAATTAACATTGATTGCATATTATAATGTTAATAATACATAAGAAATGTGGGTTTTAATAGGAACATCGCTACACAGCTATTTAATAACATATAAATGATTATAACTTATAATATCCTTTATCACCGTCTTAAAGGTGTTTACAGAGATTTGTCGTCTAACTATGGGCTTTGGCGACATCACGATTGAATTAATTTTGGCCCGCCACTTAACTGAACACCTTGCTAATGGCGTGTCACTGACCGTTTGCAAACCAACCAGTCGACTGTAAGCCTAGCTGCTTACTAACTGACGACCTTCACCGCTTATTAAGGCATGTCACGGACTGCTCGTAGTATTTAAAAATGGGGAGGGGGCTTTTGTCCATGGGCCTTTTGTCCGGGGGCTTATCTCCGGTTTTTTTGTCCGTTTCCCTCCATGCCATCTGTCAGCTGCCGACGAGAATCCGTTGGGTGGTTACACTGCGTGTGCCCACCTCCACTGGCGACTCTTTTCAGCTCACTGTGACAAGTTGCGCATTTAACTACGACATTTAACATCAGTTAGGCCAGCGCAGAGAGCGCCAATGAGTTCATGTCTTGAAGGGGTGCAACATAAATACTTGATTACATCACATTGCTCACTGCAGACCATTGATCCCATTACAAGTGCTGAGCTACGCATCACCCTCATCTCTCCACCAAAGTTCCGGTGAAGTTGATCTTCTCTCAACGTTTGTACTCCAGAAGTTTGTCGACGCTTTACTTCTTGCCCTTCTCTACGACCGATCGATCTATCCAGGATGGAGCTCAACCACCGTCGTAGAAACTTTAAATTCTGTTTCCTATCGTCAAGCTTAGTGGTCTTGATTTATCTGACCCGCCAACCGATCGCAATTGTTTCATTTGTGTCAAAAATCATCGAAAAGACTGTTTCCTACCAGCTCACTGTTTATTTAGAGTCAAGATAAGGCTTGTGACTGGCACTGCCGGAGTTCAAGCAGGGACGGAATTAATTCAAAATGATAAGAATTACAGTGTGACTACAAAGATCATTGGAGTTAGCCTTTATCAAGGCTTAGGGAACAGTTATTAACTAATGTCCAGAACTATTTGATGTAGTCACTAAACTTGGTCTGCGTGTGCTAAAACAGCCTTCAAATAACTGATAAATTCAGTGTCTGTTCCACTGTCTGTCTATGTATGTCTATTTGTCCGCGTCTGTCTCTGTCTGGCTTTCTTACCGTCTGGATGTCTCTGTCAATCCATGTGTCTGCACCTATATGTCTGTCTGACTGACTGTTATGTGTTCCCCTTGTCGGTTTGAATGTTTGTCTGCCTCTGTCCTTTCTGTCCGTGTGTCTGTCGGTATCAATGTCTGTCGCTATCTCTGTCTCTGGAATTTTTACAGATAAATTAAATATTTTTCCGACTTCCAGACGATCTCGAGATATTTATCATTAGACATAAAACAATGTCTCAAAATCGAACGGTAGTATACACTAAATACAATCGATGGAAATTCTAGTTTAACAGCCTCATCGGGCGCTCCTTTAATAAAAGTAGGTGTAATTGATCTTTTCCGTTGTGGCCGCCATAGCCGACGAAGAGAGAATAGAACCTTCCGTGCAGAGCGAGGGATTTGAATGCTAACCGATCGTAGGATTGCATGTATAATTATTGCCATGGACCCGTGTATGGGATAATCAGATTTTACATCATATCCAGCTCAAAGTCGATTAAATAACAAATCTTCAATAAAATATCCAAAAGCGCTGATTGATGTCGTAAGAATAATATTGGTATAGAAACGCAGTCGTCACTAGTTCCTCCTCCCCAAGTCAGCACTTAATAATTTTAGACTCAACTGAGACACGTGCGGTGATTAGCACAAATGGTTCGACGCTTATGCATTGCATACTCAAAATATGTATTCATCAGTCGATTAATTAAAGTACTCAAAACTGTCTAATTATAGAATAACTTCACGAAAAGGATTGGCTATAAGTGGCTACAGCCCTTCACTAATTAGTCCGAGAAATCTATTTTAATGTTCGTTTTTGAGAAATATCAAATTTAAATAATTAAACGCAATAGACAACCACGCGCGGTGTTAACACGCCAGAAGCGCCACCATATTGATCAAAATTATTAATGATAGTTATACCTAATAAATAATTAACTGAAAACTGTAAAACTTCCCACTGATATAGGCTGCATTTAATGCATTGGACTGTGTGAAACTAGTCAAATCGCCGACTTGTAAATACCAAACGCAGCATTATATGCGCCTTTAAACACCTTTTAAACAGATCTGTAACTATAATATAATGACCCTGAACTCCATAAATTTTATTTAATCGTTCTAAAACTAACGTCGAAAAATGCAATTTTAGGCTGAAAAAGTGCCAGCCCCATGCCTAAAAAATTAAGTAGTGGTCGGCGTTAAGGTTACCTGTTGGCACACAGTGTAGCTAAAATTGAAACCTTTACTGTTACAACTGAGGTCATGTGACAATTGTATTTGTAATTTGTAGCTTCTATTGCGTCGGTCTCAAATGCCAGCAGATTCAGTCCCTGCACACACACACAAACTTTCCGTCATGAGTTCGAATGTACATGTACCGTTCTACAATGTAGGCTAGGGAAGCAAATAAAGCAAACAACATGGGCTAAATTTCTGCTGACAGAGAATTGAAAATGAGATTTCTCGGTTTAATGTCCTGCTCGCTAACCACTGCACCACTTAGCCTATAATCAACGGAACGGTCTTCCTCTCTCTCACTGAGGACCAAACTAATGACTGGCTTCTCTTCATCTGCCTCGCACTCTCTAAAGGTGTTTCTTCTCCCGGGGTTCCGTGATGAGAGCGCCTACGAGTAATTATTCTTTCGGGAGGCGCTATATAAGACTGCGATGCGATATTTACTACGCATATCATCCTTGTCATGGATGCGTCGTTAAATAAACTTAACTACACACACAAAAACTATTTACTATTCCTATGAAACAGGATCGGAGGTGCGACTAGACGAATATCGTCGATTATTGTAACGATACAGCATGTAGACATATGTATATATATATATATATATATATATGTATATATATATATGTATATATATCCATACCAAACCCATGCACACACTCACGCAGGATCTGATGTGAGTGTTGAACTAGTGCATCATGTAGTATTGCATCTATGGAACTTTATAGCGCTACCATATAGCACTAATCGGATTAGCATTAGTCCCAAAATCCAGCTGGGGAAGGGATTGGGGTAGCTGCCACCTTGCCCACTCGTGCCCGTGACGACGATTCTGTGAGCTAATAAGCTCTGAGAAAATAATTATTACTGCGAAGATAGTAGCTGTGCCGAACTATGTAGGGATAGATGCCTTATTATTAATCAAGTGCTTAACGTCGTCCTATGACTACGACTGTTAACGGGTAACCGTTTACTCGTTACCCGCCCGGACAATGAAATCGGTTCTCTGGTGCCCAACATTTCGTAGAAATTGGTAGAGATTTGCAGTTACCTACATTTCCTAGCAAAATGTCCGCGTGTTCGAGTATTATTTGCAACATTCTTATTTACAAAGATATTTTTCGCATCCTTCTCCTCATCATTTCCCTCACCAATTTCATCATCTATTCAATCTTTACTTCGAACATTCTCATTTATACAATCATTCTTCAAAATGACGTCATCAAAATCACACTTACTGATCATTTTCTAGCTCAAGACCATAGACATCAATTTGAGCATCTTCTCTCCGCAATTCAATTTTATTATTTACATCGATTTCATCATTCTTAGGATCATTTCCTAATATAATTTTCCTTTTTGAATGTTGGTCGATTTTCTTACCATCCTTTCCTTCGGTCATCTGAGTAAGACTTTTCTGTTGCATTTGTTGATTTCGTTGATGGGGTTGTGCACTTAGGGATGAGACCTTCTGAGTAGAGAAACTTATTATCTGGCGAACGCATATATATATATATATATATATATATATGGCGTCATTTGCCAACGTCTTAGAGGTGTTTAAAGAGAATCGTTGTGTAACAAGGATTTCAGCGATTTCTATGTCGCCCTTAACCGACCTCTTATGCGCAGATCTGATTGATCATAATAATGGAAGCTGTAAAAATATTCTAATCGACCTTAACAGCATTTCCTGCCACAATGCGTTGAAAATCTGTTGAATACAATTCGTTCGCCGACTTATTAGTCAATAGGAAATGCTGCAGACTGTAATTAACCTTTAGACACCTTTAAAACTGATACATCAACTTAATATAAATGAGATGACCGCTATTACAGGGATTAAGATACAACCCGAAACTAACAAGCACAGAGTCTAATCTCCAGAACTGAGTAATTGATGAGCAGTAATTGTTATGTATTAATAGCATTTATTGTACAAAATAATCCAGCAGCTTTTTCATCATAGGATATAGTGTCGCGGGAATTAATTGAATCCAGGTCCAAAACACTGCTCTTCCCGGTTCAAAAATCAAGGGAGTGTTTTTTTTAGACGGGGCTAAATGCTCAGCTTATCCTTCAAAGGAGTAAATTATCATTAGATTATTCAGCGCTCATGAATAAGCTGGTGTCATGCGCTTAGCTTTAAAGTGGGGCTTTAGAAATTTGGAGAATTAAGTTTACGATTAGCGTAGTCCTCCTCTTTCATTAAGGCTTGTTGGCTAACCAGTCAAAGTGCAAACAGTGGTGGAATTGTATCGAATTGAATACCTTGATTTCCTTTACGAATATAATCAAAAACCGCTTGAAAGGTGTTTATTGCTATTTGTTCTTTTGATACTTTTCATCGTGTGCAATATAAATTATTGGGTTGTTGATATAGTAACGCCCGATGGGTCTCGAATGGCGCATGCTACACATCATGTCATTGCGAATTTACGAACATAATGCTGCAGATTATAGTAAGCTTTTAGACACCTTTCAAACGGTTTCTTCAACTCAATAATTGTTTTAGTGTACGTCCATCATCATCAAACAGACCAAAGTAATTGTACTCAATTGGCATTGTAAATCATAATTCGTAACTGTCTATTTCGGTCTCTGTGTGTGTCTCAATTCGCCTATCTCCGGGCCTGTCGCTGGGCCTGTCTCTCTCTGTCAGACTGTCTGTCTGCCTCTGTCAATCTATGGTTATGCGTTTGTTTGTCTTATCTGCTTGTGTGTCTGTCTGTCACTGAATTATCTGTCTCTTTGTCTGTCGGTGTCTTTCTCTGTCTCTGCCTTTGATATTAAAATCGATTGATCGCTATGATTTCAAAATTATTTCTATATATTCACAATGACGTATAAAATACAAGCCGTCACAATCAATTGGTATATAATACCGTTTTCATATTTGAATTAAGTTTGATATTTCGTTATGCTGTCATGTATCATTCCGATTAAGAAGCTATATTTAATATCTTGATATTTCTAGAATCTTCTATAGAGATAATTGGAATTTAGCGTTGATGGCCAACACAACTCAAAGGCGCTGGATCGGTCACTGCTAACATGTGCCTCTATTAGTAGTAATAGTAGTAGAAGTTTCCGTTTACCGACACGTTCTCTCCATCATCCTCTAATTCTATAAAGGCGTAATTTCTCCACCGGGACTACCGTGATGAGCAGTTATTTTCTAGAGAGGTGCTTTATAAATCGATGGATTGGATACGACATTCGCTACGCATACGAAACAAAAGTGAAGATGAAACTGGACGTTGATCGTCGTAACGAAACACACAGGTTTCGATCGAGTTCGAGAAATGTGTTTTCCGAGCTATTTACAATTGAGATTCGATGATGTGAGCGGCGAATCAACATCAGTAACATCTTTCTTTTCTGCGACGGTGTAAGGCACTTAAATAAAATTTAGGTTAGTTTGTGGTACATTATGCAATGAATGTACGTAAATTGTTTCGTAAGTATGTACTGTATATATACGTATATATATATATCAGATTTAAATAAAAATATATAAATATATTATATTTGAAACAATTCTTGTACATTCACGCATGCGCAAACGCACGCACACGGAATCTGATATGAGAACTGAACTGGTCCTGGGCTTTACGTTATGACTAAATGGTTATGAGGTGAAGGCGGTAATACTGACCACGGCGTTGATGATGACGTCGATGGTGATGTTGATGGTGACGTCGCCGGTTCATGAAATTTTATTTCACAGTTTTAACATTTCGATCGGACTTCACGGCTGTGATGTTTATCGGATTGATGTTAAGTAGCGCAAATATGTAATTCTCCTAATACAGATCAGTATTGCATCATCGATGATTATTGGGATTGTTATAAACATCGTCAGGTTAATTGCTATGCAAAACTGTTACAGAAGTCTGTAGACGGTGGAAATTATTATTAATCCACAGTTTAACGTCGTCATATGACGTCTATGGCGATGAGAATAAGGTAGGTAGTTGTTGAACGCATTGTACTTATAGCGTCAGTTACCACCATTTTGAAGGTGTTTACAGAAATGCTTTGTCTTACTGTAGCATTTTGCTCCTCTATTACAGTTAGAGGCGCTATATAGATTTGGTGAAGACGACAATTATGTAGAATGTGATATCGATGACGGCGATGGCGGTGATGATGACGTTGATAATGATAACGAAAATATCTCTTGAAATCGGTTCATGAAGTCATTTTTTGACCGTTATAACATTTCGATCGGACGTCATTGATGTGATATTTATAAGATTGATGAAGGTGTTGAGATAAGCATATACGCAATCCTCTAAATATTAATTAGTATGGCTGTCATCAATTCTGCATGTTAATAAATGTTAATGATGTTGTCAAATTATGACCCTACAGTGTAACTTGTTTTCATTTATTATTTAGCGACATTAGTAATACAGTTAATTGCGTCTGTAGAACATTATGCCATGCGATGATATTAAGTTTATGGTATATCACAAAGAATTAATAATGTATACTACTGCAAAAAACTTTCATATGCAAGAAATGTTGAAATATAAGTATCGTTAATGATTGTTGTTCGCGTAAACGAGATATTTAATCTGATCTAAATGCTCCTTAACATTATTATAAAGATATATTTTAAGCAGTAATTATGCCTTTGAAAAAACAACTTAACCCACTGACTGTCTTCACGAATGTAATTATTGAGCAATGAAAAGCGGTTGGAAGGTGTTTAAGAGAGCACTACACTTTGCTAAGTCTTGTTCTTAAAATCGTTTTCTGCCAAAAGAGTCATGATTTATCATAATGAAGGTGATTAGCATTAGAAAATAGACAAGTAATGTTTTGTCGACCTGGAATATTGTCTTACGCCTTGTCGTAGGCCATTAATCCAGATAATCGGTCATGGTCAGGTCTTAGTACTTACGTCGTAATTAGAAAACTTGGCAGTAATATATCGACGAAGTGCGTAGCGTATTATATATTCGACAAACGTCCATATTATTACCTAACGTCCGGCGTTAATATTATACATGGCAATACGATTTATGTAGCACAGTATAAAAAGCGTACTATGAAAACAAAGGCTCAATATTCAACTCAGAATCATCTTATATGTACTGTTAAAATGTTAACTGTCCGATTCTATTTGTCCCTGGAAGGATTAATTTTTCCAGGAAGTTGGTCACATCTAAAAAAGAAATCACTTCCCACGACTGTTAGTTCGCGAAGAGCATTGTTTTGGTGCTGGTATCAATAATTAATTGCGAAGTCACTTTAACCTAAGATTAAAGAACACACGGACAGTGTTTTGTACCGAAGTTAATAATTAGCCTCCTACAGCGCGGAATGGACGTCAGTTGGCGAGTATTTAATTGTGATTATGGTCTTCACCAATATATATAGTCAAGAAATCCGTTTTAAAGGTGTCAGAAGTGCATTGCTATCCGCAGACTTTCGTATTGACTTGAAAGTCGGTGAATGGATTGTATCCAGCGGTTTCACAGCGTCTTAGGGGCACAGATGACTCCGAGCGATTTTAGACGATTTTTGGCTCCTTCAACATTCGTCACACGTCATCGCAAGTGGTTTAGCCCCCTCAAACACGACGTCACAAGGCTCTGACCGCCCCACCCCTAAAAACAAGATGTCCAGAATGTCATGCAAATATTCTTATAATTATCAAAATATTTAATCATAGCTATAACGGTACTTGGAATTGTAGTCGTAGAACGAAGATAAATGGAGAAAGTAAAATTATTAAAATTATTAAAATTTCATGCTTTTCATCTTGAGGAAAGCATGAAATGTTAATAATCTTAAGGAAAGTTCTTGTAGAATCATTAAAATTATGAGCTCCATCCTGGATAGATCGGTTGCAAAGAAGGGGAAGAAGTAAAACGTGGATACACTCCTGGAGTAGAAACGTTGGGGTGAGGATAAAGTTCACAGAATTTTGGTGGAGAAGTGAGAAAACTGAGAATGATACGGCGCTACTCAGCACTAGTAATGAGAACTATGCTGGACAGTCTGCATTCTGTAGGGAAGAAAACCAGTAGGTCTGTGGTGTCCTGCCGGATTTCAGCAGTCTAAGCGGTGAAGGAAGCCAGAAAGTCATCAGCTGTAAGGCCGGCCAAGAAGGGCGTCAGATGTGGCCCAGAAACGCTTACCGTCTATCGTTGCGCTGTTGCACTGGCAGCAATCTTAGCTTCCAAATAAGTTCACTACTTGTCCCGGTAACGCAGACTCGGCGACTATAGCACATAGTATGAGCGTGGATAGATCTAATCACAAAATAAAGCAGCATCAACACATAAAGCTAGACATTTCTTGGTTAATGAACGCTTTCGGCCACTGGAGACTCAAAAACGAACTCGTTTTTTAAATCGCCTGTACCACTTTGCACTCAACTTTATAAGGTTTGGCTATTGACTGTTCATGTTCTACTGCCTGCCTTTCTGTTTCGAGAACTTATCCTGTTGCGGATGACTCGAGAGTGGCTTTGGTGAGCTATCAGTTGATGCCTTTGCATCGAATTACTAATAACAATTTCCAGACGACTAAATTTACTCCATTCGGCTAAGCGACAAAAATTGTTCCACTCTCTTCACGAATATAAGTCGTGTATTGATATTCCTCCATTAGCGCGAAGTTTTGCTCCTAGTGCTATGAAGCAACATTTTTGTACTTTATTTTGTGCTCCTGCTTTGCCTATTAGGAAAACAAGGTAGTTGCAGTGTAACGACACTGTGTGATAACAAAGATCATTAGCGTCGTCCTCCTCTTTTATGCAGGCTTGGGACTGGCACTGGCCGAGTACAACCAGTGGCAAAAAATTTATTGATCCGACGAAACTGTTTAAAAGGTGTTTAAAAGCACATTATGTTCTGCAGCGTTTTGTCCTTAATTTCGCTTACTAAAAAAAGCCTGACAAAAGCATGGTCATGACTCTATTAATGTACTGTCGACTTGGAGTCGAGTGCTAGGCCAATATTCCAAATATTTGAGTCGGTCAGGGTCAGGTTTAGTTTCTGCTTCGTTATATGAAGATATGGCAGACAGCCTGTCGCCGAATTAGTAATTTCTGCCAAATGTGTAGCTCGCGCCATTCGAGTCCAGTGGAAATGCTCACGTCTAGCAATCCCAGTCGTTTGGTCCCATCTCAAAATAGAACACTCAAGGGATTTTTTATTCGCTAGGTGTAGTACTAGTGCTTTGGTCCTGGAATCAGTTAACTCCCAAGTCATCACATCCTATGATAAGAATATTTTCTGCAAAAATGTATCTAGTCTTATTCAGCGGCGGAATAGACGTTATTAACAAATAATTATTCACATTTGCAATTACCATCTCGGCTCCGCAATCACTCAATCATAGACAATGATCAATCAATCGTTGTGGCGATTAGACTGTATTTTTGTGGGAATGGATTGCAGTTTAACAGCACTGTGTGGTAACCAGGACCTTTAGCGTCGTCCTCCTCCTTTATCGAGGCTTGTGACTGGCACTGGCCGAGTACTACCAGTGACGAGTAAGTTATACATGTTCGGTCGTCACAAATAGCGTAAATAGATCCGTTTTAAAGGTGTTTAAAGGCGCATTACAACCTTTAGCATTTCGTATTGACTTGCAGGCCGGCGATTGAACTGTATCCAACAGATTTACAATGCGTTATGGCATTAAGGGCCGTTAACGCCGATTAGAAAATTTTTACAGTTTTTGGTTATCATCAGCCAGACCTGAGTGTAAAAAGTCGGTAAAGGGCTCAATAATATCACTAAAATATTAATTAGACGACGCATCTCTATAAACACCTTCAAGATGGTCGAAAGTAATGCCATATCTACAACGAGCCAAGGAGTTTAAAAATAATTATTTTGCAGATAAAGACAAGCCAAAAGGTATTCAATTGTGTTCCTGCCTAAACAGAGAGAGGCCTAGTCGATATTATGACAACCACAGGTTCAGAAAGCAACAAAGCACAAAAGAGGACGTTTGCCACAAAATGCAATGTAGCAGATTTGGAGTAACTCCGCTTATTATGCATTGTTTTGCTAACTGATGTATTTTATTTTTATGATATCATTGAAATGACATTTAACATCACTTAGGCCAGCTCAGAGAGTGCTTCTGAGTAGGTATCTAAAGGACGCTATATAAATGTTCCATTACATTACACATCAAGCGGGGTCTTGGGACAGATCCTTTAGATGAAGTCCAGAGTCGCATTTTATAATCTACGATATTGGACAAAGGCTAAAGATAACACAGCGAGCCTAACTGAAGAACCCAGTCGGAAGCATATACGACATAATGATATTTGGTGTTCTACAAGTGCAAGTAGGATCATGTAAAAGGATGTTCTTGAAGGAAACTCTCACTTCCATGTTCTGTTTTGTTTTTCTGTGAAGGGGAATTCTGAGAAAGCAGAGATAAGTAGGTCTTAAATGAATACATAATTTCAATTTCAACTTTAACACTGATTCTAAGAAACATTGTTATTAACAACTACTTTCAAGGGCAAAAATAAACAATTTCAAAGTTTTGTGACCATGATTTTTAATTGATTCTTGGTTTGAATGTTTAACATTTACATGTTTAAAGGACGTAACTTGGATTTAAAAAAAATTGTTTCACCTTAATGAAAAAATTACAAATAACTTTTTTATTTTCCAAACATTTTCGAAAAAAATAATTATTCGCGTGGCACAACATCCAAATCTCATAACAATACAACGTACTACGTTTGTGCAATATTTCGAAAGTGGCATTTTAAGCACATTTAAACATCTTTTAAACGAATTTTTGCTCTATATAAATTCGAGGAGCGTCAAAATATCGACAATGTGTTTCTAACAGTGACCCTGGCATGTGCAGATCCTTGAAGTCGTCACTAAGGCTACCAAAAAAATCACGACCCGGGTACCCGTCGATCTGCGCACTCGAGTACCGGGGTGATACACTCACAAATTAGCGATGCACAGAATCGCGACTATTTCAAAATAACGATCGTTAAAACAGCGATTTTAATATGAAACTCTGTCAAATGAATTTTTTTATCGTCAGTCTAGTAAATTAACTAAAACATCATTTTCATCAATGAAACTAAAAGTTTCATAAGAAGCTATAGGCCTACTTCCATTAGTCCGACTTCCGTTTTCAATAACATTACGTAATCAAGAATCTAAACTATAGACCAAAAATCAACTCGTTGGGAAGCAATTTCACGCCAAGTTCGAAACTGGGCTGTATCCTGGGATGTCGAGAACACAACATCCCACAAAATGTCGCACTTTAAAAAACAGTTTATTGTGAAACTAGAAGGTTCCTTGCAGTGTTGTATGCAAGACCTTAAACTTCAAGACCAAGACGAGACCGAGACCGAGACAGTGAGGTACCGAGGCCGAGATGCTAGGTTCAAGACAGTTCGAGACCGTAATAAACAAGTGATCCTATATAAAAGGCTGCAAAATACTAATGTATCAGTTTTCGGGAATAAGGTTCATTTGTAATTTCAATTTGAAACTTAATTATAATGCATATTGTATCAATTCCCAAGAATAGCTTGTATATTGCCGAGTTTTATCTTTTTCGATATTTCTTCTTCGGCCTAGAGCAAAATTGTAGGACCGTTAACGCGAAACTTATCGAGACCGCTTGTTCGAGACAAAACAAGACTTTCACTTCAAGACAGTTTTAAAAAAATTCGAGACACTACCTCGAGACCGAGACCGAGACACTAAAAAACTAGTTTAATCTTGAGACGTCTCGAGATCAAACTACCTCTGGTTCCTTGATGAAAATAGAGCTTCATTTATAACGGGTTTTAATATTGAAATATATATATATATATATATATATATATATATATGATTGTATACCAAAAAGATGGAACGATATGTCAAAATGCGTAGACGAACATAAGTAACAACGATTTATTATTAGAAATTAATATAATAATGTAATTGTTAATATTTGAACAATACATGTACATTCAGAAACAAATTAAAACTCTTCCACGAATAATTATTATCGCTGTTTTGATGGTTGCTATTTTGTGATCGCGGTTTTGGTATTAGGGGTTTTCACCTCCGGACGTTTCACCTCTAGGGGCTTTCACCTCAACTATCAAATTAAAAGACTGACGCGCAAACAATGCGATTACCATGACACTAATAAGCAAAATGTTATAGAATGTCAGTTATTGCAATACGGCATTTCGAAGCAAATACCTTGCTTCGAAATGCCGCAAACATACAAATAGTCCAACGCACAAGATTTATTCATACCCCACTGATCCCCATACAATGCGACTATCGCGACACTAATAAGTTATGTTTGTCCCTTGTTATTTTTCTAGTAACTTTTATAGACAGGGAGTTCAATTTAGGAGTTTCATAAGAAAATCGAGCAGATATGGGAAGGTGATCCGATACGTCAGCAACCAAAATGACTGAGTTTATGAGATTATGGGGGAATTCGTAAATATTTTGTGAATAGGCGTTGCTGAGCGGATATCAATCCTAGTGGGTTTTGGGAAAACCTGAAGAAAGTGTTCAGAAACAAGGTTATTATAGAATATATTCGAATCAGTGTGTTAACATGATTTAAAAGATCAATGTTGAAACCCTCTGCAGGCATAACCTCCCTAGTGCGATGGTTTAATTTTGTAAGCAGAATTAAGTCAATACCTAACGCACCATTTAACGCGTTTTAAACACCGTTTTAACAGATTTATAACTATATACTTTTGTGCCGACTTTTTACTCAGACTTAACAAGAATACCAGTTCCACACCTTTAAAAAACGGCAAGTACAGGGATATCTTACTTGGATTTCCGATTCCCAGTCAGTAGAGTGCAGGGCTATTCAATTAGATTTAGTCAAGGGCCAAACTAGAGAAATCTGGAGATGGTGGCGGGCCAGAGGCTCAAGGAGGGGTTTGGGGAAGGAGGCTGATGAGCACCCTCCAGTAAATTTTTAAAAATAATACATTTGCAAAATATATAATATAATTCAAATAATTATAATTATAATAATAATAATTCAGAAACATAGATTTTTTTTAAAATCCTTAAATTTTAAAATTTTGACATAGGTCCGCGGGACAGTTGTTAGGCCTTCGCGGGCCAGATTTGGCCCGCGGGCCGCTAATTGAATAGCCCTGGTATAGTGTATAGCAGTTAATTCTTTGATGGCGCAAGATCTGTATATTTAAAGGTGACATAGTGGCCAAATAATGAGACTCAACCACAAAAAAGTTCAATTTATCTGGATGGGCAGTCGCCAGCAGTTTATGAAGCTTGAATTAACTGCCATTGCTGCTGTTGTCCAGGACCTTGGAGTCACGTTGGACCAAGAACTTACCTTTGCCTCTCATATTCACCATATTTGCTGTGATTCATACTACCAGTTGCGTCAGCTTCGAACTCTACCGCTCGCTAAGTCCAGACGCCACAGCTACCCTTGTTCACGCCTTCATCACAGCCCAACTGAATTACTGTTGCTCACTCTATGCAGGCCTTCCCGCTGGGCGGTTGCATTGCCTGGAGCGGGTCCTGTGTTCTGTTGCACATCTTGTCGGACGCATTCCTAAATTTGGCCTTGTCTCCGGCTGCATGCTGGATGTGGTCCACTGGCTCCCCCTCAACAACGAATCTCGTACCGTATCATCTCTTTGGTATGGCGGTCCTTGCTAGGTCTCGCCTCTGCCTATCTTCGCGATCTCTGTTGCTCTACTTTGAGTACACCGGTTCACCGCTCTCTCCGCACTACTGAATTATACTAGACCAGCTTTGAAATAACTGACAAATTGACTGTCTGGTCTGCATGTTTGACTGTCTATGTCTCTCTCCGTCTGTGTAAGTGTCTGTGCCTATCTCTGTCTGTCTACTTGACTCACTGTCTGTCTCTGTTTTTCTATATGTCTGTGTCGTTTTCATCATGTAAAATACATAATAATTATAACTACAGTGATCACAATAACATTGAGAGTACCCAATGCAGTGAACAATTGGAGACCCCAAAGGAGGGGACCGTTCCGCTAACAGAGGTCGCCCAATTTCAACCAATCATTCAAAATGTGAAGCTATTCAATAACATCTAACCAAATCGTAAACGTCATAACAATAAACAAAGTTCACACAGTCAGACCAAATCTATTTATAAAGTAATGCATCATTGACATTTAAAGATTCTGATCAATCAAAAGTTAGTGGCTGGTGGTTGTCTTGTCTGTTTACGTCTACTTGTCTCTTACTTATCTGTCTGTGTATACCTATCTGTATCCTTCCCTGCTTCTGTCCCTGTTTGTGATATCGTTGCCAAATAATCAATAGATACCAACAGTAATAAAAAAATTATATTAAAAACAATGTGCCTCTCAAAATCAATCGGAATATCATGCCGCCAGCTATTTGAGTTGAGTTTTATATTATCGTGACATAACAAGTAAAATATTAATGATGAATCAATATATTTATTATTTAAAAAAAGGTATTCATCTGCTGTAATCAATTGCTGGTGTCAAAAGAGGTTTATGATTCTGGTTTCTCTAACATCCATAATCTAACTGCACTAAACATATTTAGTTCCTTTAATTAAGTTAAGATTTAGGACACTGCACTTACAGAATACATTTTAAAATATCATCTCCACTATATTCTTACTATTAATTCCTGATGTTAGAATGATGTTTCCATTATTACTTATTATCATGAGTATATATAAGATGTGTCTGAATTCCACAGCGATCGTCTTGTCAAGACTGAGCAACGCGTGCGCTCAAGAATACTTATGGTGATAGTTGCTACAGTATTAAAGGTGTTTACGATGAAGCAGTGCTTCCGTATCAGCAACAGATATACTACCCATCACCGATATCTCATGTTATATCTGACTGACAATAAGCTGAAAATTTTAGAAATTTGTGGAATGCTCAATAAATGATTGTTGATCAATTAAGGTAGACCGTACAAATAGTAGATGTCGTTTCTATTTTAAAGGTGTTTAACGACATCAATTGATGTCTTTCAACATTTCTCTGTTTCCTGCAGTGTTTTGACTGCAGCTTCTGTCGCCTGCAGTTCCTTTGCTTTTGAGGGCTCTTGTTCTTATTCTCGCTCTTCATTGCCTTCATCGTTCTCTTGATATAATATCATAAATTTGTTCAATTTCAAACTGACAAAAGCAGTATGATTTCAACAATGCCGCATGTTGAGAGATGACAAGCGCTATTCCAAGAGTCGAATGTAACTGTTGACAGACATGCAAGGCGCTATTACGTTACGTTTCTGATTTATAAAACCCAGTTTGCTTGTGTCCCGAGATATCTCTCTGACTATTTGCGAACGTCGTTATCAGCAGCGTCATCTCGTTCCTCTGTTGATCGTCTTGATCGTTAGTGCCTATCACTAAGTCTGTCATGGTTCAACACCGGATGTGTTTGATTGTGTGGGTCCATCTACCTGAAATGAACTTCCTCCATCACTAAGTACCTAACTAATGACTGGATTATCTCCACCGGCATCTAGCTCTTTAAAGTAGTTTCTTTTCCCTCGGAGTTTATGTGCTGAGAGCGCCTTTGAATAGTTATTCTGTGAGAGGCGCTATATAAATTTAAAGATGCCATACGATATTCAGTTGAACCAACGCCGCCTAGTGAAAAAAGGACTTGCTGACGTTAGGATGGTACGGGAAGCGAACTCGCATCCCTTGCCCTGTACTCTAGCGTCTACAATCTATTTCCGTTGCTTTTGACTTTCATTTCTGGTTGGTTTATCGCATCTCCTCAATATTTGTTGTTTATTTGCGAAGATAAATCGCTCTAGATATGTTTCCATTCGTTCCTCGCCATCACTCCGATCTTCGCTTTCAACTGTTTATTCTTTAGTAATTGGTTGTATTTTGAAAGAACGCAGTTGGCGATGGTTCACTTTATCGACTTTGTATGATGCCAAACGTCATTGACATCGCCCTCCTCCTTTTTCGGCTCAGGATTGGCCCTCCACGGAGTGGGAACCGTGGTTGAATTTCGACAGATGTTAGTGTGTAGTGTGCCTCGGTTAAAGATACCTGATTGTGTTCGTAGTAGCATGTTATGTGATTCGACATAATTGGTGTCGATGTCAACATGCTTTAAAATGAGACTGTAAAAATATACTAATCGACGTCAACGGCCTTTGATGCCACGACGTGTTTTAAATCTGTTGGATACAGTTTATTTATCGGCTTACAAGTCAATACGAAATGCTGCGGATTGTGATCTGCCCTAGACCCCTCTAAAACTGAGCTTTCGACTCCTTATATTGGCGACGAATGCATTAAAACGAAGTAAATTTTCTGGCTTCCTAAAAGTACACGATCCAATGATGACGTTGAACTGAGCAGTTGCCTGAGGTGGTAATTGCTAATGTAATTAATATCTTCAATGAGGCTGCATACAATACAATGCAGTACAATAGTAACAATACAACTGTTACTTGACATCGCCCATCTTACAGCTTAGCTTAGAAATGCACACACGCCTCGGGGCCGCAAATTCAGGTGTGATGCAGATCAATAACTGCGAATTACTTGCTCAAGGTCCCTACACAGTGACTCCTCAGACGAGATTCGAACCCGCTCACTCAGCGCACACTGAGCGTTCCGGACTGACCGCTTTAACCAATCGGCCACAGTAATATGTATACTATATATATATATATATATAGTAATGTTTTCATCTCAGGAATTAATTGATTCAATGGTCAAAACACTACTTTTCGCGAAACATAAAGAATTCCGGGACTACATGTATTTTCCTATGAAATGGGACCAAATGAGTTTTTAGAGTTAAACTTTCCAAGGACAAAATTAATCGCCCAGTTAAACCGTCAAAGGACAAATCGAATCTAGCAGTTGATCCATCCAAGGACAAAGCAATGTATGCCAATTGACTGGTAGTGCTTTGACTTCTTATACGAACATAATTATTGAGCCAATGAGACCGTTTTAAAGGTGTTTTAAATACATTAAACATATAAGCGTTTACGGTTTCTTCGTTCTTCTGATTATCCTATCGTGTGCTACATAAATATTTTGTCGCTCCTATAGTGAGCTCATACACTGGTCTCGAATAGCACACGAAGCTTCACATTATGTCCAATGCATGCCAATGCTTACATTACTAATGCAAAACAAGGCTATCTGCCATGTTTTCCAGTGACGACACAAGTACTTGACCCGACCCAAACGGACTCAATTATTTCGAGTATTGGCTTAAGACTCGACTACAAGTCGACAGAACATTGACTGAATCATTCTACAATACAAACTACTTTCATTCTCATAAGTCATGACTGCGCTTTTGTCAGTTTGTTTTCTTCAGTAAGCGAATTTACGAGCAAAATGATGCATATGATAATTTGCTTTAAAACACCTTTCAGTTTCGTTGGCTCAATGACTAACTCAGCACTGACCAACTCAATCGTCGAGACGATTATCGAGTTTAAGAGTAAAATATTATATATAGCATTGATGAAATGCGTTTTATGGGTGTGCAAGAGGAACATTTTATAATCCAACAGTTCAAAGACGATTTATGTGCTCAACAGCTGTTAAAATCCTTAGAAAAATGTTCTTTACAGACGTCAACGCTTTGACTTTTATCAGCGCTTCATTGTTGGAAAGTCAATGAGTTTAATGACATCATATGACAGCAGAAGTCATTGATGCTTTAAATTAATTTTATAAATAATATTTTAACAGTTCTGCGTTCGTTTAAATAGGTCTAAGTCAGTGTGTTTTTGATCCGCCTGCAAGCGCACTGATGGAACATCAGATATGGACAAACTCACAAAATAAACATTACAAGCAATTACATAAAAGACGTCCTATGAGTTGTGTCAGAAAAGAGAACGCAAGCTATGTGATTACGATCGCTATATGAATCGATTCATTTGTAGGTCTATGGTATTTGAATAATAAAACCTCATCACCGGGTTAATGCGTCAGCACTTGGGATCCCTCGATTGTGCGATCGAGGATGTAGTGAGTAGGTAACACTGTTTAAAGGAGGAAGCAGTCAACCTAGGACATGGTAAGGGTTGTGTAGCGCGGAAGAGAGAGGAATCTGCACGACCACTAAGGTCATCAAAAGGTCACCTGGTCAAGTTGCAGAAAATTTTGATTATGGCTAGATACTAATATTATTATTAATAATGTGTTCGTTGCGAATGACTGAGAATATTATTTTGAAACTCCTTATGAAAGCAATGATTAGAGAGTATTGTGGGCGTACATATAATGTCAGTTGCAACCGTATTAAGGGTGTTTATGGAGATGCCTTGTTCAATGGAGGCAAAAGACAACCTAGAACATATGACAAGGTTTTTGTGGCATGGAAGAGAAAAAGAGGAAACTGCACGACTACAAACGTCATCAAAGGTCAATTGATCAAGTGGCAGAAACTTTTAATTAAGATGAGATAATATTATCAATGCGAATGCTTTAGGTTGACCGTATCTACGTCGTGAGCGAATTTGAATTACAATGGCTGTCACAAGCATCTCCATAAAATTATAGCGTTATTTACTACCAACTTAAAGGTGTTTACAGAGAAGCGCTGTCTGACAAAGGATTTAACGACATCATGTCACCCTTAACCGACTTCACATAGTCAGACACGATTTGTGATAATTGGAAGATGTGAAAATATTCTTATCGAGGTCAACGGTATTTTGCGCTATGACGCGTTGTAAATTATTTGGATACAATCCATTCGTCAACTTACCAGTCAATATGAAGTGATTCACATTGTAATGTGCCCCTAGACTCCTTTAAAAGGAATTCTTCCGCTCCTATGTTTAGGCTAGGGGTCATCAGAAGACATCTGAGAGATTTCAGAGATGCTAAGGGCTTCTGGGCCAAATTGTGTCGATGAGTAAAGCGACAATTGTCAGTTCCGATCGGAGACACTAAACGGGGTCAACGGGTAGCCCTTCGCTGACACCTAAGTCCACCGCTATAAATATGAGACAAAATACGTTTTCGTACAAAATACTTCAGATGTGCTTTCATCTCAGGATGTAATGGTTAGCGCATCACTTGATTCTAGGATAAAACACTACTCTCAGTGAATAAACTATCCTCTGTTTTCATGCCAAGTGACTGGTAGATTTGACTTATTTAAGGACATTTTGATCAGCGTAGTGCTCTTAGACTGACTGAGGGAATTTATAGCCTCGGTTATTTCGTTTTAATGGTGTCTAATAGGGTCTGCGGGTAGAACCGATCCGCGAGTATACTCGCGCCCGACCAGTAATGGTAGGGTGCGGGTACGTATTTTACGGGTCGGGTCCGGGTAGAGTAATCACGGGAATGAGTATATCCAGTTTTACCCGTGTCAGCGTTTTCCCCCTTTCTTCCTACACCTCTTCCTCCCTCTCCTCCTGCTCCTGACATCACTATGATGATTTTTAATTTGTCTTTTGTTTATCTTGGCTTGCGTAAATTTTGCCATGAATGGGACGTCGGATCGTCGGGGTTCTTTCAACCCTTTTTTTTCTCGTTATTTTCCCGTCCATATACAGAGCTGAAATTTGGCAATCATATCACGCTTGCATGACAATGCAATGTATCAAATGTTTACGGACATAACTCAAAAATTGAGAAAGAAAGTTTTAAAAAAATGCGCGTAAAATTAAATATCGTTTAACCAATCGAATGAGTCCTCCTTAAAGAGCTCCACTCCGGCAAGTTTACATCATGAATGACCTATTAATGAAATAGACTAAGGAAATAGATTACGCCATCTACCAGATTACCAAAAGCCGATAAAAAAAGGGTCCGGAAAAACCCATGTTTATACTTAAACTTGTTATTAGTTCAACGCTAACGGATAACTCATCAGAGTTAGAGCTACTTACTCCGTCCTCGATCGCACAATCGTGAGATTCCGCGCTGACGCACAGACCCGGTGTAATTTTATCGCCCGATTGTTATAAAAATGAATCTAATCCTATAGCCTACTGATCATTATACCTACTGCTTGCTTTCTCTTTTCTCTCACAACCCTGAAGACTTCTGTTGTGTTAAAACGTATTGTGATTATTTATTTGACAATCTGAAAAGCATAAAAAACGAGATAAGTCGAAATGAATCTTCATCTTCGTTTTACCAAGTCCATCGGGCTTGCTTGCAGCAGCTTCGCTTTCTGAAAACAATTCACGAAGAAAGGGCGCACAATAGAGTGATGGCCTTATAACGACAAGTGCGTTTCACTAGATAATCAATGACCCTCTCTGTTTCTCATCTATGCACATGTAGTGTAATGTCAAAGCCACAGGTCACATATATCTCATACATCTTGCGCCTTTATTTCGACGATGCTCATAACTGCTTGAAGATATCCGGCACAGTGGCCACTTAACCCTTTAAGAATAGTGGCTTCTCAGGGTTTCCGTTCAAACGCTTAAACATTATTGAGATAATCATTTTATGAAATCATATTTATGACTTTATTGATAAAATTTTCATTAAACTGTATTTGCTCATAGGGCAGACAAATGCGCTCTTATCTTCTCAGTGTTTCGTATTTAACTTTAAGTTGTTTGACCGTTGCATTGTTTTAATTGTAGACACTAAAGGGTGACAGATTTTTTACTATGATACATAGAATTAATAGGGTTAAGGTAGCATTACAATAGCTGACCAATTAACTGCCATTTCATGTGTCTATGTATGTCTCTATGTGTGTCTCTGTGTTTGACTGTATGTCTGAATGTCTGTCTGCGTCGGTCTATGTTTGTCTCTGTCACTCTCCATTTTATTACCGTCTTTGTCTGCTTTTGTATCTGCGGTTTTATGTGTGTCTGTCTCGCCTGTCTATTTGTCAGCGTGTGTGTCTCTGTTTTTGTGTTTGTGTCTGTCGGCATCTATGTCTGCCTCTGTCTCTGTCTACGATATTCATACAGATAAATAAGATATCTGACGGACATCCAGATGATTTGAAGATATTACTTTAAAATAGTACAACAATAGGAATAGTAATACAGTAAAACAATATCTCAATATCGAAACGAATATCATACCGCATAAATTTTTACATAATTTTATTTTATCCAGTTTTTATAGTATCTCGATATTTTCCATGTATTATCCCTATTAAATAGTGATATTCAATTCCTAAATATTTATTGAACTTTCCAAGTGATTTGTATAGAGATGATTTTTCGCATAGTGTTGAAGACTAGCACAAGCTTGGGCCCGGCAGCGTATTAACATTCTATATACGAATTCAGATCTGCATATTCATGAACTATGAGTCCTCTTGTTCATTGGATGCTGGAGAGGCGCTAATAATAATGTCCTTTAAAATATGTATGGTCGGTGCTTACCCCCAACACAACAGCCAAGATATTGGATAGTGGCTTATTTTGTGAGCTTCCTTTTCAAAATGAGTGCATAACTAATAGTGAAGAGAAAGTTGAAATTAGAGCGAAGCTAAGATGTGCAGAGGATGTTCACACGTGGCTGCGTTGTTACGAAGAAATATCAGTCGCCAAATTAATTAGGCCTACAATATCGGAGTCGCGTGAGAAAGCTTATTTAACGGTGCGTAAGCCATGGAGGTCAAGTGTTGAAAAAGCAGCCCTTTATTCTGCATACATGTAAATGGTGATAAATTTAAACTAAGTGTTATCAATGGCGTTAAAGAATTATAAACAAAAAAAGCAATTATAAAACGCATAACTAAATAATCAGCCACGTGTTTGCTCATTAGTAATACGTCACTGGTAATGAATATTTATTAACCTACCCTGTCATCCAATGAACAGCAGGACTTATGAATATGCATATCTGAATTCGTATATAGAATGTTAATACGCGGCCCGGCATAAATTTATGTCACCATCTGCGAACGAAAGTAGACTTATAGTAACAGTTGCTACTATTTTAAAGGTGTTTACAATGATGCATTGCAGACTTGCAGTCTTTGTGCTAGCCACAATGATGTCGGCCTTCACCGATATTTGATAGTTATACTTTAATGATAATAAGCTGATAACTTTAGAACTTTCAACTGACATAAAGGTTCTGTGATGATATTGGACAGCGTGAAACTATTGAATATAGTAAAATCGCCCAATTACAAAGCGATGCCGAACTCCGCACTTAATGCGCGTTTAGACACATTTTAAAAGAATTTTTGCTCTGTATAAAATGCTGAGAACGTCATATCATGAGCCACCTCTTCTTAGAACTGATTTCAATTGCTATGCTCAGCTGTTTGAGGCCAGTACCGCTTAGACTCTAAAAGTGCCAATCCCATTCCTGGGTGACGGATGTGGCTTACGCTAATATTTCTGTTGACGCAAAGTGTCCTTTGACTGAAACTACTAATATTGCAACTTCGCTCAAAATGGTAATTACAATTGTAGTTCGCAACCGAAAAGCGTAATTGAAAATGAACAATTCTGGATTTATGTTTAGACCACTGCTCGGTCTATATTAATTTTGATTTTGATATAATCACTGAGTATGCGTCATGGAACTTATGCTGAAACAATTTTAAATATCTGATGGATCCACTGTCATGACTAGCTTTTGGCAATTTGATTTTGTCAGCAACCGAATGCAAGATCGATACGCTGCAAAAGTTATACATGTAGGGCCATGCTCCATTAAACACCTTTCAAACGGCTCAATAATTACATTCGTAAAGGCAGACAAACAGCTCATAAAAACAGCCCAGCAAACCGATTAATTGCAGTATACTCAAATAAAAATTATAATTAATTCATGACTTCTATTACGTCGTCTCTAATGCGCAATGCGTCTATTGATGGCGCTCCAAAGCCACTCTCCTTAATAGAAGCAGTTCTTTATAATATGGGAATGAGAACCAGAAGTAAAGCGTTAAAGAATTTATCGCAAAATGGCACAAGCGAGTAAATATAGATAAGAGAGCTGCAAACCCTTCAGTAACAGAAGACTTTCATTAACCGACAAAGGTTTTGAATTATGGTTCGACCAATCTGTGTCTATACCTCGTGTAATCACTGGGTCTGCGCTGAACAAAAACAGCTTTAAAATGAATGATAAATTCGCTGTATGTTCCAATGAATGTTTCCGCCTGCTCCGTATGTCTGACCGTCTGCCTCTGTATGTCCGACTGTCTGTGTCCGTCTATGTATGTTTCTCTTCGTCTGTCTCTGTGCCTGTCTTTGTATGTCAGACTGTTTGTCTGTTTCTGTCGTTCAATATGTTTGCGTCTGTCTGCTTGTCTTTGTCTGCTTGTGTCTCTGACTCTCTGTCTGTCAATGAATGTCTAACTGTCTGTCTCTGTACATGTATGTCTGACTGTCTGTCTTTGATGCCGTTGATGCAATTTACGTCGTGAAATTGTTGGATGTCCAATTGTCGACTTACAAGTCGATGCTAAACTCGACATAGGCAAATGCACTCTTAGACACCTCTACAATGGAGTCTTTAATCCATATAATATGTAAAGAAAACGTCGAATTAGTATGCGATTACAATATGCGTTCTCGGTTAGCGTCCATACTAAGCTGAGGTGTTTGGATCCGCCCCTATTCATCGTACAGTGCCAGTCCCAAACCTGAATAAAGGTGGAGAACGACCTTAATGACAGCTGCTGCGTATAGTCTAATATTTAAAATGAAACCTCTGCTATTACTACTACTGTGTTCGGGTGGCAATTGCTATTTCTGTAGCTAATAGGAGAAGAAAGAACCCTACTACGCACGATAAGACCGAGACAACGAAGATGGATAGGGCATTTGCTAAGAGGAAACTCAATAATGAAAATGATCATGGAAGGGAGGATGGAAGGAAAATGCGGAAGAGGAAGACCAAGACGAATGATGCTGGACTGGATGATGCAAGAGGAACATAAGAGGTTTATGAGGAGACATCGAACATTTGAATCTGCTTGAAAAAGGCAGAACATCTATTTCGCGGGCTTTACTGCAAACCATTCAACGCCTAAAAGATCTGTCCTTAATACAGGCAGACAGCATATTGAGGACGAGAAATCAGAAAATATCCCTACAAAAGAAACCTCTAAAAAAAGGCTAAAGCTATTAAAAAGAGAAGAGAACTTCAGAAACTCTTTTATTTGAAAAAGATTATTGAAAAAGAATGGTTTTGGATTCATATTTACACCTATGTTTAGGTCCATATCTTATGTAATCGCTATGTTCCCAGGTGCATTTGCTAAAACATATCTCAAAATAAATGATGATCGCAGAACACTTGTGGAACAGAGTTCGATGCCCGAATCCCCGTGTCATTCGCTAGGCGGTGACGTTGGCTAAAGTTGTACCTTGTAAAGAGTAAAGAGTAAGAAACATAAACCGTATTATTTTCCTTACTACAACGTTGAAACGCCCGTTTTGGCCAGCATTAGCAAAGCCGTACCATACAGAGAAAGCATAGAGGACTATTTTTATTTGTCAATGTCTGCTGAAACTCAAGAGTTCAAGTGTGACATTTTACCGTGTGCTTTCACTGTATTCAATGTTATTGTGACTGCTAAATGAATTCTGGCGCGCCACTTTCCAGAACACAATGGCGCTCAATTAAAAAAGGTTTGACAATTATGATTATTACAATCTATATATAATGGTTATTCGACACATTGTACATATGGCATCATTTACCACCGTCTTAAAGGTGTTTACAGAGATGCGTTGTCTAACCATGGGCTTTGGCGACATCACGTTGCCCTTATCGTCTTCTTATGATCAGATCTGACTGAAATAATAGTCAAAATAAAAAGGAAATAATCAAATAATCCGTGTCTGTGCCTGCTTACATGCTTGTAAACCTTCTTAGTAAAGGAAAAGTTGTGTAAATGTAGTCCTAAACAAATCTAGTTTTTCGGTCTTTGATGTCTGAAAATTAATTGTTAAAATGTGCAATAGTTACTAAGGTCTTGTTTTGTTTCTTATGGATTGATTTGATTGACGATTGTGTATGTTAGGTGAGGGAATTGAGTGGAGGTGATCTTGGTAAACATTATGCATAGCTACAGTCTGTAAATATCTGGAAAACATTTTCAACTAGATCAAAAATCTTCTAGCTTCGCTTTCGATATGCTCAGCTGTTTTTTTTAATCCGCCACTATTCAAAGTCTATTCCAAGCGCAGCATTTGATGCGCCTTTACACACCTTTCAAACAGATCAGCAATCGTCTATGTCGTTTTTTCAGCAGAACCGAGGCCATACTATGCAAATATCTCAAGCACAAAGTGTCGTTAAACTAAAAACCAATACTGTGTTCAGGTGATAATTGTAAATGTAACTCAATACTTCAATCACACTGGGACCTAACGCAAAGGCAACAACCTATAGGCAACTCGCTATACCACTCTCAGTAATCGGGTAGATTTGGTGTCGCACAGTGGCCGATCGTTTAGAGCGGTCAGCTCGTGGCGTTCAGTGTGTATTGAGCTAGCGGGTTCGACCCTCGTCCGGGGCGCGTATTAACATTCTATATACGAATTCAGATATGCATATTCATAAGTTCATTGGATGACAGGGTAGGTTAATAAATATTCATTACCAGTGACGTATTACTAATGAGCAAACACGTGGCTGATTATTTAGTTATGCGTTTTATAATTGCTTTTTTTGTTTATAATTCTTTAACGCCATTGATAACACTTAGTTTAAATTTATCACCATTTACATGTATGCAGAATAAAGGGCTGCTCTTTCAACACTTGACCTCCATGGCTTACGCACCGTTAAATAAGCTTTCTCACGCGACTCCGATATTGTAGGCCTAATTAATTTGGCGACTGATATTTCTTCGTAACAACGCAGCCACGTGTGAACATCCTCTGCACATCTTAGCTTCGCTCTAATTTCAACTTTCTCTTCACTATTAGTTATGCACTCATTTTGAAAAGGAAGCTCACAAAATAAGCCACTATCCAATATCTTGGCTGTTGTGTTGGGGGTAAGCAACGACCATACATATTTTGAAGGACATTATTATTAGCGCCTCTCCAGCATCCAATGAACAAGAGGACTCATAGTTCATGAATATGCAGATCTGAATTCGTATATAGAATGTTAATACGCGTCCGGGGCGTCACTGTGTAGGGATCTTGAGCAAGTCCTTCGCGCACCATTGCTCTGCAGTACAGCTGCAATTGCGCCATCGAAGCGTGTGTAGGCACTTCTGAGCGACAGATGTTGGAAGAAGGGTATCAAATTTCGGTAAAAAGAAGAATAAGAAGACCTCAACGAGATCAGTGCTTGGGACGGAGAGGAAGTCTATGAAGGATGAGAAATAAGACAAAAGTCTTACAAAAGGTTGCGTTAAAGCGCCTAAAAAGAGAAAAATTATGTCTGTCTATCTCTGTCTCTGTCGTGTCCGTCCGTATGTCAACCTGTCGGTGTCGATGTTTTTTTATGTGTGTCTGTCAGTGTCTGTCTGTCTCAATATCTGCGAATTTTTCACCGATGTATCCAACATCGCACCGCTACTTCCAGATAATTTTGAAATGCTTAGGCCTACTATAATATAGTTAAAACAAAATCGAAAACTCGAAAACGAATATTATATCATATAAATTTTGAGATTTTTATATCTTGCGATATTTTTTATGTATTATGATGATTTGAAAGTGATTTCGATTTCTAGATTTATTTCTACAGGGATTCTTTTAATTAAGCGGTTGTGACTGGCACAATTCAAAGGAATTCACTGCTGTATAGTGATATGTTAACAATGCGTTTCAATAATTATTATTCAATAGTTTAACGACATCTTATAGCAACACAGGCTGTTGACAAGTTCAATTTCGTAAATAGTTTTAATCCTTTATCTTTATGTTGTCTTTCTTTCTTTTGTCTTTCTGCTTTCTTTCTTCCTTTTGTGTTGTTCCATTTCTGCATGACTGGTTGCTGAGACAGCAATATTCGACATATGGTTGTTGTAGATATTTCACAACATATAAATGATTATTACATTTCATTCCTACATATATAAACATACATATTGTATAAATATATATACATACGATGTACACACATACATTCAACATCACAAAACAAACCAATCTATATGTTGTGTCCAATTGTTGGTGTTTAAAGTAGTCAACCATTTAGTTCCCTAAGCAAAGTTACAAGTTTTGACATTGAATTTACATGATGTATTATTGAATATTATTCAACTATTAAACTGTACTGCGTGTCCGTGAATGCAAGTAAACTTATAGAGGCAGCTACCACCGTCTTAAAGGTGTTTACAGTGATGCCTAGCAGACTTGCAGTGCGCGTGGCGTTGCTTGCATGTTAGCAAAATGCAAGTCGTCTTTAACAGTCATGCTGATATCCGATTTTTGTGCCTATGGAATTTATCTATCAACTGAGTTCAATGACACTGTGTGGTAACAAAGACCATCAGCGTCGCCCTCCTTCTTTATCCCGCTTTGGCACTGGCACTGGCCGTGTACAATTATGTGGAGGAGTGACTAAGTTTTATTATTATTATTATTCAACAGTTTAACGACATCCTATAGCAACACAGGCCGTTGACGTCTTTAAAATTTGTTACATATCAGTTCAATTTCGTATATAGTTTTAATCATTTATCTTTCTGTTTTCTTTCTTTCTTTAGTCTTTCTGTTTCTTTCTTTCTTTAGTCTTTCTGTTTTCTTTCTTTCTTTAGTCTATTTGTCTTCTTTCTTCCTTATGTGTTGTTATTGATTCCATTATTATTTAACAATGTAATTTAATTATAACATAATTATAAGATATTATGAATTATAATATTAAACCTACAATTATTATTTTTATACATCTATAAACCACTATAATCTGTATGCATGCTACTGAGATCACATGAGTTAATTGATATGCGTCATCCTGATAAACACGTGATGTCTATTCCATCTATATACACATACAATAAATTATATAGTAATATAAATGAAAGAGATTTAATTAGAGTATAATCCCTTTATTTATTGTTTTAATAAGTCTATAAATGACACTTTGTATACATCCTACATCAAGTAAATTTTTCACATTAAATTCCAATTTATAAATGCTACATTGATCCTTCAACATAGAGGCTATATTTTCTTTCTTACACTCCATTAGTAGATGTGCGATACTGTCTGTAGTCTTACATAAGTCACACAATCCATTGGGATGCCTTCTCATTAGAAATAATCTTTTATTAGTAAGGGCAACTCCTAATCTTAAACGACTAATTTGAACCTCTTTTTGTCTACATGGATCTATTAACTTAATATCAGTGGAAACAATTGGGCATATATTTTTATAAAAATTTCCTTTATCATCATTAGTATATTGCAATTGCCATTTATTGATTATATATGTTTTAATCAATGGGTATATTTCCTCCTGTTCTATATAATCTGTAGAATTTATAGAATCAATATATAATGCTTGTTTGGCCATTTTATCAGCCATTTCATTACCTTTTAGACCTACATGACCAGGTATCCATGCCAATTTTACTCTATGTAAAGTTAATTTATTTAATTCAATTAATAATTCATTAAATAAAGTTGGTCTAGAATTACACCTGTTCCTCTGAATAGAAGACAGTACACTTAAAGAATCCGAGAAAATGACAAAATTACAATTATTATAATCCTTATCATTAATAATCCACAAAATTGCTTCTTTTACTGCAGTTAGTTCAGCAGCAAAAATACTAGAATAATCACATAATTTGAATTTTCTTATAATATCCAAACTTGGAATTATAAATGCAGCAGCTACTAAATCATCTATCTTTGAACCATCTGTATAAATATGAATGTCATTATGATATTTCAATACTATTTCCTGAGCAGCTAATTTCATGAATTCTGGATTAGTAGTCTTTTTATTAATCTGATCATTGAGACTCATATCTATTTCAATTTGCTGATTATTCCAAGGAGGACATGAAGGGAAGGTAGGACCAATAAATGATGTATTTATAATAGATGAAATGAATTCTTGAGTACGAATAAAAATAGAATTATTTTTATTCTGAGGTGTTTTATAGATGTCTGTCCAATGTAATTTAGAAGTGGATGTACATGGATGATTTTTATTACCAATTATTTTAATTTCCATTTTAATAGAGTTATTTAATCTTCTTAGATTTAAAGGTAATTCCCCACATTCATTTTGCAAGGCTGCAGCAGAGGAGCACTTTGGTACACCACAACATAATCTTAAAGCCTCATTTTGAATTGTATTAAGTTTGTTTAATATTGATTTTGAAGCTGATGAATATGCTACATCCCCATAATCTAAAATTGATCTAATTAGAGCTCTATATATAGCTAATAAAGATTTCTTTGAAGCACCCCAATGATATCCTGAGAGTGCTCTCATAAGGTTTAATCTTTTTTTACACTTCTCTATGATATAATCTATATGAGGTCTCCAACTTAATGTCTTATCAAAAATTACACCTAAGAATTTAGCTTTATTTTCCATTTTAATGTTTTGTTGATCAACTTTGATACTTATATTGGGTGTACTTATACTATTAGTGAATAAAACTGCAACTGTTTTATTTATTGAAATTTTGAAGCCATTTTCATTACACCAGTTAATTATTGAATTAATTGATTGTTGTATTTTAGTTTCCAGTATTTTTACATTCCTATGGCCTAAATAAACAGCACTGTCATCTGCAAAAAGGGACATATCAATTCCCTTTGGACCTGATGGAATGTCATTAATCATAATCAGAAATAATAAAGGAGAAATTATTGAACCTTGAGGTGTGCCATTTTGTTGCTTAAATTTAGTGGACATTTCAGCACCAACCTTTACTTGAAATGTTCTTTCAGATAGAAATTTCTCTATCCATGTAGTTATATTGCCTGTAATACCTAATTTTTTTAATTTTTTTTATAAGAGTTGGCACATGCAGCATATCAAAAGCCCTTTCAAAATCAATGAATACTGCTAGTACATGTTCCTTATTCTTTAATTTCTTTAATATTGTGTCTTGTAGTTTCAAAATCTGATCCATGGTACTTCTATATTTACGGAAACCTGATTGGTTTTTAGTAATGAGAGAATTTTTTTCTAAATACCATTGCAGTCTATTAGTTACCATTTTTTCCATTATTTTACACATAGTAGCTGTCAAAGAAATTGGCCTGTATGAATCCGGAATTTCTGCATTTTTACTTGGTTTTAACAAAGGCAAAATAATAGCATGATGCCAATCATTTGGAAAAATTCCCTGAATCCAAATTTCATTAAAAAATGTCAATAAAACTATCATAGCATCTTTATGAAGATATTTAAATAATTCATAAGGGATTCTATCCTCACCTGGTGACTTATTATTCTTAACAGATACAATTGCTTGTTTCAATTCATTAATATTAAATAATTCATTCATTGAATAATTCATTTCATCATTACAGTCATCTATATTAATTAAATTATTATGTAATTGATTATCCTTAATGTAATTTAGAAATTTCTCATTATAATTTTGTGAATCACTGGTCTTAGCATAAGTTTGAGCTAATAAATTTGCTTTATCTATGTTAGATTCTGCTAAATAACCATTACTTTTGAGTGTTGGAATAGATGAATAACTTTCTACACCATTCATTCTCCTCGCCCAATTCCATACAGAACCCAATTTTGTTTGATCTGTTAACCCAGTACAGTAATCCTGCCAACTAGATTTAGCTTCTGATTTAATTGTTTGTTTAACAATGGCTTCTTGTTTTTTATATTCCAGATAATCTCCAAGCTCCTTAGTTTTCTTCATTTTATTCCTATGTTGATTTCTTTTATAAATAGCTTCTGAACATTTATCATTCCAATACGGCAATGGTTTAAATTTCTTTTGTTGTTTATTAATATTTTTAGAATTTAATTTCTTATAAGGTATAACTTTTTTGGCTGTATCAGTAATACATTGCACTATATTATTATACTTATTATCTATGCTTTGATTATCCAAAATTTCAGTTGTTATAGCCAATTTAGTATTTTCCTTGTATTCTTTCCAATTAGCTTTATTTAATTTCCATACATGCATACTCAAATTATTTTCTATAATTATTTCTTCATTTATATTAGTTAAACAGGCAAAATGATCAGAACCCATATTATAATTAGTAACTCTATGTTTTGCATTTAAAGCTAAATCTTGTGAACAAATGCTTAAGTCAATGACTGAATTAATATTTGTCTGCCTTGAATTAATATGTGTAGCCTGTCCCGTATTAAGTACCACTGTATTAGTTTCAATTAATATATCCTCTAATATTTTACCCCTTACATTTGTTTGTGAGGAACCCCACATTTTATTATGAGTATTATAATCTCCTACCATAAGTGACCTCTTATGCATGAACAATTTTTGAAGATTTTGTTTTATTAATTCTTGCGATGGGGACAAATACATATTAAAAATTTTCAAATGTCCATTTATTGTTTTAATTTCAATTCCTTGAATTTCTATATTCAAAACATCAGGTAAATCTAACACAGTGAAATTTAAACCTATTTTTATATATATAACCAATCCCCCCGTTTTATTAGTTATGCAGTCTTTACGTAAAACATTATAACCATCTAATTTAGGAGCATTATATTTAATTTTAAGATATGTTTGTTGTACACATATTATATCAGGAGGATTAATAGTATTATATATAAAATTTCTAAGTTGATCTTTATTATTGTATAAGCTGTTAGCATTCCATTGCAGAATAGAAAGAGCCATAATGGGATAATTTTAAAGAATTAATATTATTTTTATTCCAGGATTTAATTTCAAATTATTTATTTAATACATTCGAAATGGATCTCATTTTTAAACAACATTTCAGATGCTACTCGACTTATTATAGTTTTAAGCTGCTCTTTATTTATTGATTTATCAATGGCTGCCAAAACGCCAAGTACAAATGACTGATTAAGAGACGAATCAGGACTTTGAGCATGTATATCCCTATCATCTGTAGCAAATGATTTATATTTGTTTTTATCAAAATTCAGAAATAATCCTACCGTGTCAGATGACATTTTCAGATTTACTGGTTTAAGAGAAGGTTTACCTTTGACTGGTAACACTGGTAATGACAGTTGCACATTATCATGTTTGGTTCCAATTTTTAATTGGGATGCATATAGAGGAATTTTATCCATCTGTATGTCAATCTGATTATCTGTGGTATCATTCACAGAATTCTGCTCCTTTATTGCTTGAACTTTTTTCATTGCCTCATTTAAGGAAATATTTCCAATTGTTCGAATTTTAAGGGCACTCTGCAACTCAACATATTTTGGACACGACTTATAAGCAGCGCTATGTGCCATTCCACAATTAGCACATTTACATGTAGCTGTATCTATGCAATCTAAATAGTTGTGATTACCGCTACACCAGCTGCATATTTCAGACTTTCTGCACTGATTTTTAAAATGTCCAAATTTTTGACATCTATCACAACGTTTGGGTAGAGGTACAAAAGGATGAACAAAATATCGGTTATTATCAATTTCAATGTGATTAGGCAGTACAGTACCTTTATCAAATGCTATCAACGTTGATTTACTATGTGCAGCATTACCTAATCTGTGCATATATTTTGCACCCACTTCCCTAGCAATCTCATCCATGTTGCTCTGGCTTTCCAGTAAACCATATATTACTCCTTTTACGGAGTATTCCACATTTGGTTTCTGAAGTGACGAAGGCAATAAAGGCAATGACTTATTTACACTTGATTTTGATTTACTTAGAGCAAATGGCAGGCTAGTTTTAACGGGTTTATTATCCAAATGATTTAATTTCATTAATTTATTCCTTTGTGACAGATTTACAGCTATAATTCGTAAATCTCCCTTTCTGGTAATATACACCTTCTCGACCTGACCCCCAGCCCCCTCAATGACTTCTTTATTAAGTTGCCTAGGTTTGTGATTATATAATTTTAGAAGATTGTCCTCCTCCCCAGTTACAAAAACTGTTCTATCATTTCTATCTTTCTGCAATAATTTCTGTTCTTCTGTCAAAGGATGATGATAAATAGATTTTAAAACCCTTTTATCAGACATTAAGCCATTTGTAATCATTTGTTGTGATTCTGTGGTATGTGATTGTGCTGTTATAGTATGCATGTGAGGTGTCGTAGTCTGTGTTTGTAGTTTTGTATTCATTTGTTGTGTTGTCGTAGTATGTATGTGATTTGCCATAATCTGTATTTGTGGTTTTGCATTCATTTGCTGTGTTGTTGTAGTATGCATGTGAGGTGTTGTAGTCTGTGTTTGTAATTTTGCATTCATTTGTTGTGCTGTTGTATTATACATGTGAGGTGTTGTAGTCTGTGTTTGTAGTTTTGTATTCACTTGTTCTGTTGTTGTAGTATACATGTGAGGTGTTGTATTCTGTGTTTGTGGTTTTGTATTTATTTGTTGTGCTGTTGTAGCATGAATGTGAGATGCAACATCATTATGTTCAGCATTTGCAACAGATTCAACATTAGTATCTTCAACATTTGTGACACTAGAGTACACATCTATAACTTGAGTGCATTCAGTTTTTATGACATCATTATGATCAACATTTGAAACATCACCAATTTCAACAATAATGATATCAGTATGTTCATCATTTGTAACATAAGAAGATTCAGCATTTATAAATACATTTGCTAAAGGAGAATCACTAATCTTAATTCTTTTTTTATCTTGACATTTTGATTTCTCACCCTTGAAGAGCGAATTCTTCTTTTTGTTTGCTGTTGAATGTAGAACTTTCTCTTGTTGTACAGCTGCAGTTGATTGTAAGAGAAAGTTCATTTTTGGTTTTTGTATTTCTGTTGATTGGTTATTGGAAGAAACATGCCGTATAACGTTTGTTTCTTTTTTTAATCCACAACGACCTCTGCCTGTTGCACTGGGCAACGATCGTATTTTCGTCATACTTGTTATATTCGACCTTTGCTTTTTCTTCGTTTGTGCAACCCGAAGCCGCGGCTCACCGGAGTGCTGACCCTCAAGACTTATAGAAGATCCCACTTTAATATAGTCCTTTTTCTCGATGCCAGAATTTCCAGTAAATCTGCAAGAGATTCGTCCAGTTTTCAACTGGTGTGATCGGTCCTCCAGTGATTGTGACCGACGACGACGTGCTAATGTTTCAAAGTAGGATTCAAAGGCCATATTCTCTGCAACATCAGGCCTGAGAAGATTATGACAGGAATTATAGGTTGCAATTGATTCATAGTCATTTGTTTTATCGTTTACATTTTCTTCACTTTTCTTCCTTGTGTCAATGTTTTTAGTCAAACCAATCGGCGTATCAGACCCAATCGGCGTCAACATTTTATTTGGATGCATCAGTTGTACGTCGGGTTTCTGTTTCCCGTCTAATGTCTCTTCTCCAGTTGTGTTCAACGAAACGTCACTCGGTTTTGGAGAACTTGATGATATATCAAGCTTTCTTTTTCGTTTATTCTTTACCATTTTCAATTTATTTACTTTATTTGCGTACAGATTTTCAGTTACTGAAATTTCCCGCCAAGTGGCACGAAAACCAGATTAAAACTGCCGATAAACAGTCAAATAAGGCTTCGCTTTTCAGTTTTCAGACTATCTGTTTACGCTGAATCTTTCTCGATAACACATGTAACCTATCCACGAGAGATTAAAATATCGATATATCCATAGTATCTGTGAAGTAGGTTCTAATATACAAATACTTCCTGACGCATCATCAACATAGCGACCGCCATCTTTTCAACTCCTCGGCCATTCGCCTATATCTAACTAAGTTTTACTATATCGCATAGAAATCATATAATTTAAAGTCATCGTAATAGAGGTGTCTACAGTGCATGCGTTGTCTAACTACTGTATCAGCGAAACGAAATAGCCTTAATCGGTGTTTGATAGTTAGACCTGACTGACAATTATAATAATAATGCAAATGACTTCATCCACGCTAACGGCGTTTGATGCCCTAAGACGTCGCAGGGTATATGTACCAAATTCGGTGTATATTATATATCATAAGAAATTTGGGCTTAAAATCATAATGCGCTTTTACGAAGAGTGCGCAATTTGTTTAAATTCCACTTATTAGAAGAAGCTCACAAAATTGTCAGGTATGGTTATTAGAGAATCAAAGATACATTTCTGAGAGGTAATACCAATGATACTCTGGACAAAGTTTGCATTCCTTTTATTTGAGATAGTTTCTAAGAACCGGAGTGATTTGCTGCTTATCTGCGGTAAGTACCAAAACCTTAGATAATGATACTTGAGTTACTTGAACAAAAGAGGTGTCCATTATTTGAAATATTGACTTAAAACTACTTATAATGAAAAGACTGAACTCAAAGCCAATAGGATATTACTTGTTTACTTTAATGATGCCAACTACTTACATAATCGCTCACAACAAGTCATTACTATGTTATTTTCAGCTACTTTTCTTAGTAAGCGAATATTAGAACGAAGCGTTTCAGAACTAAATTTGCTTTTAAACACCTCTCAAACGGCTTTCACGACTCGATAATAATATTCGTGAGGAACTTCAGTACAATTAATAATATAACTATTGTGCATACAATTCATAAACTATTTTAAACACCAACAATTAGACACAACATATTAATTGGATTGTTTTGTAATCCTGAATGTCTGGATTTATGATTATTCCTTTGGCTGTTATGTTGATTTGCATTATTGAATATTGTCTATAATCCTATGCTATAAACGATGTACTGTTAATATTAAATATTACTTGTTAACATTTATATAGACAGTTTGACATTGATGTTATGGAATTGTTTTGTTGCTCTGTAAATAAGATGGAAAAAACCTTCATGGGATAAAAACTGAAATAAGAAAAGAATCGATACGGTCAAAAAAGAGCCTTCATGAACAAAAAAGAAGCTATATGGTCACATGAATAAATTTTACATATGTATGTTTGTACATTGTATGTATATATATTTATACAATATGTATGTTTATATATGTAGGAATGAAATGTAATAATCATTTATATGTTGTGAAATATCTACAACAACCATATGTCTAATATTGCTGTCTCAGCAACCAGTCATGCAGAAATGGAACAACACAAAAGGAAGAAAGAAAACAGAAAGACAAAAGAAAGAAAGACAACATAAAGATAAAGGATTAAACCTATGTATGAAATTGAACTGAAATGTAACAAATTCTGAAGACGTCAACAGCCTGTGTTGCCATAAGATGTCGTTAAACTGTTGATTAATAATTCAGTACAATTCTGCTCAATTCTGTGGGCGGCAATAGTAGCATCTTGTTGACGACACTGCATGGTAATAGAGACCATTAGCGTCGCCCTTTCCTTTATCAAGGCAATGTCAAAGTGCAAACAGGATACTGCTGATATCATCAGTTGTATTCAATAGAATAAATCCCTGTACATCCAAATCGCCAGATTGGAATTGGAATTGTAAGTCACAACTTATTTCGCGCCGGCCCTAATACAAAAGGTATCAATCGATGACAAACCAAAGCCACTCTCCGTAATCGGGTAAACGTCAACAAAACATGTTTAGACAGAATGTCCGTGTCCGTGTCTGTGTCTGTATGCCTTGTCTGTTGGTCTGAGTGTCAGCCTGTCTATGTCTCCGTATTTTCTGTATATATATATATATATATATATATATATATATATACGCACACAAGATCTTTTATTGGCGTTGAATTAGTAATTGAAGATAACTCTGTGATGAATACGACAATGATGAAGATGATGAGGATAACGACGATGATATCTCATGAAATCGGTTCACGAAGCAATTTGTTGACTGTTTTAACATTTCGATGGACGTCATTGTTGTTTTGACATTTATGACATTGACATGCTATTTATAACATGGAACTGCCAAATTTACGCAAGCGCTTCTGCATAATAATATTATCTCATCATATGATGAGATGATAATTATTGCTTAAGTTGCCATTGTGAATTTTTTCCAACTGAGCTGTGACGACAATGAACATGTTTTAATAATGACCCTTGAACACATTGTTTACATATCGCCTCATTTACCACCATCTTAAAGGTGTCTTCAGAGATGCGTTGTCTAAGTCAACGGCTTTCAACCAGTGGTACGCGTACAGAGGTACGCCAGCTGTTGCCATAGGATAAACAAGAATAATTTAAAATTTAAAATATTTCGTACAGAAACAGATAATAAGCGCAGATTTTAAGATGTCATATATAAGCACATTATAGTCATACTTAAACTATAAAATGTAGTATACTAAATATTGTCAAATATTCTGGTTTTAGTAATCTATTCCAACTAAATAAATCACCAAAGAGAACGTTTCTAAAAAGTTTTTATTCTGTTGGGGGTACGCACAAAAATAATACTGGGGGAGAGTACAATAAAGAATAAGGCTGGGACCCTCTGGTCGACGCAATTAGTAATGTGCTAGCCGTATCATGAGGCCCTTAACTAACTACTCAACGTGAGGCTTGACTGATCATAATAAGAAATTTAAAACTAATCGACGTTAACGGCCTTTGATGAAAAAATGAATTGCAAAATTGTTGGATTCAGTTCATTTGCATTAGGCTCCCGTGGATTATGCGAAAAATATTAGTAAATTATTACGCATTGTCTGAAATCGCATAATCGCATAAACCACGGGTACTAGTCATCAACAATTGCGTCGTCCGGTCGGTAAACTATAGCCTTATTGGCAAATAATAGCCTGGACAAGCCAATTATAGTTGAAACTGATCGAAGTTTACGAACTTTATGCAATAATTTGTGAAAACTTTCCATTTAGAAGTTTATGCGAAAACCGCCAATTTATGCGAAAACATACGAAATCGCATAATCGCATAAACCACGGGGCCCTAATTTGCAGACTTACAAGTCAATGTGAAATGCATCTGGAAAAAAAACTGAAGCTTGAGATGTTGAATGCAAAACGAGACGAGAATTGCTGAAGCTGGATAATCCCATTAAAGTGACACTGAAGTTGAGTGAGATTTGAATATTCTATATCCGCATATATATCAGAAAGGAGTCGAGGTAATGGCGTCACGGTGGAGTGACCTTAATAACTCCAAATAATCATTGAGCCAGAGTAGATACCAACCTATTGTGTGTGTCATTAAACGCAAGTATACTTATACAAACAGTTGCCACCGTCTTAAAGGTGTCTAAGTGATGCGTTGAAAACCTGCTGTAGGCCTACGATTATGACTAGCACAACTCCAGGGCTCTGCATGGGAAGCGAAGGAAAGATTATGCTAGGTTAGTTGCAGTTCAGCGACACTGACTCTTGTGTGGTAACAAAGTTCCTTAGCGTTGCCCTCCTCCCGTATCCGGCTTGTGACTGGTACTGCTGGACTCCAAACAGTGTTGATGTAAGGATTATGTGCGCCGTGGAATGCAGGTCTATTTATGGTGACCGCTACCACCGTCATTAAGGCGTTTTCAGTGACGCGTTGCGGTACTTGAGTGTCAGCAACTTTCAAGTCTCCTTTAACAAATATTCGATTATCATAGCTACGTGTGCCGTCACTATCCCGCATCGTCTGGTTCTTATTACAGCGCATAGAATTGATAAAGTTTGAAGTGTGATAAATGTACTTGCAGAGATGCGGCGGATGCCTTGCCCAACTACTGTATCACCAAAATGTTGTAGTTTTATTCGGTGACCAATTGTTAGACCTGACTGCTAACAAGCCTAAAATTGCAAAAATCCCTTATTCTAGATCTACACCGACGAAGAGCTTAAAAATACCAATGCTCAGCTGCCTAAAACCGTGTTTATTCAGATTCGACAAATGCCAGTCCCATGACTGAATTAGGAGGAGGGTGACAATTTGTAAATTTGTCACCTTGTCAAGTGTTAGAAACATGAACCGTATTATTTTCCTTACTAATACGTTGAAACGCTTGCTATGATTAACAATAGCAAAGCCAGAGCTTGCAGAGGAAGCATAGAGGACTATCTTATTCGTCAATGTCTGCTGCTAACAGACTCAAGAGTTCAAGTGCGACATTCTACAGTGTACTCAATGCTATTGTGCCTGCTAGGGGTCGGGAGCGCTTCTGAGTAGTAGCCTTCAAGGAGCGCTAAATAAATCTTCTAATGGTCCACAATAAAAGAGATTTAACACGTCCGATCTATAATTGAACGCATTGTAGGCCTATAGAATAAGTTTCAGAAGTTGCAAAACATGCTGGCCTGCAGAAAAAGTAGGTTTGATCAAATTTGACTCATTTATTAAAAATGTAGCAAAATATTAGACGAATTAAGGCCTTGTAATTACGAACAATAAATCGTAGAAATAGATACGCAAACCCGGATCCTCATCAGCCTGTGTTGTCATGCCAAACATTCGCTGCTTCAAAAATACGTAAATAGCAATGAATCAATTTGCCATAAAGATCTCCATACCGGCAAAATATTAATTCAGACCCGACGCAGAGAATTCGCTCTCATGTCAGTGCAGAGTCCGTTAGGTCTGAAACGTGACAATCTTTCTTTTAAAATTCTTCCTATTATGACATAATTTTTCTTGTAATAAGACTCGCAGCTGCTTAGTTCTTGAACTCGATCCCAACAACTCCTTAGTTTCAGACGTCAGATTTGTGTTCTGGTTGTGTTTTCTTTGTCTTCAGGTTCAATTGTTCAGAGTACTTATTCTACAAAATGAAATAACAGAGGGAAATAATAGAATCTGCGGCATTTCTTCAGTACATACAATTGCGGTCCAGTAAGTTCCACAGCCGTTTATAACTGCTACCCTGCCTCCTCGATCTCACGACCTTCTAGAAACCAAGCTCTAACCCTCCTCGGACTATCCCTTGGACAATCCTACCGATTCGATGCAGTGATCGTGGTGCCCAGCACTTAGCTTTCGAGTGGCGGTTTAGAAGTTTGTAAAATATGACTACGATTAGGGGGCCTACATCTTTTGAGCACTTCACTCGAGAATCGAAAATGCATCGCTGATACCTATTAAAGACTAAAAATGCAGAATAAATTGGACCATGCACCTTTAATTAAAACAATCCGTAATAACTACCAGCCCCACGAAATTGTTTCCTGAATATATTGCCGCTGAGCATTTTTCCCGTAGCGGCGCTATACAAATTCCTGATTGCAACTACAGATTACAACTTACCTGGTAGTCGAGTTGTTTCCGGTCCATTTCACGGCGTCTTCTGAATGGCTGCAGAACAGGATGAAAGTACCATTTACTGTAACCATCATTTTAAAACCGGATCCTAATGTGTACCGTATCTTTAGATTTATATAGCGCCACTCGAAGAATAACTATTCAGAAGCGGTCTCCGTACATAAGGAAACTCTGGGGGAAAAGAAACGCCTTTAAAGAGTGAGAAACCGATGGGAGAATCCAGTCATCAACAGTTTAGTCTTTATAGCGATGTAGGAAAGTCAATCCACAACAAGGAACAAGATGAATCTTGCTACGGATAACTTATAATAACAGTTTCAGCCTTGGATTAATATGGACGGAGGACAACGCAGGATGACTTCGAGCGTATTATCGTTCATCTAGAGTTATGCAACACTCCTGACAAAACGTTCGTCTATATCAATTTTATTAACGGACTTGCTTATCTAATTAATGGGTTAATATGGACAAGCATACAAGCATGTGTATACCTTCATGCACGAATACATATATACATATGCATGTATATTATGCTGATACTTTCAGAAATACACGCGCATGTGGCTTTCGAGTGGCGCTTTAGAAGTTAGGAGCATGCGATCGTTTTAGACAAGACAGAAGCGTGTACCTTTAGTAACACGTGACCGACGAACCAGGCGTGGAAGATGACGTATACGATGGCCAATCCGACGAGACCTATTTTGTCAATCGTATGGAGATACTCGTCTGCTATCTGGGTCATGAATCCATGCCACGAAGAGATGAAGGCCAATATGATCAACATCGTCAGCATGTACGTATCCTATGACGTCACAGTACGTCATCGCATTACAACCGAGCGCAAATTTGTGTGTCTGTCTGTCTGTCTGTATGTCTCTCTCTGTTATGTCTCCATGCCTCTCTCTCTCCCTTTCTGTCACTCTCTCTGTCTCTGTCTGTATGTTTGTCTCTCTGGATCTATGTCTATCTCTCTCTCTCTGTCTCCATGTCTCTTTGTCTCTGTCTGTCTTTCGCTGTCTGTCTGTCTTCATGTATCTCTCTCTCTCTTTGTATGTCTCTGTATGTCTCTCTGTTTGTCTGTTTCTCCATGTATGTGCATGCGTGCGTGCATGCATCTCTGTCTCGCTCTGTCTCTGTCTCTGTCTGTCTGTCTGTCTGTCTCTCTTTCTCTCTCTGTCTCTGTCTCTCTGTATCTCTCTCTGTCTGCCTGTCTCTCTGTCAATCTGTCTATCTCCCAACTTTTTCTGTCTACATAGAAGTCTTTACAGATAGCTTCTCTCTCACGATCCATAGAACATGAAATCATCGAGTTGATTTCAAGAAATCGCCTCACAATCGCCTCGCAACGAGTTTCAACAATGTTTAGTTATCAATCAAGAAGTGAAGTAGGATGTCTCTGCTATAATACCTGTTTATCGCTAGTTAGTATTTCAATGGTTACCAACCGTGATAACCAAAGTGGTATATTAGCCAGGCAAGGACCCTCTTATGCACAGGACTGGATTCTATACTATATGCGCGCTAATTGAGAGCAAGAAATTTTCGAATCGTATTCACATATCAAGCTAATTCATTAACTCTTAGTTAGGAAAATAAAAAAACATGCAAAAATACATACATACATCTGAGACGAATAACTACGTCATCAAAATAAAAAAATCCGTTGGAGTTTTAGAACATCATAATTATTTTCAATTAGAAGCTAAATATAGATTGGGTCGACACCAAGGTTCATGAGTGAAACTTGTACACGTAGATTTGATTTCCTCTGATGTAGATTCCTTGCCAGCTAGGTATATGTGAAGTATGATGGGGTATACTTACAACGTAGGTGAAGTAGGATATCTTCGATACGTGATTGATAACAAGGTTCTTCAGCGTTACAGCCGCCAAGACGAGAACGAAGCAGACTTGAAGGCGATTCGGAAGTAGAGATGAGTCTATGCCGAAGCTCGTGAAGCCCAGGAGTATGATGATGTTCTGCACAAGAAGACGTACTTCCGGTCAGCGATATAGCGTCTATATGGCAATGGGCGCGGTTCCATGGCAACCAACTTGACTTACTGAAGTAATGGACGTGGTTTCCATGGCAACCTGCTTTTCTTACTTAAGTAATGGACGTTGTTTCCATAAACCTAATTTACTTACTAAGGCAAACTTATACTTACAACGTAGGTGAAGTAGGATATCTTCGATACGTGATTGATAACAAGGTTCTTCAGCGTTACAGCCGAACCTATGAACCGATCGTCGGCTCGGAAACTCGGCTCGGCTGAGCTTCGTAGTACTCGGCATCACTCGGACTTGGGACAAACACTGGGTTTGATTATTAATAAAAAATCGGCTTTCCGATTATCTGTGTTGAATACGAAAATAGGATTTTTCTTTACAGAAGAACTGCTGGATATCTACCGTGTCACGCCAAATAATTCTAGGCGAATGCGTGATTGACTGCTAATAGGAACACGTTCCAGATGACTGGACATGAGTAGGAACACGCTCCAGGTGAACACATGACTGACCACGAGTTGGAACATGTTCCAGATTACTGAACATGAGTAGGATCACGTTTCATGTGAACACATGACTGACCACGAGTTGGAACACGTTCCAGATGACTGAACATGAGTAGGAACACGTTCCTGGTGAAATTGATGAATAAGTAATGGACGTTGGACGAGTATTAATTAACACGTTCCAAATGAACACATGACTGACCACGAGTAGAAGCAAACGGATGTAGAACGGCGTCCGCCTGGCTACGTTGACCGTCAACTTTAAAAGCGGTTTCTTCTGCTTGACGATTCCTGTTGCTGCATCGACTGCGAGCGGTGGAATGGACGATGTGATGTGTTGATAGATGTAGAATTCCTGTTCGTCCGCAAATGATCTCTTGTGGACCTTGTGCATCTCACGAGTCTCGTCGACCAACATCGTGTCCTTTATAGACGCATCAGCCTTTATCAGTATCGACAGCTCCTGTGAAAGCGAAACCGAAACTCGTTTTCAATAAAAGATTGAGCCTTGTGAAAATGAAATGAAAACCGAAATTCGTTTTCATTTACTGACCAAGTCGTATAAAATTATAAATGAATCCAAGTCTAGGCTAATTGTATACAAGACTCTGCTAAATGTTTACTCTGCTAGGCTAAGCCTAATTTTAAAACGATAGTGCTAATTGGTTACAATACTCTGGCAATAGAATCATATCGGACCATTGTGGCAAAGCCAATTTCTATAGGGTCAGCACCGAGCGCTTATCTGGCAGGAGCATAAAGACCCAACAAACGCCCAGGGACAACCTGGATTCCTCCCCAAATCGTCTGATACCCTCAGGATGCGGTCCTGAGAGGTCTTGAGAGAGAGAGAGAGAGAGAGAGAGAGAGAGAGAGAGAGAGAGAGAGAGAGAGAGAGAGAGAGAGAGAGAGAGAGAGAGAGAGAGAGAGAGAGAGAGTAGACCTATACCGATGTTGGCGACACAATCCTGTCCTAATAGTGTCAACTCGATCCTGACGAATCTATGCTTTATTGACAATCACCGATAATAATCCAGAATTACACAGCAACAACTTATTCTACCAAGAGCAATCTGTCACTGTCACTGTCTCTGTCTCTCTCTCTCTCTCTCTATATATATATATATATATATATGCATAATTATGTACATGTCTGTATATGTCCGTGTGGATGTGTATATCAGAGACTGGTTTCACGTTTTCCATGGAATACCCAACACAGAACAGCCATGGGGTGTATCACACCCCTTGCACCTCACTCCCAAAGGGTTAAAATCAAAGCTAGTATCAGTGCAACTTTTTCTAAGCTAATATTAGAGTGAAATATCTTTAATTTGATGCAGTAAGTATAAATAACTTGCAAATATTGGCGGAGTTATTGGCATGCAAAGTCAAACCATTTATGCTGGCCCACCCTTTATATATATATATATATATGTATTTTTTTCGTCTGTCTGTCTGTCTCTGTATGTCTGTCTGTCTCTATATGACTGTCTCTTTCTCTTGCTCTCTCTGTCTGGCTGTCTGTCTCTCTCTCTCTTTCTGCCTGTCTGTCTCTGTCTGTCTATCGGTGTCTCTCTCGCTCTCTCTCTCTCTCTCTCTCTGTCTCTCTCTCTGTCTGTCTCTGTCGCTGTCCTCGCGTCTGCCTCTCTTCCTTCTCCTCCTTCCTTCCCTTCACACACTCTGTTTTGTCTATTATATTCGAAGCGGTACTCAGGTGGGGTAGAGGCGGTACATAGCCCCCGGTTCAGGTGCTCAGACAAGCGAGGCGATATCGCCACTCCAGGAACAACAAGACAATAATTTTTAGATCAGATAGAAATGATTGGATCTGGAATGGATGGAGTCGGATGGGATGAATCGAACCTGGACATCGAATGGGAAGTCCCAGAGCTCCATCACCTCAGCGTATGACCCTCGGAATCTCTTCTTTTCAACGAGGAAGGTTTCGTTCGGAACAGTCCGGTCCACTGATAGGAACGCCTTTGGCGTTTGGTCCTCTGTGGCGTTCTCTATGTGGATATTCGGGTTCCACTGCCCGTCCAGCGAAACGTGCCCCTTCTTATACAATCAATCAATCAATCAATCAATCAATCAATCAATCAATCAGTCAGGCAGGCAGGCAGGCAGGCAAGCAATCGATAAATCACCTGATAAGGAGATCCGTTGATTAATAGAAGCCAAGTAACAAACCGATCGCTCGATCAATCAATGCATTCGTGCATAAGTAGGTATAATTATGTAGACAAACATTATTTTAGAAAATTGATAAATGAAACTTTTCTTTTTCTTTTTCTTCCAATATTCCAACTTTCCCTTCACTCCTTCCAGCATTCCTTCCTTCCATCCTTCCTTCGTTCCTTCCTTTCTCACAGCCCTTACTTTCTCACTTCCCTGTTTTATTCTCTGTCTGTCTGTCTGTCTGTCTGTCTGTCGTCTGTCTCTCCGTGTTGCTGTCTGTCTGACTGTCTGCCTGTATGTCTGTATAAATCTCTAATTTGTGTTTTTCTTTCTAGCCATCTCGCTCTTCTACACTCTGTCTGTCCGTCCGTCTGTCCGTCCTTCCGTCCTTCCGTCTGTGTGTCTGTCTGTCCGTCTCCTTGCATCCTATGACTACAAATGTCTCCCATTATACCTTTCCATCTAGAGTTGGTGCTCTCCAGCGTGAGGTGACTATAATCTCCGCATCGAACGTCTCTCTTACGGTATTTATATCGCCCAACTTCACAAAGGTTACGTGAATGTAGACATTCCGCTACACAAACAAAAAGATAAACAAACATATAAACAAACATATAAACAGACAGATAAACAGACAGACAAAGAAAGAGATAAACACACAGATAAACAAACAGATAAACAAACAGATAAACAAACAGATAAACAAACCGATAAACAAACAGATAAACAAACAGATAAACAAACAGATAAACAAACAGATAAACAAACAGACAAAGAAAGAGATAAACACACAGATAAACATACAGATAAACAAACAGATAAACAAACAGATAAACAAACAGATAATCAAACAGATAAACAAACAGATAAACAAACAGATAAACAAACAGATAAACAAACAGATAAACAAACAGATAAACAAACAGATAAACAAACAGATAAATAGACAGAAAGCAAACAATAAGTAGGCAGATAAACGAACAAGACAGCGCACAGCTCTACATAAAGGGATTCCTCGCTGAAATAGAATCACTATAATACTTTAGAAATGAACCTATATGCATAACATTGACTTCTGTGTTTATGTCTGTGTGAATACTATTGTGTATGTCTGCATTTAGTAATAACATACACATATGCACGCTTGTATGCAATGATGTGCATGTATTTTTGCATGGCTGCATATCATTTGCATGTGAAGGACATTGGGCATTGCATCCAAATTACAAAAAAGTCGATTACTGCTGCAGTGCATGTTACCAATCTTTTTTAAACAACGCGTCTCTATTAAGTCATTCAGTTGACAGCATTTCGTATAAAGTCATTTATTTCTCGTCCAGTAAATTCTTCATTCAAAAATCGAATAACGTTACTTCTTTAATCATTGCTTCTTTTTCAAATCGATTACCACCGTCCCATTCATTTTGGAATCGAATATCGAAGCCTCGATTTTGTGATGGCGGGCACTGCAGTAGCAATATTTTCCAGCAAGGGACGGGCCAGAATGAAAGCGGAGCATGAGAAAAGTGACAGTGGAGATCTCAGAGCCATACAAACAGTTGGCCAGTGCTTTTGAAAACATGATTCTATAATGCATCATCGATTAAAACATCACAGAAAAACTCATAAAGCTTTAAAAATGATAAATTCGGCCTTTCATTCTCAATTGTGTTGTCTCTAGACAAGGCTCCGCGACTCAGAAATATATCGTCTGTTGACAGAAATGGCACGCGGGCCGGCCCTTGACACCTCTGACTTAGAGCTTACACAGAAATGCTCAGAGGCGTCTTTTCAGCTGTGAAATTCATTAGTTTTATACAGTAATCGACATAAATAAAGCTGGACTAAACAATATTATCTACTCGTTTTGGAACCCCAAGAAACAAGTTAATGGCTTCGTTGAATGTCGGGATACCCGTGGTTGGGAAACGCTGGCTTGGGGAAGTAGAAAGTGCGAGTGTCTACCTTACCTTTTTCGCAGGAACACCAATCGGTGCTTTCGTAGTAGATGAATCTTTCTTCGAGAGTGTAGTAGAACTCTTTGCCATAGTCTTATCGTCAGATGTGCGAAAATCCTCTTTAGCGGCTCATCTAGTTACAACAGAAGCGGATTTTTATTTGAACCCTGCAGTAAATAAAAAACAATAGCAAAACAGTGGCGTCGCTGTCATCTAGGCACAGAGTCGCGTGCCCCATTTTAAGTTTAAGTATTTTATTTGTTGAAATATTTTGCACCCATTGAAAATAACTAGGCTTCCTGGATAACTGGTTTACCTTTTCGTACACCTTTGTTGTATCTTCTCTCTAGCTTTAAGTCTTAGAACTCTTTTCATTTCCCTTTCCACCATCTTCAACTTGCCCAAAAAAATTATTCTGCTGTCCTTCTCAGTCTGTTGGTAAATTTTCTATAGCCTATGCGCCTCTCTATAGTTATTGAGTACATACATCAAATACTAAAAAAATAATTTCACAAAGTCTATTGCGCTAGCGACGATCATTTTTGCAAACATTGTACGAATGTTAATACCTACTTTTTTTCCCGAAATTTATGACGTATAAAGTTTAACCGAATCCTCGATTATAGTTCCTTTAATACATTTCGCTATTTCGAGGCTTTATCGTAATAAACAGCTCAAATCAAGACCATCGTAAACCTAAACATTCATATGGCCTTGGTTTATTACGTCAGAAATCTGTCGTCTTGGCAACGTTAAAATGCAAGCTGTTCTTGTGTTTTTAAATGAGTCACGAGTTTTTTGCTTAGCGTCAAAGACCATTGCTGTCAAATGAAGTCCCTAAAGTCAATTTTCTCATCGTTGAAAAATTTAATACTAATGATTATGGTGGTACTTCTGCTGAAAGATGCTACCGTGCTTAAATATTTACGAATTATATTAAAGGTATTTGATGCATTGGACGGCGTCAAACTGTTGAATATATGATCATAAGTACAAGTAAATGCCGCAGAGTTCAATGCGCCTTTAAACACCTTTTAAATGGATTTTTCAATTTATATAATAAGGAGCGTCAATACGCGCATATAATCGATTCTTTCCATAAGGATGCCTCCTCAGCTCAGTCGATCGAATCCGCCACTAATCTTACTCAAACTGTGCTAGTCCATAGTTTTGATAAAGGAGGAGGGTGGCTGTAATGATTCCTGTTAGCACACAGAGTCGTTCAGATGGAATTTGCAATTGGTATTCGCAGCTTCTATTGCGCCGGCCCCAAATGCAAAAGACATCAACCGAGGGCACACAGAAACCACTCTCCGAAATGAGGTCAGCATCAACAAGATCAGTTACTTTTGACGGAGAGGCAGCTTATGGAGGGTGAGAGATCAGGAGAAACTACTTGCAAAAGGTTGCATTAAACTGCCACAGATGCTTCAATAGAGAAGAAGAGAGTTGCAAAAGTTCTAGTGACTTAAAAAGGTCATTGAGCAAGAACAATTCAAGATTAAGAATGTACATGTTGACTTATATATAGTCCATAACATTATTATACGCTTCAGTTTTATTTCGTATTTAGTTTGCATACGTCTTTTTCTCTTCCTATTGATTCCGTTTCTGACATGTTGCTAAGCCGACGATTTTTGCGTTGTCTAACTACTGTTTAAGCGAAACGATGTAGTCTTGATGTATATATATATACTTTTTTTCTGTATATATATATATATACATTTTGTATATATATGTACGCATGGGTAGGGTCCACGAAATGTACGCGGTGCAACAGAGGGGAGGGGTCCGTAAATTCGATTTTTTTGGCGCACGTAATACATGGATGGGCCCTCATTTGCCATACTCGCCTAGTTACTAGTATTTTTATCGTTTCAATTGATGCACAGTTGGTATGGTCTGTGAATTTATAGCGTCGATGAGAACCATTTTAAAGGTGTCAATTATGCTACTGCCTGTGGATAGCATTGAGTCAGAAATCCAATGTTTCTATGTTGCGTGAATATTATAATGGTGTCGGTGAGAGTAATTTTGGGCACAATTGCTAGATTCAGTTGAACTACACAGTGTGCTAAAAATGATCATTTACGCCGCACTCCTTTTGGTATCCAGGCTTGGGACTGACACTGCCAAATTACAACCAGTGTAGATGTTTAAAATAAGTGCAAAATCAAACTGCAGCGCATGGCCATAACGTTAAAAATTGCTCGAAGAGGCGCTATATCAAGCCTCATTGATTGATTCAATCTGAATTTTGGACTGTTTGTATTTTAACTTATGTCGTGTATTAGAGCCCGTTTTTATATAGAGTTGATGACAACCATTATAAAGTTATCTTAAGGTATGATTATACTGAACGTCCACGAACATCAGAGAAACGAGAACTAAATGCTTTCTTATAATCCATATCTTATAATCCATATATATATGCTTTCTTAATATATATATATATATATATATAGTTTTGTAGCATCAAAATTTGATAACGTGGATATGATTGTATTGACTTTATTATCAGTCTGGTTTGATAATCAAATGCCGGTTTAAAGCGAAATAAAGTTAATACCGCTAGTTCTATTAATACATCGCATCTCCGTAATCACCGTTAAAACGAGTCTGTCTAGGGCCATATGTTTTTGAACTGATTTAAATTTTACAAAATGTCCAGCAGCATAATTGCTTGGGCGCTGCATGGTATGAATGGATGATGACAAATTATTACATGAGTTGAATTTTACCATCGTCAGTCAGAGCAGCTGTCCATTACGTTATACGTGCAATTTAACCACCGGCGCCGCATAGCGAAAGAAGGACAAGTCAATTTTACGGGGAATACGGGGCTCAAACTCGGTTTCTCTGCTCTGTGCCCCAGTGTGTTCTCCATTGCTTTATGCCTACCAAGGTAGACGGCCCTGGCATTGGTGACGTCATTAGGTTATTGGGATCATTCTAATGGCCAAGATTTTGCATCGCCCATCGAAACTCTTTTTATAAGCGTCAGCATGCTTTCCTCGAACAAGCGAATAAGCGAAACGGAAAATGCATTTATGTATATTTTCATAGTGTTAGAGGGAAACGTTTAAAAGGTTTCTAAGAAGATGCATTTCTTTGCACAACGCTAGCGACAATTCATGACTGGCGATAGAGTTGACGTCCGACAAGACGTATTCGAATGACTTTTTTAATATATTTAACAACAGGTCATCGCTGTCAACATCATTACCATAGACACGACCAATAAGTCTTAATATGGGGTCCATTACTGGCCCAATAAAGAGTGTAATAACAGGAATTATGGATGGAACGGGAAGAAGAGGAAGACCTTGCAGAGAATAGCTAGATGACAATGAAGACTGGTGTGGAAGCGACGTATGTAACTTATTACAGCATACCCAAGACAGAGGAGCACGGAGAACAATGGCCAAATGTGCATTGGACACCTACGGGCTTTTTGCCCATGTATCCGAATGATAATGAAGCGCATTGTATTTATAACAAAAGCCACCAACGTTCTAAAGGTGTTTACAGAGATGCGCTGTCTCACTATAGAATGTTTGTGAACTCATGTCGCCCTTAACCGGTATCTCATAGTCAGAACTGATAAACTGAGAAAAATTCAAATCGACGTGAAGATGCTACAAAGCTTTGAAGCAATCAATTCACCGACTTACAAGTTGGTAACAAACGCTTCGAAATACATTGCACTCTTAGACACCTTTAAAACAATACTGATGCACTATATGTAATTCGATAGAGATTGCTAGCCTTAAATGTCCTCTCGTCTATCTTGCATTTTCTTTATGCCTTTATCGAAACTGCTGCGGTTTGTCGGCTTGTGCAGTAAACGACGATATAATAAGTTTAGATTATCATTGCTTAAAGTACCGTAATATGCCAAGCCAATTTCGGTCGACGGCAACGGTCGTTGTTGTTAAAAGTTGTCGTTAAATTCCAGATCCATCCATAATAATCTATGATTTTAGTCCTAGGTCCTCGTTTCCGTAAGACGTGTTACAACTGTTGGATGCAGCCAATTCGCCAATTTACAAGTCAATACGATACGCTGCTGATTGCATTACGCATTTAGACACCTTTATAACTAGTTTATTGGTGATGACTGTCAACACGCAGGTTAGATCGGTCAAATACAGTCTAAACACAGTTTAATCGCCACCTGATCTACGCCATTGATGGGGTGAGGTGATAATTGCAACGTCTATTGCGCCGCTGTAGGAGTGTAAACACGCCTCCACACAAAAACCCTCCCGGAGTGTTTTATCCCGAGATGTAATGGCTTCGTGGTCAATTTTTACCCGAACCAAAATACATCACTTCGCCAATAAACAATACCGGGAGTGTTCTCGTTTGAGGTGCGACAAAATGACTGTTAGAGTTAATCACTTCAAGGATTAAATGAAGAATGAGAAATCTGAAGAACGTAATCGTAATCGTCAACTCAGCATTGCTACAGCGCCCACAAAAGCGAAGTCGCGGGAACCAGCTTATTGACAGGTGCTTAATTAAAACAGAATCGATAGGCAGAGGGTCAAATCCAGAGAGTCAGGCAGGCAGACAGGTAGACGGCTAAGTTGGATGGTGTTTGGAGTTGAAACGGCGAGGGAGATAGGAAGAAGAGGAGGAATCAGGATAGGATTTGCGAAAGAGCAATGCTTTGAGTTGTGAGTGAAAAACCTGTGGGCAGATAGCAAGAGTTGAGATGTTTGTGAATTCGTAGGACGGATCGGATATTTGTCTTAATGCTGGAGGGAGTTTGTTCCTATGAGGCGGAACAGCGATGGCTATGGAGCGATTTGCAAATTTGAGTGATGATGTGACGAGAGGGCGAAGTAGTGTGAGGGTGGAAAAGGAACGGGCTGAACGATATGGCTGAATCGTGAACAACTGACGGAGATTTGTAGGCTGTGAGGATTGCAGTGTGTTGTAGGTGAGTGAAATGACCTTATATTCGATCCGTTCAGGTATTTTGAGCCATTAGAGTGATTTCAGGACAGGAGTGATATGGTGATGCTTTGGGGTCTTGGTGACAGCACGAGTGAGAGTATTCTGAATGGCTGGAGGCGATTTAATTGGGTGGTGTCTATACTTAGGAAAAGGGAATTACAGTAATCCAATTTAGCGTGAACTATTGATGTGGCGATCGAGGATGCTGTTTTGGAGTCAAGCATAGGGCGGATTCTACGAAGATCACGGATGTGCATGAAGCAAGAGCGAGAAAGATGGGTGATGTTATCAGTGAAGCTAAGGTTTTGGTCAAAGATTATGCCTAGGTTGCGGACAGGAGAATTTGCAATGAATTTGTGGGTGGATGCAGAATCAGGATTGAGAGAAATAGTGGGATCAAGAATTTTCTTCAGTTGCTCACGGAGGCCAATCAGAATGAATTCGGTTTTGGAGGGGTTCAGGCAGAGGAGATTTGAGGTCATCCAGGATGAGATTTTGGTGACGACATGGAGCAGGTTATCGATGGAGTTGGAGAAGCTGGTTGGAGAGATAGATATGAATAACTGCGTGTCGTCAGTTTATTGTAAAAGGAGGTGAGGAGAGTTTCTGTTGAGTGCCGCTTGGTAAAGCCAGACTGGTGTGGATTTAGGAGCGAGTTAGAAGTTAGGTAGTCATTTATCCGGGACAAGACAATGCGTTCGAGTAATTTAGAAATGAATGACAGGTTGGATACAAGTCGATAGTTTGAAAGGATTTCTTTGTCGAGCGATGGTTTCTTGAGGAGTGGAGTGACTAAAGAATGTTTGAAGAGTTGTGGAAAGTTGCCAATAGATAGAGAGAGGTTGATTATTATGGTAATGACAGGAACAGGGATTGATGCGCAGTCTTTCAGTAAGGAGGTAGGTATAGGGTCGAGTTCGCACTGCTTGTTAGGAAGAGATTGTAGCATATTGAGTATTTCTGTCTCTGATGTTGGTTCGAAGGTGGATACTGATGATGGAGGTGGGGAAGCGGAAGAGTCACGAATAGAGGAGGAAACTTTTGGAAGTGGATCGATTGTGGTTTTGGAAATGAGTGATTGAAGAGAGAGAGAGACAGAATGCAGTAATTTTTCCAGAGAAGAAGAACAGAACGATTCAGCTATAGAAGAAGATGGAAGTGAGTTTGGAAGTGAGCTGGAAGAATTCGATGGAGGAGTTGATTTACAGTTTTCCAAAGAAGTCGAGGATTAGAAGATCGGGATTGGACCAACGAGGAATAGAAGTTCGTTTTAGCCTTAGCCAGAGGGTCGTGGTATTTATTTGTAGCAGATTTTAGGGCAGAGAGCACTTGAGGATTACGGGTTCGCTTGTAGATGCGCTCGAGGCGTCGACGGAAAGATTTGAAAGCCTGGAGATAGGAATTATACGTGACGGTTGCGGACTTAGAAGGGCGAGGTGTGCTGTGGAGATGATAGCCGGAGAGTATGCAGTCTTGGTACTGGGCAAGAGTTGTGCTTGAGTTGAACCGGGTTTCTGTTCGTGCAAAAAGATCTGGAGGGTGGGATGATTGAGCCAAATCTTTAATTTCTGCTGAGTGCGCTGGATGTAACAGTGAGCGTATCTTTAAAGTACAAAGTACGAATTTATTTGGAGGAGATGGAGGAGAAGGAGGAAGGGCAGTTTCCGTAGTGGAAGCGGTTGGAACAGAGGGAGGGGGAGGACGAGGAGCTGCATAGCTATTTATTGGACCCGGGTTTACACGTGTGTCTCCAGAAAGTAAAATTAGCATGAAAAAAAGTTGTTGTAAATTGGATGCTGGAGTTGTCTTTTACGCCTATTTGTAAGTAAATGAGCCAAAGGTTTGTACGACATGTATCCATATTGTCTTGTCGCTGTGTCAAAGGAGGCGGGGCTTTGTCTCGATGAGAACGGAATGTAGGTTATGGAGGGCCCAGAGGGATTAAATTGAATGTGATATGCGGTGAGTAATCTAAGGATGGAAAGAAGCAGGATGATTGACAAACTCATTATGGCGTTTGAAAATGGACGAGTCCACTATTTGCGATGGCTGGAATGAAATGATGACAAAGAATGCATGGTGAAGGGTGAATATTGTTTGAGATATTAGTTAAAATGCAGTGAAAAGTAATGGAACGGACTCACTTGGTAAAGACGAGTACTCCAAAGAAAAAGAAAATTTATCTATGTTGAAAAGACGCCAAGATTTAGGAAAGATTAGGAAAGAGCGCTGCACGTCTACTGGTTCCCGCTGACTCGTAGAGTCCAGATTACTTAAAAACCGTTTTCTGTGCAGTTAAATTTATAGCCTGTGATGTCACCTTGATGAAGGTGTTTATGGAGATGCTTTGGCTAAGAACTGTATTAATGAAACAATGTCGCCTAAATCGGTATTTGATTGTCAGACCTGACTCAATCAAGCAAACAATGTATCTGGCCAAATAACATACAATTAACCAAACTTCACAGCCAAGAAATAACAACAGATAACCCTTTAATAAATTAACGTTGGTGCTAAGTGAGAGTACGATGAGAGATGCACAGGAGACCCAATTAGGGTCCAAAAGGATCCGCGAGTTAGGTCCACCCTAGTAATAAAGCTATAGCACAAGCAAATAGTGGTCAGTATAGAGATAAACTATGTTAATCAGTAAAGAGTTAAGTTTAAATAGAAACAAGAGAGAGACAGACAGACAGACAGAAGAGAGCAGCTCCTTCCGAAGAGGAAATGGGAGACTGTTCCAGCTGGTGGGGTCTAGGCATTTCCCCCGGATATTTCCCCCCGTAGGACAATTCTCCTCGGATTCCCCCTCTGTGACCCAGCTAAACTATTTTAATAGTGCAAATAAATTTAGAAAACAAAACAAATGACCATCTATTTTAATTTAAGCAATCTTCTAATCGATAATAAATCAAAGCATGAAATTAGACAGCAAAAAACGAATAAACATTTATTTTAATGTAAACCATCTTTTAATTGAAAAGTAGTACCTGACGATCGTAAGATATTAATTCAATTTCACCTTTGCTTTACATTTACTTAAAGCTGTCCCTGCACCTCTTCGACGTTCGCACTCAGAACTAACGACGTTAGTTGCTAAGTATTTGTTTAACGCAACCTTGTTCTTTCCAAGTATTTCCAGTTGCAACATCCATCTCTTCGGATTTCTCTTCTAATAATTTATATTACAGATTCATGACAGATTTTAATAGCATCAGCCACGCTAAATATGATAACTTTGTCAAATATTTACCTAAAGCATAAAATATTTTCAATTTCCAAACATTTGCAATAATTGCAATAATAATTATAGTAAAACAATTTGTCAACATCATAACGGAATATTATGCTGTATCGATTTTGAGATATTTTCATTTTATCTCGATTTTTATCTGACTGATAATTTAAACTGACAAACTTAAAACTCTAAGACCTTCTATTTTCAAAAAGGTCCTTTGATGCATTGAACGCCATGAAACTGTTGAATGTAATACAATCAATGACTGGCAAACAACACTATACGCGGCATTTTAAAGCGCGCTTAGACACCTTTTCAACGTATGTTCTTTACTCTATATTTACGCAAACCGTCAAATTTAGATTCATGCTAAGATTCACTAAACTACATTTTGGTCTAATATGATAATCGAATGTTATTAATATACATTATATGAAAATATTTCTGTAGTAATGTCTGATAGAATAAGAACATTATGTAAAAATTTCACGTTAAAAGATTCTTTAAAAGTTTGATGATTACATAATGTACATAGAGACTGGTCATACACAATTTCTTTTATTTTGAAGATTTCTGCTTACAAATATTAATGCAAATATTGTTACATTTGCATGAAATACTATATTACATGTATTAATGATGTTATTAATACCATTATTATTTATGTTGTAAAACAATGAACACTAATGACGGTTTAAAATTCAGACAGTTTTAAATGGTGTCTTTCGGACGCTATGAATTTCTTTGCATTGTACTGTAAATGTTTAAAATTGTCGTCAACGGCCATAGATGTCATATGACGACGTTAAACTGTGGACTAATAATAAATTATAGAATAGTTCTGGCTTTCACGTATAAGGCCCGTGTATAGTCAATATTTTATGTAATCACTAAGCTTGCGTTGGGCCCTATGCTAAAACAGCTTTTAAATACCAGACAAATTCACTGACCGTTCCGCTATCTGACTATGTCTGTCTATCTCTCTCTGTGTCTCTCTTTTTCTCTGTCTGTATCCATGCGGCTGTCTGTGTGTCAATGTGTGTGTCTGTTAATCTGCGTGTCTGTCTCTCTCTATCTGTCTCTCTGTCTGTCTCTGTCTCTCTCTCTTCTGTCTGTCTGTCTGTCTCTGTCTCTCTCTCTTCTGTCTGTCTGTCTATCTTATCTATCTATCTATCTATCTATCTATCTATCTATCTATCTATCTATCTATCTATCTATCTATCTATCTATCTATCTATCTATCTATCTATCTATCTATCCATCTATCAATCTATCCATCTATCTATCTATCTATCTATCTACCTAGCTAGATTATATATAGGAACATCCACTTACACTTAAAACCACCAAGTAAGTGCGATGCACACATTAAAAAAATCTCCCTATGCAAATTCTAAACCCTAAGCGGTAACATTCAGATCATCACCAAATCGCATTCGCCAATTAGCTGATGTCCTACTCGTCAGGTGACACACAATACCCGCATTTCCCGTTCATTCGCAAGGTGGCTATAGCATCGCATTCTCAAACACAGTAGGCATGAGAGACGACCCGAAGCAGACAGGCGAAGAGGAGCCGCCGTAGAACAGAACCCGTTAGCAGTCGATGCGAAAACGTCAGTGACGCATACGTTAGCCGATCTCTAGTGCCAGCCAGTGAAGAGTTAGTAGGTCTGCGTCAATAAGAGCGTATCTGGTAGCATTGTTCTAGGAGACAAAGCCTCGTAGGCCTAAGGGTAGGCCGTGGAAGGTATAAAGAAAAAAGAGCGACCGAGTATCGAAGGTCTTGGAGTCTAATTGCGACGGAGTTCATTCGTATAAAACGGATTACGGCTTATTAAGACGTCCGCTGGTAACCTGCGCGTTTCCATAGCGACGCTATTGGAGTGATTAGATCGTCTGGTGCCCTGTGCGTTTCCATAGCGACGCCATTGGATTGATTAAATCAACTGGTGCCTTGTTCGTTTCCACAGTGACCCTATTGGAGTGACTACAAAGGAGTAAAATAGATTAGATTCGAGTACGCCCAGAGTAACATCTGTTCTGCTGTTAGGTCTACTCGCCGGTCTTCTGTCCGAGTGAGGCCTGGATTATATATAGGAACATCTGATAGCTTACCTAAACTCAGAGTTCACCTTCATCGATCTCAGAATGGGTTTATCAGACGCAATTCTTGTTCTCATCTCTTTAGTCGTCTGTTCCAGCCTCATCACTGGAACTCTATCCGCGACACCCTACAAGAAGGGTAAGACAAGACATTGTTTTTATCGTTATTATTATTGCTATTGTTATTGACATTGGAATTGGTTTTAGCACTGCTACCAGCATCGTCAACGTCATCGTTACCGTTACCGATATAGTTACCGTTATCGATATCGTTATTCTGTTACCGTCCTGTTCTTCCAAGGCTGCAGGTAATTCCAAGGTTGACGTGGTAGGTGTGGGCGAAGTCAAGCCAAGGTAAGTCGACTGCGACGATAATATATTATTATCTGTCGATTCAATCGTAAGAGGAATGGTTCTGTAGAAACTGTTTGAAAACTATTAACAGTCTAATGGGTTACTTCAATCTCTTTGGGTGATCCATTGGAAGTTGCAACGAGTCATTATGCGTCACCGACTCCGTTTTCTTAGACTCGGCGCACGAGGGCGGACGCACGGTCCTCTCTTCTCACCCCTTGCCTTCCCGACGACAGTGTACAGTCGATGTACTCATTCTGTAGTCAAATAGATTCGATATAGGAGGAGTCTCATATTCGACATCATTTGAACCTAAGAACCCTTATATTCTCTATATTCGAACCCTAGCCATTCGATTTCACATGGATATCATATGACCACTGAGCTCAGCCGACGAACTAACGGTCCAACGCTAATGCGCATTCGATGCTTAATGCACGAGGTGTACGTTGTATGCTGCACGGAACGAATCCATTGCACGGTGCTAATGCAAGGACCGCACGAAGTTCATTAAGACATGACAATATATATATATATATATATATATATATATATATATATATATATATATATATATATGCATGCGTACTCCCACGAGCACGTGCGAGCGTTAGAGTAGTGCTTGTTTGTGTTTTAGAGTAGGCATCATATAATTACATGCTTGTAGTAAGTTTTGATAAGATCAGGTATGTGAGCCTAGGTGGCAAGTAGGTGGGTGGGGAGGCTGGTCTAATTAAGGCTACGTCTACTAATTACTTATCACCGAAATTTGATACCACCCTTCTTCCACTTATCTGCAGTCATTTAGAAGGTCTAGAAAGCGACACATCTGTTCATTCATAATTACATGGAGGGACATTATATTTATGGAAAGCCGATTCTGTCGAAATGTCTGCGTTTACTCTTTAGAGAATAATTCTTAGTTTATGACATCGTCCGGAATTAGTCTAGTCATCGTAATCAGCATAAACGTCGTCGCCATCATAATTATCATCATCGTCGTCGTCATGATTCTTTTCCTTCTCCCTCTCCATCTTCTAATTCTCCTCGTCCACGCTCTTCTTCCTCTTTTTCCTCTTCTTTTGCTTGTTCATCGTCATCATCACTATCATCAACATCAACATCATCATCATCGTCGTCGTCATCGTCGTCGTCGTCATCATCATTGTCTGACACTTCGAAGTTGGAGGGTTGGCTGATACTTCGATAAAGCGCCGATGACAAGAATCCGTGAGAGCTGAAACGGGCAGAGCGCTGTGTTTTAAGTGCAATCGCCGCAGGATTCAGCGCATCAGACTAGACCAGGCGGCGCCACAGTACACGATCCACTCACAGGCAAACCGCATGCGTTCCCATCCAGGAAGCAAATCGCACTGGATGACGACATATCCGAAACGACGGCTCGTCAAAGCTGCCCATCGTAAACCAGAATCTGACCTCACCCGATGCGATTTTCACGACCGCCAGATGACACTAATCGATGCCTGGGAAATCGCACCGGGTGACAACATATCCTGAACGACGAATCAAAGCCGACTGTAACAAACCGGAATCTTACTTCACCCGATGTAATTTTTCCGGAAGCATTTAGTGTCATCTGGCGGCCGTTTGTCTCAAGTGCGCATCGGCAAACAAACGAAAGTGGATCCCGGACATCTAACCACATAGAGCGTCTGTGATTGGCGCTAGGTAAAGCCCGTGGACAATCAGATTGAGATTAAATTAGCATCTTCATGGTTGCGGTGACGTCGCGATTGACGACAGATGGCGCTGCAAGGGTGTGGCCACCTGGTGTCGTCCGCGGAAACAATGTTTCCTTCGTATTGTGGCGCGATATAAGTTGACTTTGTTATCGCCAGTCTTTTATTGCTGGGCTTCCGGTCAGTATGATAGTCGCTATCGTCGTCTAAAAATTCGTTTTGCAGACAGACAGACAGACAGACAGACAGACAGATAGAGAGACAGATAAGCAGATTCTGTAAGACAGTCAGAACACCATATTGAGATTCTTAATCATATTTATTATTGCAATATTAAAGTCAAGCAGCACAGTGCAGATTGTATATCCATGCACTATTGCATCATGTCGACGTTGCCATTGTGTCTATATTCAAGCCACAGCCAGATGTCTTTCGTAGGTCATGTACTGATTATGAACCCATCCTCGCAGGCCAGAAGAAGGCAACGGATGCAACCCAGAATCCAATCCCTTTGTGCGATGTCTTTAGACACCCTTAAAATGTAGATAACCAGTACTATATATAATATATATATACAAATGCTTCTGCAAACCTCGTTTGGTTGGAGCTCACATCAGTAAAATGCGCATTAAATAATCTTCCAAATGGATTCTTCAAACAAATAATTATAATAAAGAGCGTCAGAAAAACCCTAAAGCATAAATCCTCCACTGCTTGCAGTACCAGTCCCAAGCTTGGATAAAGTGGGAGGCGACGCTAATGATCTATGTTATCACACGCTGTGTGGTACAGTGGCCAATCGGTTAGAGCGGTCAGCCCGTAACGTTCAGTGTGTATTGAGCTAGCGGGTTCGACCCTCGTCCGAGGCGTCACTGTGTAGGGACCTTGAGCAAGTCCTTCGCGCACCATTGCTCTGCAGTACAGCTGCAATTGCGCCATCGAGGCGTGTGCATGCACTTCTGAGCAAAAGATGTTGGAAGAAGGGCGGTATCAAATTTCGGTGATTAATTTCGGTGATAAGTTAACCGATGCACACTAGGTGTGAGACACACAAAAGACACGTGGCCAAACATTCCATGCTGCTCGCTGTCTAACAGTATCAGTCCCAAGCTTAGATAAAGATGGAGGAAGACCAATAATCTTTGTTTTTTCACACAGTCTCGTTAAACGGTAATTGCAACCATACTAACATTAGAATCCGCTGGTCTCGACACAATCCATACGCTGCAATAATTGCGCCTTAGGACACCTTTAATATGATTTTTGCTTACTCTATAGAAAAATTGTATCTTGTTCCAGTTCTTTAAGTGCAATCCGTGTGCCAGTTACTTAACATTCATTTTGCTCATTTACACCACTCTTCATTACAATGTTCTTTTCCGCATCAATTTCCGGAATAATTACATCCAAAACGTCATCTTCAATTGAATCTTGATATGTTTCAGAATTCTTAACACGTATCTCATCAACACATTTACCATCAGCATCAACATATCTCTCACACACATCCACACAACTTGCATTACATAACATAACATTTTGCATATTATCAAGTTTCGAATTATTACTTGTTATATTCGACTTGTACTTTTTCTTCGGTTGTGTAATTCGAAGACGCGGCTCACCAGAGTGCTGACCTTCGAGGCTTCTAGGAGATCCCACCTTCATGTAGTCCTTTCTCTCGAATCCAGAATTTCCAGTGATTCTGCAAGAGAAAACTGAAAACTGATAAGCGAAGCATTATTAATTTTGACTGTAAACGTTTCAAATTGTCGTCAACGGCCATAGATGTCATATGACGACGTTAAACTGTGAATTAATAATTTATATCGCATACGTACCTAGTATACGTAGAGGTAGAATTTCCCCATGAGACACGTTTTAAACGGTTCTCATCAACCCTATGATAAGTTCATGCAAAAGAAAACCAACAGCCGAGATAACTCCACAACTGCTTGCATTCAGGCAGCGCCAGTCCCAAGCATGGATAAAGGAGGAGAGTGACGCCAATTAACTTAGTTATTACACAGTGTCATTAAACTATAACTACTTCAACACTACATCGAAATTTGAAATCATGCTAGATATATGTTCTTCATTGTTTGCGAAACTGCTAATCGACTGTGTTTGATACAACGTAAACTGCTGAAATTGAGCAAGCCGTGAAGCAGCCATAGTATGAAGTGCTGGCGACTTAATTTCTTGACCTCAGCATACGAAGACAGGTGGCCATTCCTCACACTCGTCGTCTCAATCTCTCACTGACATTATACGCACGATGTACTGATCATAGATGTATTGGACGCAGGAAATTCAGGCCATACCTCTGTTCTGGTGGAGTTTGAACCTGTGACCCTTCCTTTGATATTCCAGCATGCTTACTGATGGACTTATCAAATGACTGCGTAATAAGAAAACACTGATAGTCGCATGCTGACTATAGAGAAGAGTAAGCAGACAAACAGACAGAAAGACTGATAGACAGACAGACAGATAGATGGATAGACAGACAGACAGATAGACTGGAACATTTACACGTGTTCCAACGGCCATGCATGGCTCTATGCGCAAATGCCGTGTTGTCAAGGTCTTCCTCCCTCACTTCCTCCCCCTCTTCCTCCCAACAGCCAACTTTCCTTCTCCTCCCCTTCCTCTGCCTCTTCTTCTCCGTCTCCCACTCCTCCTACCTCCCCGTTCTCCATGTTCCGAGTCCTCTGCCTATTTCCTGTCCCATGGGTTTTGAGTTACATCGGTCGCTCGTGTCAAAAGCTTCATAAATTCTGATAATACGTTGAGCAGGGGCAAGCATCAAACACCCTAATATCACCGGAACTCTTAACATTGCAATATATACTAATATATATATATATATATATATAATATATATATACATGCATATATATATATACGTGTGTGTATGTGTGTGTGTGTGTGTGTGTGTGTGTGTGTGTGTGTGTGTGTGTGCGGTAAAGCTGAATCTGCACATCCCTAATACATAATACATATGTCTCTAAGATCGCGTGTTGACATCCCCTACGCCGTGCCCTTCTCGCTAGTCGGGCCCCCCTCTGATTGGAGCTGGCGCTACTCTTGCTCCCAAGGGTCCGTAAATAGGAGAAGTCATCAGAGTCATTAAACTGAAAAAAATACTACAACATTTGGCTAGGACGTTCTCACACACCCTTTTAACTTCAGCATCCGATGCCATATTTAATTTTTTCGACACCATTACAACGTTGCTTAATATGTGTGAAGTTGTAAGTGCTATAATAAGCCGATCAAATTTCTGTCGACGGCAACTGCCTCTGTTGTCATAAGCCGTCGTTAAACCCTGGATCCATCGATTACAACGTTCGAAATACATAGGCCTTTACACTAGCCATTGCTTGCAGCCGAGCACACTCCAGCAGTACCAGTACCACCCTTAAATAAAGGAGGAAGGCACCGCTAATGATCTTTGTTGTCAAACAGTGTCGTTAAGCTGCAAATAACCGACCAACTAGGCTTGTGACAGGAAGGCAGTTGGCTAACGTGCCGTCAACACAGCTGTGGAATAAAGCTGCTATATTTCGCTGTACTGGACTCGAGTGCACCTCTGAGCAGTAAGCAGCCTTGAAGATGGCTTTGCGAATCCTTGTAATGAACGATGGCTCCAGTGTTTCTATTTGCGTGTGTTATGTGTGGTTTACGTGGCTCATGTCAATGTAAATCTTCCACAAAGAATCCGTTAAGTCTCCAATCTCTTAAAGTCAGCGCCGCATTCGAGTAATCCGTTTTTCTTTATTCGTATATTAAGCATTATTTTATTAAGGGCCTTTATCCAACGGCGAATTGGCGGCGCTGGGCTATTATTTTGAGTGAAGACTTGCTCATGGTTCATACACTGCAGTAACCGTGTCAGAGACCGTCTCATATTAGGAGGATCTGTTACAATGCACATGGTCCGTATCAGGGACTGTCTCAGCACAAGAGGATCTGTTACAACACTAATTGCAACACAGCATGCTCTGCATTGAATATACCTTTGTTGCAGAGGTGTAACAAGGTTTTAAATAGTAGGGGGGGGACAAAAAAAATATTCTTGCCCCCCATTTTTTTAATTTGCCCCCAAGAAATTTGAAAAATGGGGGCACAAATTATCGTAACAAAAGTTTTCTTAAAAAGCCATTGGAGAAACATGAAAAGAACCGATTTGGGGGGCACATGGGGGCACTGAGCTCTAAAACTGGGGGTGGGCTTTGCCCCCAGTCTTAGAAAGGGGGGCAGGTGCCCCCTCCTGTCCCCGCCTGTTACACCCCTGCTTTGTTGACCATCTGCTGCCAGAGGCGTCTACGCCATAGAAACCATGGAGCAAATGCTCCATCCAAAAAGTAAGGAAACGATCTCATTGCGAAGTTGACATTTTAAGTATTACACCATTAAACACTTTATATTTTTTCAATTGAGTCATTCTGTTCTATTTTACAGTGTATGTATATATATATTGTAATGTTGGCTAGGACGTTCTAACACACCTTTTTAACGTCGCCATCCGATGTTATATTTGGTTTTCTCGACATCGTAATTACTAATTAATTACGTTCGAAGCACATTATAAGACTCTTACACTACGTTTCAATGTATGCGCCATTAACCTAGTTCAATCCATTATTCATCCTTGAGTTCTGTGGTTATTATGTGGTTATTCTGTAGTTGAGATGTCAGTCAAAATTCGGAGAATAATTGTTTGAATGACTTGAGTGAGAGCGGGTGACAAACACCGCTGTGTGCTGTAACTCGTGCTAAGATCTTATCTCGGAGCAATACTGCTTCTGTCCGTTGTCTTATTATGTGGTGGTTATCCTGCTGTTGTTCCAGGGTTATTCTGTGTTTGTTCTGTGGTTGTTGTGTGGTTATTCTGTGGTTGCTTTGTGGTTATTCTGTGACTGCACTGTAGTTGATACCGTATTCCATTTTGATTTCAGTCACTCTCACCATAAACTTCATTATAGCAGTTTATGAACCACGTAATAATATCATCTGTATCAGTGGCAATAACAGCAGTTATTTTTTGACAGTTTTAGCATCTCGATCAGACGTCATTTTGTAATATTTATCGGATTGGTGCAAATACGTTATTCTGTAAACATAAAGTCGTCTGATTAATGCAATCAATCGTATATGCAAAGAAGATTATATAAATACTAGTAGTAGTCTTATTACTGTGGTGGTCACTGTAAGTTTCTGAGCAATGAGAACGACCACAATGTAAAATAATAATGGAAGGTAGCCATTTCAGTTTAACGAAACTCTGTATTAGTAAAGATCATTACCTTCGCCCTCCTTCTCTATCCAGTTTCGGGACTGGTACTGTCAGAGTGCAAGCAATGTAAAATTTACGGGCTTGAACACTACTTTAGACGGGATATATTCTAATGATGGTTGTTGAAATGCATGAAACTTATCGAGTAAGATTATATCGTCTTAAAGGTGTCTAAGAAGATGCGTTTTCTAATCAGGGTTTCGGTGACATCTTGTCGCCCTTAACGTACTTCTCATAATCAGACCTGACTGATAATGATTTAGAAATTATAATACTATTCTATGTAATAACTTGGAGTAAAACTGTTGGATAAAATTCATTCGCCGATTCACAAGTCGATAGGAAATGCTGCAGAGTGTAATGCACTTTTAGACACCTTTAACACGGATTTTCCGATTCTATGTATTTGTGAAGACCGTATTAAATAAGTATGCACCTTATTGAACCGCTTGCAAACGCGCTGCGGACACATTACAATACGAACGTTCAAAAATATTCACTCAAAATAAACATATAAAGCTATTACACAGCAATTAGACATCCTCAAAGTAGTTATAGCAAAATAATGTACACTCATAAAATAAAATAATCATAAATAGCAATTACGCAACAGACATCCCATGAGTAACTAGAGTAAATAGAAATCAAACAATACTAGGCCTAGTAACACTCACAATAGGAATAGATTCAATTGTATAGCATTCGGGTGATAAAACCACATCGAATTAGTACGTCACCTATATACGTAATAAGCTAAGTAACCAACATCTCTTCTCTCACGCGTACATAGTCTAATCGTCAAGTTGAATTACACCATTGTTGCGACGAGGATATATTAGTGTAATTGTAATTAGTAAAGTAATTAGTAAAGTAATTAGTAAAGTAATTAGTAAAGTAATTAGTAAAGTAATTAGTAAAGTAATTAGTAAAGTAATTAGTAAAGTAATTAGTAAAGTAATTAGTAAAGCAATTAGTAAAGTAATTAGTAAAGCAATTAGTAAAGCATTTAGTAAAGCAATTAGTAAAGCAATTAGTAAAGCAATTAGTAAAGTCTATTCCGACTTTGTATGAAATTAAGACATTTTCGTACAAAACACTCCAGGAGTGCTTTTATCTTCGGTTATAGTGACTTTGGAGTAAATTGACTGCAGGACGAAAACACTGCACTACACGAATAAGCAATCCCGGAACTGTTTTCTTTGAACTGAGACTTATATTTGAAATAATTAATTCATGTTAGCTACCAGGTTACTATGTTTTCAATCTGCATGCCGTTCGTAAAACTGTTAATGGACCTTTAAACAGAGAGACAACTAGACAGACATATAGACAGACAAACAGACAGATAAACAGACAAATGAACAGTAACACATTTTGTCTGGATTCAAGCCACAAATTAAATGTCTTTTCTGAAAATTATCTACAGATCCTGAACCTTCCTGTATGACTCGTGTTAATCTTATTTTGGTTGTTCTTTGCCTGTAATGGGGTTGTTCGCCTACATAGACGTTCGTCTGCGCTGTCCGCTCATATTTCTAGCCCCCGTCGTGAAAAATCACACCCCCAGAAGATATGCAAATGTATGAGACATCGTTGAAAATGCGCATAATTGATATACCTGCGGTTTAATCAAAATTTAAAACAAACAGAAATAGGCAAGTAAGCTATTAAGGCGAGTGACTCTAAGTGTTCTAAGTAAGCAACGCTTTGAGCAGATCAAACGGAAGAAACATTAGGAAGATTTACAACACGCAGGAGTGGCTTTCTTTAACTTCTATTAATGAAAGAAATTCTTTGGAAAGACATCATTTTCTATTAGGAACACCTGTAGGATATTATTTCGCAAGCGTTGGCGTGATGTCCTATTTCGGGAATACTCTATTTCGGGGATAGCGTGCTCCATTTTGGAAAACATCGTAATTGGGAATATTCTATTGCGAAGGAACTCCAATTGTCGTCGCTTCCTTCTCCTCGTCCTCATCCTCGTCGTCCGCCTCCTCCGCCTCCATTTCCTTCCTTCTCCTCCTTCTTCTTCTCTTCCTCCTCCTCCTCCTCCTCCTCCTCCTCCTCCTCCTCCTCCTCCTCCTCCTCCTCCTCCTCTGGGATCATCTTCCAGAGAGATAGTTCTTCGATTCCCTACATTAGTTCAGTAAAGTTAAGATGCGCTCGATAGTAGGTGGAAGTTGCAGTTTAACAACGCTGTGTGATAACATAGATCACTATCGTCGCCCTCCTCTGTTATCCTGTATTGGGACTGGCATTGTTGGATTATAGGCAGAAGTTTAAGCGCAACTGAATTTACAGTCTTACGTTTATAATTTATAGTGTCCTCTGATAATGTTTTAAAGGCGTCTAAGGACGCCCCTATGGGAATGTCAGTCATGTTTAAGTTAGTAAGCCTCCGGAAGAATAAATCAGTCAGTGCTAAAACCAAACTGCGACTCATGAAGGCCTTGGCGTGGCCAGTAGCAATGTATGGTTGTGAGGCGTGGACAATAAAGAAAGAAGAAGAGAAACGCATACAAGCATTTGAGAACAAGTGCATGAGGAAACTGCTCAGAATTCCATGGACAGCAATGGTGACCACCGAACAAGTGTATCAAATGGCGAAAGTTGAGAGCAAACTGTTAGGTCACATCAAATCCAGTGTGATGTTGGATATAGTGGAAGGAAGCTGAAGTCGAGAAAAAACCCAGAATCTGCTGGTTTGACAATGTCATGGCGTGGACTGGTTTAAAAGGCACAAGCTTAATGAACATCACAAGAGACAGAAAGCATTGTACACCACTTTCCCATTCATGTAGTCAGCCGTCGCGAATCGACGATGACGATATGACATGACCTGACATGACATGACAAGGACGCCCTAAAAAAATGGTTAGTCTTTTCAGTGCAACGACAGTGTAGTAACATAAATGATTAGCGTCGCCCGACTCTATTATCCAGGCTTTGGACTGGCACTGTGGGCTGCAAGCGGTAGCGGAGTTCACACGATAGCACAGATATTTTATGAGCTTGTTATGTATAAGCTAATATATATATATATGTATATATTAAATTGTCATCTATGTTTATCTAATGTATTTACATGTTCCGATACTAATATAAAATGATCCATATATTTTTATGATGTAATTCCTTTTCCTGTAGTATGATATAACTGGTCTATCTATACCTGTAGTGAACAACCTCCGCCATTATGAAATAAACTTATGACTGGTTTCTCGCTCTTTGAAGGAGTTTCTACTTCCAAAAGGTATTCCTGCTGAGAGCGCCTCTGAATAATAATTCTATGAAATGCGCTATATAAATCTAAAGAAACGAAGCGATACGATTCTACATGGATGGCAATGGGTATCGATAATTACTATATAGAATGGAGGTCCGTGCAGGGTTTAGCGAAGTCTGTTCCCGTAAAAATGTGGCTGTTGTTTATAGTGTAATAGAGTAACACTGAGTAAATTTTATCTGGTTTTATCTTTTATGCATTGTTCCAAAAACGCTAATTGCAAATGCAAGCACACGCTTTAATATATATATATATAAATATATATGTATTTATATATATATATAAATATATGTGTATATATATATATATGGTGGCTCAATAAAAAAAATACCCCATCAGAAGAAATGCAATATTGCTTTTCATAGAATAGCGTGTACATACTAAGGATTGCTCCAACGTAGCTGCCCACAATTGTAGACAGGAACTTGATTTAGCTTCAGGGAACTTTTCATTTTATATAAACAGCTAAATTCTTAAAGAGGGTGTCTTTACCATCCTCCCTTATTAAGGACTAATCGCCATCGGTCTGTCTGTCTGTCTGTCTCTGTCTCTGTCTCTGTCTCTGTCTCAGTCTCTGTCTCTCTCTCTCTCTGCCTCTCTCTCTCTCTCTGTCTCTCTGTCTCTCTCTCCTTCTTCTTCTTGTACGCAGTTTTCGTTCTAAGAGCGCCTGTAAACAGTTCTTCTGTGAGTGGCGCTATTTAAACATAAAGCTGCAATGCAATAAGGTAATTTAGTAGTTTCTGAATGGTGTTTTGCCATTCACAGCATTCGGCATCTTCAGCTTGTGTCCTAGAAGATCGACTACGTATTTTCATGGGCTTGCTCCTCTAACTGCAGGTGTTGGTCTACATAGAGAAAAAGGCATAATGTTTAAAATATAGTCGCCTGTAAATCAGTTAGTCTCGTTCCTTCGGCTGTTGCGTTAGAATAAGTCACAGGCGTTGCGTAGATCGTAACCGGATTAGTAGGGGCGAGGAGAGAAAAGTTACTGTGCAGGTGGCGAGTGATGGTTTGGAGGATGTACGTTACTGAATGCCTGGTCTTGAATTAAGATACTGCGCAGCGCTGATTCGTTGATTGTTGAAAGTATTTACTGTTTCATAAACAAGCAAGATGAAGCAAATATGCAATAACTTAATTCATTCATAGGGTGCTAGGACCCTGCTCAAAAGCGCTTCCAGCCCAGCCACGACTGAAAAACAAAACTTTAGGCGACTTGTAGCCCTGCCGATTGAAGCTCAAGTTGGATAATCATTCCATAAAAGAATTGTGTCGCCTAGCAGCCAATGGCTGCCTGCATGTGGTACCAATGATCAATATGCACAGGACTTGAAACTCACTAGTTTTTGGACGATGGTCGGAAGCAATAAATTTCTACGTCTTTTTGACATGACACGCTGATTTATTAAGATTTAGCTATGAAGATAAATAACTATTTCTGCAAAAATGAACAAAAAGCCTCTCAAGGCTTAAATCATCATATTTTCAATTAGAAGAACAATTAAGAATGGTGTGACATCTATGTTTTAGAGTAGAACGTGTGCACGGATACTTGACAAGTAAGCATTCCTGTAATCTAGATTCCTTCTAGATCTAAGACGACCCAATGTTCTTTTTGGATCAAATGGGTCAAATTCAGAGGAAAATCCTTGGAAGTGGACATAGCTCGGTCAAATATTGTCATATTCTGATTAGTATTTTACAAGTTTCCTTCGAAAATTCACTTCACAAGTTAAAAAGACGGCAATTATCTTACCAGAGATTGTTCTTCTTTTGGTGTTCTTAGTGGATATTCTATAGAGGCGCTATGTCAAGTCTCACTGGTTGATTGATTGATTGTTTGATTGACTAATTGATTGATTGATTGATTGATTGATTCGTTCGTTCATTCATTTATTGACGCAGCGCTTAGTTACGATTACGATTATGAATATATCATTTCAAGTTACATTACATTGTAGTATGGAATTTGAAACATTCTCGATCTGTTAAATCGCAATTTATTTCTATATAGCGTTCACCCGTTTTAAGGTTTTGAGTTGTTTAGACGTTGCTATTACAAATGCAGCTAGGTTGTGCGAAATGTTCTTGGACACCTTCAAAACGTGTGTGTCATAGGTTATTTATAAAAACACGCTCTCAACGTTCATTACGAAGCTAGTCGCATAAGGGCGAATAAAACCACAAATTTTTCCTGCGGATGTCGATATAACCATTGACTCCACGGTATCAGATAATGTCATAGCAAATAGCCAATGAAATTGATTACGTTTGTTTGTAAAGTCAAATTCATTTTTAATATTCTTAAAGATCCTGAAAGTTTTTATATAAGTTAACATTAATATAGCGCCAGATATCCACGCAGAGGTGCTAACAGTACTAACCCCTTTCTGGTTCTCTGCCTCTTACGCAGGTTCAAATGTCCGACATGCCCTTTCTAAACCCAAATTGATCATCTCCTACCCCTTACTCGATTCCTTCAGTCTTTACTTGCTCGTCCCTCTAATAATGAATGACCCTTGTACCATAAACCCCCGACTGTATGATCACATCATTCCACAGGAAGACGATAAAGCGCGAAAATTCAATTTCACGAGAACGCTGTACTTTAAAATGAAATGTACACCTGGGTGCGGATATGCAGTAGGCTAAAAACACAACGTACTTACTTACTTACGTTATTGTCTATTTACTATCCTCACCTAGTTGTTTGTAATGTCTTCATTGCTTTTGACGCACAGTAAATGGCACAGCAAATCTACTGTTTCTTATGCTCCGTTGAATATATAGCGTCGATGAGAAACATTTTAAAGGTGTCAATATTGCTGCTGCCTATATTGATCGCATTAGTCAGAAATCTTTTCTTATGCTACGTGAACATTATAATAGTGTCGGTGAGAGTCATTTTGAGCAGCATTGCCATTAGCAGTATAACGACACTGTCATCCAGTTCATCTGCCATTAAGTTCATCTTCGTGGCTTGAGACAGGCAATGTCAAATTACAAGTAGCGGTGTAGTTCACCACCTATATATGAAAGGTGTCTAAATGCACAATCATACTGAAGTGTGTGGTCATTATCTGAGTAGATTTCTTAAATAAGCGCAATATTAAGTTTCGTTTATTGTTTCAATTTGAATATTGTCGTTAATTGTTTCAATTTGAATGCTGGATTGATGTTTCACATGTTAGGTTTCGTGAGTAGACCTTTATATAGAGTTGCTGACGGCCATTTAAAGGTACCTTAAGGTGTAATGAATTCTTATACTGCAGCGCATGACCATCATAGGCTTCCTGAGTATATAGAGTTGATGGCTGCCATTTTAAATGTGCCTTAAATGTATTAATACTGCAGCGCATGGATATTGTTCAGACTGGAGTGTAATGCGTTATTGTGCTCTAGGATTATGTTTAACCTATACAATAACGGAACATTAACAAATGACATTTCACTCTCTACTTTGACCACACGCCGCAGTAGAATTGGGCGCTAAGACACCTTTAAAATGACTTGTATAGATTATACATAATCCTAGAGCAATCCTAAAATTATTTAGTGGTGACCAAAGGCGCAATTATGCTGCAGCATACGGGTTGTATAATGTATCGTCGTTTGGATGGTATTAAAAAAATTCACTAAGTTTTGTAGCATCAAAGTTCGATAACGTGAACATGATTATTTTAGCCCCACTTGACTTTTTTCATAAAATCTTGACTTTTTCATGTAGATCTTAGCTTTTTTCTTGGCTTTATCTAAGGCAATAATTTGTGTCTTTTTGTACACGCAGTAGTTGGTCAAAATCATCAAATAAATTACAATGAACAAGTCAAAGGAGTGGTAACCTTGCAAAGATTCAGAACACAGAAGTGGTGACATTTTGGATAAGGCACATGAGTCGACGTCACTGGTTTTGTGGTTCAGCCACCGTCTTATCGTTACGTGATATCTTTGAAAGCCAATGTCAGATTCTTTCTCTTAAATTTGTGAATGTAAGTAGAGTGACAATAACTATTCGATACTTAGCAATAATTCTGTCTTTAATTGAAACGTATGCCATTATACGAAACGCCACGGAGGTGATTCTGAATCAGATGGCAGTCACTAGGCATCTATGGCCTCTGCTTCGTCCGCATCTTGTTGTTCTGAAAGACGTACGGTCAAAGATTGGTATGTATAATCAGCCATTCAATGGAATAATTTGCCAAATTCAAAGGAATCTCTTTGAAGCATGGTCAATCTCGAACCTGTAGCATTCTGGTTCAAAATAAGAAGGGTGGTATCCATGGAAGCAATCAGCTGAAGCATGTGTTGAGAGAATATTTTCAAAGTCAATCTAGTCAAAACATCTCGAACAAATAAATTATATATAGAAACAGTTGCACACAGATTCTTGTTAGCTAAGCAAGATATGTCACGAGAAGGTGTTGAACGTCATACACGGATTCCTTCAAAATCCTTGTTTGTCGATGCTGTGGGCCGACGTGTAACAAGCGGGGAGCAATTTCAAAGCTAAAGGGCAAAGCCCCCAGTTTTAGTGCTCAGTGCCCTCATGTGCCCCCCAAATTGGTTCTTTCTTATGTTTCTCCAATGGCTTTTCAAGATGACTTTTGTTGAGATAATTTGTGTTCCCCAATTTTAAAATTTCTAGGGGGCAAAATTTAAAAGCGGGGTTAAAAAATGTTTGATTCGCGCAATATTTTTTAAATTATGCCCCCACTTTTCAAAACCTTATTACACCTCTGGTTGTGGGTAGACGTTGTCATCAGCGCTACTAAGAAAGACAGAGACAGAGACAGTCAAACAATATTGTAAATGCAGTCGTGCTACCTAAAGGCGACTAAGATGTTTGTGATTCGATTGTTGTTTCTGGAAGTGAAAACCAATAATTGATTTAAGGTATGTAGACACGATACAAATTATTCATTAACGGACGTTAAACATTTTATTATCTCGTTGAAATAAATAAATAAAACTAAAAATTATCAATAACATGGCAAAAGAAATGCACCCTATGACTAGTTTCATCGATAATAGTTAGCTTTCGCAACAGTTTTACAACATTGTTTTTTTGGCTTTTTATGCCTCGTCTTGAAATGTTTCTAAAGTTTTGAATGGTAACATTGTTCCCTATCGGTTATTTATAATTTTAAAATGCCGGTTTAAAGCTCAATGATAACGCTGACTCTATTATTTTATTTTTTACCGAAATTTGATACCACCCTTCTTCCAACATCTTTTGCTCAGAAGTACACACACACACTTCGACGGCGCAATTGCAGTTGTACTGCAGAGCAATGGTGCGCCAAGGATTTGCTCAAGGTCCCTACACAGTGACTCCACGGATGAGGCTCGAACCCACGCGCTCAGCACACACTGAACGTTACGGGCTGACCGCCCTAACCGATCGGCCACTGTGCCAGCATGATTAGGAACGAATCTCTGAAAACACCTTTAAAACTGGGGCGACTGGAGTTATATGTCTTATTGAACTGATTCCAATTTCGCTATTGGTGAGCTGTGTCGTAGATAAGCTAAAAATACGTGAGTTGTAAGTCGTGATCCTCGAGGTTCTTACGACGTCGTTGTGTTTCGTCGGCTCTTGTTCTTCGTTGTGGAGAAAGATACCGTTTCGTTTTGTATGTATACTCGTTTCTCTGTTCCTAAATGTAAATACTTTGTTCGTTTTCATAATATACTTATTCCTTACAATGAGATGAGAGGCTCATGTTTGATGTTGCTATACCTAGGGACCTTTTAAAATAACGATATCTTACAATATATATATATATATATATATATATATATATAATAATATATATATATATATATATATATATAATAACAAATAATTACATCAGTCGAATTTTATCGTCGTATGGCATGGAAGCAGTCCATTACTTTATGCATCTAATTTAACCAACGGTAGACGGCTCTGACATTGAAGACGTCATTAGGCTATTGAGATCGTTTTAATGGCCGAAAGTTTTACATTGGAACTCTTTCTATAAGCGTAGACCAGCGGTCCTCAGCCTTTTCAGTCAAAGTTGTGTCGAACCCCAGCAATAAAAGTGATCTTTTCGTGCACTGCTTTCACCGCGTTTTTACTACAATGTATTTGACTTCCTACCATTTGATGATCCGTAACAGCATGTTAAATCATTAATTAACAGAACAATTCAAAATTTGCTGTTGGTAATAATTTAATTGGAATCATAGTGCAAGAAGTAAGTAAGGATTAATTTAAGTCGCAAAGGTGTAGTAGTTAGCATAATAATCACGATCACATAAGAAAAACTACGCGGACAGCTGTTTTTCTTGCAAATTTCCTAAGGTTTCGTCTGACCTCTGGCAAATTGTAAGGCGACCGCCGTGGTTGAGAACCGCTGGTGTAGACGAACTCGATTCGATTAAGCGAATAAGCTAGTTAGTTTAATTGCAGCTTAAAGACACTGTGTGATAATAAAGATCATTATCGTCGCCTTCCTCCTTTATCCAGGCTTGGACTGGCACCGCTGGACTGCATAAGGTGGCGGAATTAAGCGAATAAGCAGTGGTGGTTGTTGCAGTTTAGCGACACTTGTAACAAAGATCATTGGCGTCGCTACTCCTCCTTTATCCGGGTTTGGGACTGGCACAGGCAAAGTACAGTTAATGGGCATTAAGCGAATAAGCGAAATGGAATAAATTTATAAATTTATACATAGTGCCAGTTGAAAACGTTTTAAAGGTGTCTAAAATGATGCACTGCATCGCATAGTAGTGGCGACATCTTATGATTGATGAAAGCATCAACTTATTCGAATGACGTTATTAACGTATTTAATAATGTCATATATATATATATATATATATCATATACACATATATATGATATATATATATATCATATATATTTAGATCATACATATATATATATACGCAGAGTAAAAATTGAACACATATATATATATATATAAGCATATAAACTATATAGCACTCAAGAAGTGCTAGTCCATAGCCTGGATGAAGAAGGTGGGCGACGCTAATGATCACTGTTATCACACAGTGTCATTGAACTTAAGCAGACAAAAAATCTGTCAACAACATCATCAAGCAAAAAAAGTTAATGAAGTTATCCCACTAAACACCTTTTTAGCCTTTCATTCGAATTATATATATGAGAAGAAATCATAACAACGTCTTAATGCTTCCATTAATAAAAAGACATTCAGAGGTCGTTCACGTACAAGAGAAAGCTGCAGAGGTTACCTGTAATTATAATTATTGGAACAAACTGCTCCACTACTTGCACACTGACAGTGCCAGTCCCAAGCCTGAATAAAAGGGGAGAAGGAGGGTGACGTCGGTAATGATCTTTGTGATCACACAGTGTCGTTAAACTACAACTACCACTTCTAGTTGTGCAATCATTTATATTTTTGAGTGATGAACATTCAACTCTTTCGCAGATGAAATTCCTGACCTAATTTCTATGTTGATTCAATGCCACCCAATAGTCGATTGCGCATGCGTGTGTGCGTGGCTCCACCCACCGAAGGATAGGCCGTCAATTGGTACTCTGAGGCAACTAATTAATCATGTAATTAGGGCGGAGTGACCGGGCCTAATTAAGATAGTTATTTCGCATCGGTTCATATGGTTCAATGATAAAATGCAGACACGACAACCAGAAGGGGTGGGGTCGATACCCGCTATGGACCCATGAGGCTGAACCAGCCTCACATTCAATAGGTGACAGTGGTGAAATGAGCGGTAGGGCAGATGGACGTCTTGCTTGCTGCCCTACAGTAATAATGACTCGTGTGAAACTTGTTGTCGCCTTTATTACTTTACTATATCATGTAACCTGTGAACTTGTCAAGTTGAAAGAGAAGCAGGCAGACGGACGGACGGACGGACGAACACACAAAGAGAGAGTACATGGGGACTTTAATTAGCCTTGCACCCGTTGTAAGGGAACTTGGTAAGGATAAAACTAGAGTCAATTTTCTGCCGACTGAGTAGTACGGAATCCGAGTCCGAGTCCAAGTATTCCCAGTGGCGAATATTATTACAAATACGTTTGGACATGTTAAACTAAGACAGCTTTTTTATGTCTCGGCCATATTGGGTGAAGACAATGTAGAGATTAAACATTAAATTAATGCATGAATTCATTTTTTTAAATTTTCACTGTGAAATTCAAAAAAGTGTTGTAAAAAATCAGATTTTATTTTCGTACGAGATAATAATCGTAATTTCGATCTTTTATTACACAAGCCGACTTCTGCTATTACTCGAACCCATTGTTAGTCCGAGTCCGAGTGATGCCGATTGCTATGATACTCGGCCTAGTCGAGTAACTAAGTCAAGTTTCGTCCCTAGAGCTTGGTGATGGGGTAGTTGCAGTTAAACGATATTGTGTTTACAAAGATCATTAGCGTCGCCCTCCTCTTCTATCCAGGCTTGGGACTGGCACTGCTGAACTGCAGGCAGTTGTGGAGTTTGCAAGGGTTAATAATCGCACCGATTTGGGTCACGAAGAGGGCGCGCCTTCTGTGCGAGAGGAAGGGCGCGTGACGCAACCCTTGTGGACTGAATGCGGGGGTTTGAAGTAGAACCAGGTGCATCGTTTATTTGTGATGAACAATAATTCGTGCATTGCAGAAATATGCCAAGACAATGTCACGCACGAACACACATACATACATAAACACCATGTATACATGTATTATGTAAGCAATAAATATGCATAGTATCCATATCTATGAATATGCATATATATATATATAATGTACTTGTATAATAACCTTTATACATATATGTAGAAATACATATATATCGCATTCTTATATAATAACCTATGCAAACCTATGCATATATATATAAGATTACTTATTTAATACCGATGTATAATGTAAACATTGTATAGTTCACCTGCATAATCATATATATATATATATTCAATAGGCCATCGGAAGTAGTTGTGTTGCATATTCAGTTGAGCAAATGTTATTCTAGTGAATGTCTCTGACGGATCAATTGTTTAATTGTCGTGACGACGATTATTAGAGAGACCGTCGTCGTCTCATCTCATTCATATTGTGTCACTGGTATACGGTGTTACCGTTACTGCGTTACCGTTACTGTATTTCCGTCACTGTGTTTCCGTTACTGTGTTACCGTTACTGTGCTGCCGTTACTGTGTAACCGTAACTGTGTTACCGTTACTGTGTTACTGATACTGTTTTACCGTTACTGTGTTACTGATACTGTTTTACCTTTACTGTGTTACTGATACTGTTTTACCTTTACTGTGTTACCGTCGCTGTGTAGCCATAACTGTGTTACCGTTGCCGTGTTAATGTTACGTATGAGTAGATCTTCATTTAGCTCCACTCCTTCATCTTTCGTTGTGGTGAATTCCTTAAGAGACCTGTTTGTCTAAATGCGTCTAATAGCACTAATTAGCACAGAATTTTGAACTGTAGATAAACGAATGGTCGGTGCAAATACACTGTGGTATAATATACATATATATTATTCTGTGTAACCAAAATATTCATTTATGTTAACTTATTGTTTGTCATTTTCTCACGTTTTTTGGTTACAAAATAATTGAATTGAAGAAAAAATATACTTATTTATTTTTCTAGTCTTAAATTTTATTATGAAAATCTATTAATTTTTTCCTCAGCTTTAGATAGGCAGAGAGACAGACAGAAATACAAATAGATAGATAGATAGATAGATAGACAGATAGATAGATAGACAGATAGATAGATAGACAGATAGATAGATAGACAGATAGATAGATAGATGGATAGATAGATGATAGATAGATAGATGATAGATAGATAGATAGATAGATAGATAGATAGACGGACGGACGGACGGACGGACGGACAGATAGACAGCTTTGTTGATGTAGTGATGGCTATAGCTGGTTGGATGGGTAGATAGATAGATTGATACTCAGCTACTTAGCCTTATTGATGATATCACAGTGATAATGTATATCCCTCACATTACTGAATTCCAAAGTTTTAAAACCTATTTGGAAGGAGGCGCCACACATCAGTGTACCATTCATATTTCTCGCACGCGTTGCGTTATGGGATTTATAGTTGGACGAGAGTAGACAACTAAGACAACCAGCCTTTTTATGGAGCCAGGGTGTTCACCTGAAGACCGGATACGTTCAACGGTGCATTCATATTGCATGACGCCATAACGAAAACATGGCTTCGTAAACAGAAATTACTTCATTGATAGCACAGAGACTCATTGTGAAAACACACACATCTATATAGTTATATATATATATATACGTACACACACATATATATATATATATTTGTATATATCCGCGCCTCAGATTTATATTTAGGTGTGACCTTGTGCGCGTTACAAATTTAATATATATATATGTATATATATATATATATATATATATATATATATATATATGTACGCAGTGTGTTTGTGAAACGTCTATCACTTGCCAGCAAAGTAAATTCTGTTTATGTATACGTGTTTTCATTATTAAGTCATTTGACGTCACAATTGAATCTATGGAAACGAAGTCAGCTGGACGATAGAGATACAAAGAAGCATACGCAGAGAGACAGAGAGATACGCACAGATGCACAGGGCTATACAGACTCGCACAGCCACACTAGTGAGGAGGCGAGGATGAACTTGTGATCCGTCCATTTTCTGTTTTAACGAGTGGAGTAGCCAGGAATCCGAGATATAGGGATGGACGGACGGACGGACGGACGGACGGACAAACGGAGATGGAGTGAGGGATGGAAAAAGGAGGGTGGGAGCGGGAGACAGAGACGGAGAGCGAGCGGTGGCCACTCCATGTGGCCACCGCTCGCTCTCCGTCTCTGTGTCGTGTGCACTGGCTCCCTCCTCCAACGTCGTCCGTGATAGGACAGCAGTAGCTGTGTCGTCTACTTCTGTCCGAGTTTGCATTCAGAGACAGCGATCAACTAATTTGACGCATTTACGATAAGAAAATGACGCCCACGCTGACACCTACATTGACGCATATGCACACGGTCACGCACGCATCCACACACACTGACGCGGAACACACGAAATAATGCCGACGGAGACAGTTCCACAGGGATACGCAAAAAACATCGTGACACCACCAATCAGACACACACGTATAAGCACCGATACAAACGAACATCCACAGAACCACACAGAGAGAGACAAACTCTCCGGCAAGAGACGTAACCGTCTTGGCAAATATGATAACGTCTTCGTGAATTATGGTACACGATTCAATAATGCACGAATATCTATCCATCTTTCCAACCTTCTCTTACATTCATCCGTCCATCCGTCCGTCCGTCCGTCGTCCAGTTATCTAGCTTTTGTCCGTTCGTCCGCCCGTAAGTACATGCACACATACATTTACTTATATACAAGTTCCTCTCCTGCGTTTCCTATCTCTAGCTCCTATTCCATATGTGCATAGATATACACACATGTATGTATACATACATGTATGTTTGTGAATGTTTGTATGCACGTGTATATATATACATGTATTTTTTATATGTCTTGATGCAAATCATACAATATTGATTTAGTTTGCATTGGTCGAGAGATTTAGGTGAGATGAACTTATGTAGATGACTTTAGATGAACGTAGTGGAACAGTCTAGATTAGATGCGAATAGATGAATAATTTAGAACAGATATGATTTGACTCGAAGATGAACTGGATGACAGATGATCTGGATGACAGATGAACTGGGTGACATATGAACTGGATGACAGATGAGGTGAATGAGGTTGCATGAAAGGGGAAATAATTACCTAAGATGACACAATCACTTAAATAAAAGCGAAATAAGTATAAGATGAAGGACTAGATGACAAGATGAGATCACGAGATGACATCATCGGGAGCAGTATGACTAGATGATACCATCTCATATAACGAGCAATAGGATAATAAAAGCACGGTTGAGAGCATTAGCCCTCCATTGTTCCCTAGCGTACGTTCTATAAACTCTAGCCACTTGGAACATTGGACCCTCTCTTTACCTGAGCAGGTGACAACAGGTAGGCTAAAGGCAGAGCTGACGACTGATTGGCTCACATTCAGGTAATCAATGCAGGTGTAAAAACATAACGGATGCGGTGCTCTTAATATCAGTGTCTGATCCGATTAGTTCCACGGCGTCGTCTCCACATAATACACTATGCATGGTCAGTGTGCCTGTCTGTCTGCTTGTATGTGTGTCTCAGTCTATCTGTCTGTCTGCGTCTTTGCTCTATGGCATAATCGTAATATGATCCATCATTCGCTTTGTGTCTGTGTGCTTGTCTGTCTATAGGTCTGCCTCACTGACTGGTTGTCTTTTGGACTTTCAGCCTGATTGACTTTCTGTCTGTCTGTCTGTCTGTCTGTCTGTCTGTCTGTTTTTCTATCTGTCTGCCTCTTTGGTCTATGGCTTAATTGGTCATGTAATACAGTGTTCACGGTTTATATATCTGTTACTCTGTTCTGTTAATTACGAATTATTGCGACTCATTTACTCCTATTCCTGTTCTTTTCCTAGCAGTGTGGCTCTCTCTATGTCTCCTTGTACCTGTCCGTTGGTCTGTCTGACTTCGTTTGTAGCAGAGCGTGTTCTGGATAACATAACTAGATCAGCAGACAGATGCTGAGGAGGCTGATGATGGGAAAGGATGGGAGAAATGGAGAGGAAGGAGGATTGGGGAGGAAGGAGGATTGGGGAGGAAGGAGGATTGGGGAGGAAGGAGGATTGGGGAGGAAGGAGGATTGGGAGGGATGGGGATGGGTGTGGAACCTTCCTCGGTGGAAAGTATGCGCCAAGTAGATTGCCAATGTTCACCCCATGAATATACACAAGCACCAAAACATAAACATAGACGTACTCAAACATACAAGCATGCGTATGAGCACATATGCAGGCATACTCATCTACATGTCCATCTAATCATTATAACAAGCTTTCACATCTACAGTTATACACTGGCATACGTTTACAATTTATGCATACATTTGTAATGACCACATGCAGTCCCCAATGTAGAAATGGTGCCTTTCATACGTTGAATACGTAATTATTGTAGACAGGGTTCAACTTAATTAAGTGCATTTTAACTTATAAATAATGACACAATATAATATATATATATATACAGTAGGCAGACATACAGGCATAGAGACTGACAAACAGACATACGGACAGTGGCAGGAGCAGGTAAACAGAAAGGGATCGACTGACATATAGAGAGAGTGATAGACAGGTTGTATCGGCGTCTGAGTGATGCAGGACTAGAGCTGTTGGTTGCTGAGACTGGAAGTGGAGATGCAGACGAATGGAAGGCCTGATGGTAGATGGAAGATGAAGCCGCAGGTGGTTGCAGAAACGTCCCTATGACACCTGTTACTCGTCAAAGCTCAGACTTACTTAGTATAGAACACTTAGTGCATCTGGATAGCTATGGCGCCTCCGACAGCTAGTTCCCGAGATGCGCTATATAAATCATCAAATACGATACTATACTTATAGTAATTAGTATAGGATACATGCAGGCTCCTATATTACACATAGGTCCTTGGGTTTAAATAGACAGATCGGAAAGTGGCCTCGTTTTCGGCTGGCAACATTCGAAGGAAAGAAGCAAAGGCTAGCGAAGACGAGGCTGCATTAATGGATGATATTAAAAAGGTCATAGCATCACTTGGACTAACGCTACGCCAACCTATGGATTTGATTAACGACCGAGGGATTATTTATTCGTACCCGTCGCCGCAGAATGACTGGCCAGCGACTGGCGGTGCTGCTGATGATAATGATGATTCTGGGTATATCAGTGATTGAAAAGTTATAATATCCTCCTTAAAACTGTCTCCTGTTCAGTCGTGCTGGAGAACTTCTGAGTTGTAGGATTGTAGGGGCGCCATATAAGCCCTTTATAGTGAATGAATGAATGAATGAATGAATGAATGAACTAACTAACGAACGGACGGACGTACGGACGGACGGACGGATGGATGGATGGATAGATGGATTGGATCGGATGGATTGGATGGATCGATCCATCGATCGATCGATCAATCAATCAATTAAATCATTGAATCCTTGACTCAGTGAATCGATGAATGAGAGGGCGATGGGTAGGTTGGCGAGTATGTGAGTAAGAGGGTGTGAATGAATGAACGAACGAATAAATAAAATTGTAAATGAACAATTATTAATTATTAATTAGTGATCTGCAATTAGCAACTCCAAATCTGCACTGTGTCTAAACTTTAGATGCAGTAGGCAGCAAGGGATGTAACGCAAAAGCCAAGCCTCATATTTAACTATCAGTTGAAAAGCATCCAAAAACAGCGCTCCTGCTCTCGCGAGGCCCTTCCCCATGTCCACCATCCCAAAATAGTTCCACACAACGAACCTCATCTTCCCCAGCATTCCATTTCCTCTTCTCCAGACCAATTTCCAGGTCGCTTGGCCGGACCATGGATGAGGTTCCTCTCAGGAGAGAGCATGACTAATCGTTTTTGCGCAGTGAAGTGATTAATATCGACCGAACTCTCGAAGGAACCGTTTGCATGTACATCCAATGCAAAGAGCCGCAGTAACTACCACCACCTGTGGCTTTGCCAAGCGTCCACACTACACACTGATTTTGGAGCGTCACAGTTTAGTACTTGGCGCATTACAAATTGGCGCTAGTGAATCTTACAGCTACAGATTGTGCACAAAGACCACTAACAATTCTACCACGTGTACAGATACTACAGAACATCACCAGGAAATATGCTTTCAATAGAATACCAATACAACTTTCCAACACTTCCAACACCTCCACCCAATAGCGCCAGCAACTCCACCACTGCCAATAACACCAACAGCCTTAACACCACCCACTGTGTAATAACACCTCTATGTCCGCTCACACTATCAGCCTTACCACCGCAAGAAGCGGCACAACCACTTTAAAGAGCTTTACCGAACACCTGGAGTCACTACTGCATGCCCATGAATCTACCATCACCATTAATATCACCAACACCAAAACTAACCAATGTTTACAGCAATAACAACTATTATCACGACCATCATCACCACCAAAATCGTCATCATCATCATCATCACCTCTCAGCATCGCAAGTTTCGCAACGCAACGACCAAGACGTATGCACCTCATGTGTCTTGTTTTTACAATGATATGAGTCTTTAATAAGTTGACTCTAATGAGGAATACTGGTATATGTTAGTTATAAAGCGGACAGTTTCTCCTGTTTGTCACAACATTCATCCTAAGCGAAGCTTGACTGTAAGGCTGGTACAAAAGTAACACTGATATACATTTGGTTGGGATGGGATTTGGAAAACAACAACAGTTGAAGGTTTTATGACGACAAGCAGCAGATGCAGTTCTATAAGCAATTATGTATATGTATATATATATATATGTTTATAGAACTATGTATATATATATATATTTGACATATATATATATACATGCAGATATATATAATATATATACACCTGTGTTTAAGTGTATGCATTATTGACATAGGCTTACTTACTCACTTACATAATATTTATTTGTGATATATAGAATATTATATTGTCTTAAATATATATATATATACATATTTATGATTGATGTAGGAATACTTACATATGTATAAATATATAAAAATATATATATATATCCGCATGAATAGATACACGTTTTGACATAGGTTTGCTTACCTATGGTATATAATTATGTGTATAATAATGATACTTTATGTACATGTATGTATCATATATATATACAATGTATATATATATATATATATGCATATATATATGCGATGTATATATATATATATATATATATCAAACGACGTGAGTGAGTGAATGATTGCGTGGTTGAGTGAGTGTGTTTGTGTTTGGTTAATCTGGTTGAATCCAAATGGGGGAATATCATTAAGGGTTGTTGACATGCATGGGGTCATTTCGACCACCGATTCGTCCTCGAGGTCGCCCGGTGTTATCAGCCCCTTGGGTTAGGACCCTGGTAGGACGGTGGCTTAATAGGAGGCCATAGGGGTACTGGTTTACGGAGGCTGAAATCGGTTGCCCGGCCCTTCGTTTTCCCACCCAGGGTATGTCTTGATCTTTGGGGTGGTTGGGTGGATGGTTTAATGGTGTGGATTGATGTAAAACGAATGCGAGGTTGCACCCGAGGAGAGAGGTTATCTAGTATTGTTAAGAGTTGATACTTTGTTCCTATCTGTGTGTGTCTCTCTCTCTGTGTGTGCCTTTAAGTTTCTCTCTCTCTTATTTTATGCAGGTCTGTCTGTCTCTGTCTCTCCCTCTGTCTGTATGTCTGTCTGTTTATCTGCCTATGTACGTTTATTTGTCTTTCTGCCTGACTGTCTATATGGTTGGCTGACTTTACACCATGTTCGGAAATAAAGGGACCTCTAGTGGTTCTATGAAAATAAATAATAAATAATCGTCGTTTATTTTTCAAATTCTACAACCGTTTTAATCCTGACATATTTATCTAGTACTGCATAAAATGATAGCTGCTGTCATCCAGTAACAACGTCATAATGACGTATTTGCATAAACATTCAAGTTTTAAGACGGCCCAAAATTCATCTACATTCAACTGTTTTTAAACGTTGTCGATAAATTGACATAAATTTAGTTCAAATTAAATTCAAATAGAAGAACAAATTTTTTTCTTATATTTGAATAAAATGAGACTACAAGATGTGTTCAAAGTGATCGCCTTCAGCCTCAACACAAGCTTCAAGACACGTGCGCCATTGTCAATAGCAGCATCAATGACCATAGACCAGCTGCTCAAGTTCATCCCAGGCATTAACGTTATTATTTAAAGCGTCACAACGACGTACCTTTTAAACCAGGACGTTCATAAATTACACATTCGTGGAAAAAATATGTCAGAATTTGAAATGGTTTGGGATTTTAAAAAAATCAAAGAATATTTACTATTTATTTTCATGTTATCATTAGGGTCCCTTTATTTCCGAACACAGTGTATATACCACTCTGTCTCTGTCTCTAAACGCAGAGTAAAGAGCCACACAGGCATGGTAACAGACAGACAGATTTAGACAGAAAAATACGGGGAGACAGATAGATTGACGCAAATAGACTATGGATAGAGGTTTGTAGATTAGCCAAAGGGAACGCTCGAATATCAGACAGACAGACAGACAGACAGACAGACAGACGGTTAGGCAGACATACACAGATACAAACACAAAGGCACGTTAACGCACATAATTATGGACACATCGACCCACATAAGCATACAGACGGAGAGGAAGAGACAGCAGAAATGCACAAAGACACAGACATGGTCAGACCCACGGACACAGACAGACGTAAATAGAGACTGAGTGATGCACTGCTGGGAGTTTTGGCTGTGCCGCTCCCTCTAGCGGTCGTCTTCGGATTTGTTTACCTATCGTGACTCGATCCTCTTCTGCTATATTCTGTATCTCTCTGTATCTCTCTCTGTAACTCTCACTGTATCTCTCTGTATCTCTCTTTGTCCCTGTGTCTGTCTGTCACGTCTTCTTCCGCTAGGAAATACTTATAACTTACATATCCAGGTATAGATAGAGTGATAGACAGGCAGGATGGCAACCAGACAGACAGCCAGGCAGGCAGGCACGCAGGCGAAGATATAGGTAGTATGGTAGACAGACAGACATAGACAGAGACAGACAGACATAGACAGAGACAGACATACATAGACAGAGACAGACAGACATGGACAGAGACAGACAGACATAGACAGAGACAGACAGACATAGACAGAGACAGACAGACATAGACAGAGACAGACAGACATAGACAGAGACAGACAGACATAGACAGAGACAGACAGACATAGACGAAGAGACAGACAGACATGGACAGAGACAGACAGACATAGACATAGACAGAGACAGACAGACATAGACAGAGACAGACAGACAGACATAGACAGAGACAGACAGACATAGACAGAGACAGACAGACACACATAGATATGGACAAAATTAAATAGTGTGATTCAAAGATCGGCAGACAGATAAACAAAGATACAGATAATGTGACAAATAGACCGACAACAGACAAGCAGGCTGGCAGAGTGTGCAAGTATTTGTGTGAATGTGTGCGCGCGTATATTCTCGTAATGTCAATGTATATCGGAAAACGGAAGTGATTACGTCGATGAATGAAACGAGGCTCGGTTTCCGGTTTCCTTAATTATCGCCCATTGAAAAGAAGATGAACAGGAGGAGGAGGAGGAGGAAAGAGGAGGAGAAGGAGAGGAAGGAGAGAGAAGAGAGAAGAAGGAGAGGAGGAGAAGAAGTAGAAAGGAGGAAGGTGGAAAGAGAGGGAGAAGGAGGAGGAAATCACGAGATGGGAAAAGAGGCAGGAAAATGAGGAGTAGGAGAGGGTGGTACTGGTGGTAGTAAAGAATCGGAGATGGAGATTAGGTGGCGGATAGTTGTGAAGAGGTCATTCTTGGGTGGTAACTGCTAGCGACTGTCTTTTCTTGGCCTCGAATCATATTTTCTTGGCCTCGGCTTATGAGTGCGGGTGTTCAGTCCTCTCCTTGTCATCATCTCATTGTCTCTGTATTTGTATGTTGATATGTGCCTACCTATGTTTGTCTGTGTCTGTGTGTTTGCTTTTAGTTTGTGTCAACCTATGTGCTCGTGTGTGGGCAGAGGCGCGTGTCTGTATGAGAGCGAAGTCATGAATAAGTTCCTGAAATAGTTACGACTCATTGTTACCCTTGCAACCAGAGTGCGTTTCAATCTTAGAACCCTCTCGTCTCTACCCTCCCATCTGCCATCAAAACCCTCCTCTGCAACCCTGAAGCAACGCCTAAGACCCCGTTTAACTGTGTTTACGACCCTGTCAAGGGGAATCGTTTTAGCGGAAGGTCGAAATTAGTCTAATTAGCTACACCTGGCTGAGCTTCTGTCTCTCTCGCTTCCTATCTTTGATCTTACCGTCAAGTCGGTCCTAACAAAGGATTCCTTTAGTCGCCGTGTTATGGGGTGATTCTTATGCTGTCCGCACGTAACCTCTTCTGTGTACCCGAGATTTGCCTTGACCCACTCACTACATGTAAACCCTTTCCTGCTTAAATATATGTTTTATCATGTGCTCTTTGATGTATGCGTGCGTATGCGTTTGTCTCTGTGTACCTATGTGCGGTCTCTCTGTCTCACTGCTTCAGTCAGTCAGTCGGTCGGTCGGTCGGTCGGTCGGTCGGTCGGTCGGTCGGTCGGTCGGTCGGTCGGTCGGTCGTCGTCGGTCGGTCGCGATCGGTCGGTCGTCGGTCGGTCGGTCGGTCGGTCGGTCGGTCGGGGTCGGTCGGTTCGGTCGGTCGGTCGGTCGGTCGGTCGGTCGGTCGGTCGGTCGGTCGGTCGGTCGGTCGGTCGGTCGGTCGGTCGGTCGGTCGGTCGGTCGGTCGGTCGGTCGGTCGGTCGTCGGTCGTCGGTCGGTCGGTCGGTCGGTCGGTCAGTAAGTCAGTCAGTCAGTCGGTCAATCTATCTGTCTGTCTGCCTGTCTCTCTGTCTGTCTGTCCGTCCGTCTCATTCACTTTCTCTTTGTACCTGTCCATAGACCGTATGATAACAATAACAATAATGTATCGTCATTTGCTTTAAGACATTTATAATAATAATATATATAACATTTCAAAGCCATTCATTAACTTTGAGAGTACATATGTATATATATATATATATTATATATAATATATGTATATAGAAATATATGACTGACTGCATCGGAAGCACCTCATTATAAACCATCGACTGATTTCTCGTCTCTGTAAACAGCTATGTTTTCGAAACTTTATAACGTCGAGGCTGTTGCCATATCCGGTAAAATACAGGGCGTTCACAAAAACTGAAGCGACTCCAACGGTTGAAAAGTCGAAGGACATCTTCAATGAAGCAATGAATGAATAAATGAATCGATTATTAGTGGAACGAATTGTTTGGTGATTGCATTATTTAATTAAACGGTGAATGGATTATTGAATTGTTGATTGTTTGAGGAATCTTAAGCTCGTTCTAAAAGCAATGGAGTAATTGAGTAATTGAACGATTGAATGAATGAGTGAGTGAATGAATGAACGGTTGAATGAGTAATATAGACTCAGACCCGTGGTCTCCGCATAACTTGGTTCCAATTCCTGCACCCAGTATATTTGTTATATATATATATATATAACAATAACAATAATTCACAATAACTCACCAAAGAAACCGTTGCGTTTGTTTTAATTATTCTATTGTATCTGAACCATTTGTATCGTTCTGTATGGTACGCATCGATCTATAGCTCTATGAAGCGCCTGTCGCAGAATAACTATAGTAGGTGGCTCATATATTTGATCTGTGATGTGTCATATTTTACGACGGCAGTGTAATCAATTGCTTCAACTTTGGAGCCGTATTTTTTGTGAAGCGCTGTGTGTATTTGATACTTTCGTCTGCAGTAGATCAGTTGGAACAGGCGCCGAATAAAAATGTTTTCTCAGTAAATATCATTACCATAGCAGTTGAGAGCTGACGCCGTCATGTATGATGTAGAGTAACGTGAGGTTTATATAGCGCAATTATCAGACGAAACAGGAGTTTCCGTTGCTGTGTTGAAAATGATAGTATACGATTGACTATTGGTCTCTGTCTCTGTATGTTTGTCTGTCTGTCTCTTTGTCTCTCTATCTTTCTCTTCCTCTCTCTCTGTCTCTGTCTGTCTGTCTCTCTCTCTTTCTACGACTCTGTATTGTTCATTTATGTCTATTTCTCATATTTACCAGAGAGAGATTCGGGTAGTATTTACAGGATCTAAATTCCTGGTGAAATTTACCTGAACATTCATCATTTTTCACCTGAACTTTCAGACCTTCCGCCCAAACCATTCTTAGAGTGCATATATCTACATACATAATTCTTATTTACATAACATACATATATGTACGCGTATTTGTTATCTTTGTGTATATATGTATATATTTATATATATTTTTTTTATGAATGTCTGTGTGTCTGTGTGTCCGTGTGTCTGTGTGTCTGTGTGTCCGTGTGTCTGTGTGTCTGTGTGTCTGTGTGTCCGTGTGTCTGTGTGTCTGTGTGTCTGTGTGTCTGTGTGTCCGTGTGTCTGTGTGTCTGTGTGTCTGTGTGTCTGTGTAAACGTTGCACTAATAGCATTTTGTTGTGATTGAATGACAGTCTTTTATGACGGATTAATAAACAGCAGCTGGCGATGGTGGTAGGGGTGGTAGGGGTGGTAGGGGTGGTAGGGGTGGTAGGGGTGGTGGGGGGTGGTGGGGGTGGTGGGGGTGGTGGATAGAAGGATGAATGAATTGATGAATGGATGTTAGAAGCAGCATTCACTATATATGGACGTCATTAGAATTAATTTATGTACACGTTCTACATTATATCTATATATATATATGTCATATATATATATAGAGACCATCAATATATTAATTATTTATATAAATTGTGTATATTTGAGCAAATAGCAGAGGATTGTCAGAAAAAACTAAGGTTTTAATTGCGACTTTTTGCAATTATACATCAGCAACATTACCACACACTCATATGCAACCATATGTACCACAGTAGCATATATTTATGTATGTTCTCTTTCTATATATATTTTAATATATACATGTCTGGTTATATATATATATATATATATATATATATATATTGAATGGCAAATGGCCACGAAAGTATGACCGTCAAGAGCGTCGACTGATGAATCTTGTCGTTTAAATGAGACAGACTGTATGGCTATAGGCAACGCTCTTTGCCAACACCTCTCACTTCATATGCCAACAATCATGTTATAGGCCACAGTCCCAAACACACGCATTACGTCTTCATAGGTATACGAGGGCTTTTATGAGTTTGTCAATTTCTGTGCCTATATAATATACCTGTGTGTGTGTGTGTATGTGATATATTTAATGTGTGGGTGTTGCTGATGTGTTGATCCTTGTTCTGTATTATTTCTGAATGACTTAACATCTTCTCTTTCAACTCAAACACGTGACGACGATACATTAATCCTACCATACGATCCAGATTATACCTTCGGTCTGTTTTCCTGTATGTTTCACTACCGTCTGTCTGTGTGTGTGTGTGTGTGACTGCCTTTCTGTCTGCCTTGCGGTGTGGTCTCTATGCAGGTATATTTAGTATCTATCTGTCTGTGAGGGCTCTCTGTCTGTCTGTCTGTTTGTCTCTCTCTCCCTCTTTCTCTGTCTGTCTCTGTCTGTCTGTCTGTCTGTCTCTCCCTCTTTCTCTCTCTCTGTCTGTCTCTCTGTCTGTCTGTCTGTCTCTCTCGCGATATATATATATATATATATATATGTAATGAGAGCATTTATGCATATATATGCATTAATGCTGTTTCTATATGAATTCTTAAGGAAGTGATGCTATTCTTCTGCGACTATATTATTTTTATTGTACTGATGTTCTTGTTGTGTCGTCAGCGTAGTTGCATATAAAACTCGCCATCACAACTCTTCTTGTCTTCGTCCATGATTGGGAATGCCACCAAACACAGCCGCCGCCATCTTGTCAACATTATACAGCCCATCCGGTTATCGTAAGCTGTCTCTTCGCAACGCAGTGGAGCCACAAAAGCCGACGTTCACAACGCCTTCGTTACGTCACAAGCGCGTCATGACCGCGAAATTACCAGCCCAACGACGCGCGCATAGTAACGAAGCAAGCCCAGCGCAAGACCGACTTAAAAGACTGTTGGCTGAATTTACGACTGGCCGTTTCGCGCCAAAGTAATGGCGCGAACGAAGCAGACGACTTTTCGTGCGGACGCGGTTTTTTCGTCTCGCTCAGCAGACGATTTTTCCGGCGACTGTGGTGCCATCTACCCTTTGGGAAGGACGTCTAACGCTTTTTATGTTTCGGGTCCGCTTTCAATGGGGTGGTTGATAGGGGCGGGTAGAGTTACGGCGCTGTTAAAGTGACAGGCGCCGTCCTCATCGGTAATAAGAGCGAGAATTAAAACTGTTATTATCGTGGATTTTTTATGAGGAATGATCAAATTAACGCTGATATGTTTGATGAAAGTGCTCTCTATATATACACGCGATTAACTAAGGATTTCGATTTCTGGATAATTATTTAACTGGCGAAGAGATATTCGTTAAAGCCATGGCAGAGATTTGTTTTATGTGACTGTTTTGCATATTAAGCAACTGCGAGGATACGTCATGAATGCGAAATTCATGGTGGTGGTTGTGGTTTCGATGGTAATTTCTCTTAGTTTTTTCCGTGCTTCAAAATGAAGGCTTGCGATTTGCATATCACTTATGCTTGCCCCGCCTTCATAAGACGTGTTACATTATCCTCGCCTTCGTAATACATATGCTTTCTTAATATGAAAATATCACCGGTAGTCTAGGCATATCGAAACTAAGTACGCCAAAATATCGGAATCTGCAGTATAGTGCATGCCGAAAATGTTCACGCTAGCTGAGAAATTGAAAGAAGAACGTTTTCTGTCCAATCTTTCTCGCCAGAGCGTTCCGTTCATAAGCCTATGCGGCCCAAAGTAAAAATTAACCTATTGTTTACAGTTTAAATGTTGCCTTACTGAGAATACCGCAAGAAATCATCGCTTACTCCGAAAAGCTGTCACTATAACATCAAAATCAATTCTCAATGTAGCATTTTCTCACCATATAACGAATTTAGCGTTCAAAGCAGCCTACCATTATGCTTTCACGCTCAAATACTGACGTCAGCGACGTGTCATTTGAATCTAAACCCCGTGGGCGAGTAGCGATCATTATCCACATTTCCTACTGTCAGTAAAAGCTTATCGTGAATGGCGCACGTAAGCGCATTAATGCTAACGAGGACATTAATTTACACGCATGTCTTCAGCGATTTGGTTTTATGGGTGGATTGCAAATTTCGGGAAAAAGTGCTTTGGAGTTTGGGGTATTTCGGCTGCTGATCCGTGGACTCACCCGGTGTTGCCAGACAAAAGTCTGAATAAAAGGGAGGGCGACGTTTGCCGGAAGTTATCGTGAAACACAAGAGAACACTTGTGGTGTACCCCAGCAACAGATTTCGTTTGTGTTAGCGACTGATAAGCTCTTTCGGTTTCTTTTGTATGTTCGTCTGCATGTTTGGCTGTGTATGTCTGTTAAACCAACAGACATTTTCGCTACAGACAGTTTCGCTCTCTGTCTGTCTGTCTGTCTGTCTGTCTGCTGTTCCTGATTTTGTGGCTGACAGGAGGATGTTTGGTGTTCCTCTTCGTAGGTTTTTTCTCTACAGATATCAGTTGTTTATTCAAGGTATTCCTTTGTGCCTGTCTCTGTCTCATTATCTGTCTGTCTCTATCACTCTATATCTCTGCCTGTTTGTACTCTCTCACTTGTCTTCTTCTTCTTTCTTCACTTAGCGATGTCTTCTGTTACTTTCTTTATGAGCCATCTGTGCCATTTGCTTCTCTCTGTCTCTCTCTCTCTGTCCATATGTCCATCCGTCCGTCTATCTGTCTATCCATCTATCCACCTATCGCTCTATCCATTCATTCATCCATCTATCCATCCCTCCCTCTCTCCTCCTCTCTTTCTCCCTCTCCATCTCCGTCTCTCTCTCTCTCTTTATATATACATATATGTATATGTGTTTGTTTCTCTGTGTGTGTCTGTGTGTGCTTTGGGTGTGTCTGTGTGTGTGTGTCTGTGTGTGCTTGCTTGTCTTTCTGCTCGTCCATTTTGTCTGTCTGCGTTTGTAGTGTCTCAGTAAATTCTCGAGAAGGGGAGTGTTGCATGAGACAAAAATCATCCTTGGATGGATGGAGTCCTGTGCAAAGCGCAGAAAGAGTGATACAGATAGCAAGAAGCTTTCTTCTGCAACATGCGTTCCTCATGATCGACGGATTTTATCTCTCTTGTCGGCCTCAGCCATTAGCAGTAAAACAGACGATTTCTGTGGAAAGTAGCTCAGACGGAGGACCAAACAGACTTTAACAAATTAATGGCTTGAACGTATCTTTGCTTAAAGCTCGGCTTAAAAAGGCACAGATGAATTACTTCTGCGACCGAAATTTTGTCGACTGTCTAAAAACACGAATCACGATGCCTAATCTGACCCTAATTTGGAGTGTTTCTAACAGTGCGCATGCGCCAATGGTAGCGCATGCTCAGAGGTCTTCGCGCGCTAAATGTTGTATGGGTTCGTCCGTAGAAGTACAAGTTTCGTTTGGTATTGTGCCGAAGTTTCGGCCGCAGAAGATTTATATCCATATTTTTGAACTAAAGATGAACGAAAACGCAGTTCACATACAAATCCTGAAGATATTCAATTTATAGATGATGGTTCGAAGGTAATAAAAAACGTTTATGGTGAGGTTGGGAGGACTTATCCACCTCGACCACTCAGGATCGCCGCCCGTGGGTTTTACCTTAATTGGTGTGCATTGCCGTTCCTTAAAAACTGTTTTCTGCCTTACCTTGATTACCGTATGTTATCTAACCTTGCTTATCGTTAATTCCTTATAATTATATTGACTACCTTAGTAACATTGACACATGTTAGCTCGTGATCTCGCCGTCTATCACCTTAACTTACCTTCATTAATTTTCACTGTGGCACTTGTCTTAACGCTCTAAGCCCTTCGTACCCATGTCTTGAATTGGCGCATTCCATGGAAGGCATCCAACGAGCGATTGAGGAGGAGGAGGAGATGTAGGACGAGCAGGAAGAGGAGGAGGAAGGGAATGACAAGTTTTAGAAGAAAGAGGAGAAAGAAGAGGAGGAAGGAAGTGTGATGAGTAGGAGTAGAAAGAGGGGTGGAGGGTGAGCAGGAAGATGGTGGGGTTAATAGTGAGGAGGAAGAAAAATAGGAGAGGAGGAAGAGGAGGAGGAAGAAGGAGTAAGGAGAGAGGAGGTTACGAGAAGGAGTTAGGAAGAAGAGTAATGATAGGAAGAGTCGGAGGAAGAGGAAAAGGAGAAGGAGGAGATGGGAAGCACGACGAGGAGAGAAGGAGGAGGAGGAGCTAGAGTATGAAGAAGGAGCGTGAGGAGAATGTGTGGTCTGGAGAGATTGGAACACAATCCAAGCAACCTGGATTTATACTGATATACACAGTCCAGTATATCGCCGTTTCATTCCTCCAATGCAACAACCTGTCTGTTTCTGTCTGTCTATATCAGTGCGTGTATCACTGTCTATCTATCCTTCCATCAGTCTGTCTGTCAGCCCAAATATTTCAAATAAGGTTACTGAGGTGTCTGCGGTCATCATTCAAAATGTTAAATAAATTATTTTGCTTAATATCGAATTGTTTTCGAAGAAGAGATGACTTACAATATATATCTCTAAGTGTGTCTTTATGTGTCGATGTGTGTCTGTTCGTGTGCGTTTGTATGTGTGTATGTGTGTATGTGTGTATGTGTGTGTGTGTGTGTGTGTGTGTGTGTGTGTGTGTGTGTGTGTGTGTGTGTGTGTGTGTGTGTGTGTGTGTGTGTGTGTGTGTGTGTGTGTGTGTGTGTGTGTGTGTGTGTGTGTGTGTGTGTGTGTGTGTGTGTGTGTGTGTGCAAATAGGCCTATCATGTTAAAGATCAAAAGAGATGCCGGGCCCTCCATAGGGGTGGGGGGGTAGTGAATGTATACATATTATTGACATAGGCTTACTTACTCACTTACATAATGTTTATTTGTGATATATAGAATATTATATCGTCTTTTTTAAATTGATCACTTCTTCGAAAGGTCGACGTCGCAGAATTATATATAGTAACAATGTGCTGCATTTTAAAGGTGTCGTATTGATAGATCTCGTATTAGATTACGACCTAAGCAGAATTCATGCTTTATTAACCCCGACTGTTTCGTCGTTCGAACGGCCCTGTCTATGGGTAGACACAGTTTTATTTTGACTCGACTAGATGTAGAATTACGCTTGAGTCAATATGAATTGAATTTTATCGATGAGAAAGGGCCAAATCATCTCTAGTGTCTGACACTTAGTCCGCCTGCCCATTTGTCTGTCTCTTCGTCTGTCTATATGTCAATGTTTCCGTTAGTCTGATCACCTGTCTACCTGTTCATCTGTCTGTCTGTCTGCCTGTATAACTACTTCTTTATCTGTATGTTCGTCTCTATATCATCCATCCGTCGGATTCCATCCGGCCGTCCGCATGTCTGTCTATATATCTGTCTATTTATCTGTCTGTCCGTCCGTCCGTCCGTCCTATACTGATGGATGACTTATTTCTATGCTTATCTGTTCATGAGGGGTCATCCATCAAGCGCTTCCTGATGAAAATAGAAGCCGGTGTGAGAGAAAGTGAGCAACCGATTAATCAGAGGCTTTGAGACAATCCCCCAAAAGAACTGCGCAGAATTCCAGATAAATTATCTGATACAAAACACTATCATGTCGGAAATGTCGGATCCAGTGTCAATGTTCATTAAGAATCCTGGGACTTATTCGTGTTTTTACTAATGGAAATCGGCAGAGGCGGATTTAACAAAATGCCGCCTCCAGGCCAAGATTTCTATGCCGCCAGCCCCAACATTGAAATTGCATATTGAAATACTCAAAAAGTTTTTGCAGACGTCATAGTAGTGAGAGAAACCAGCACTACCAGTGTGTTTCTATTAAAAAAAGGAAATCAAAGTATTAACTAAGTGAGTGTATTAATTTAAACTTTGGTAATAGTTGAACACAACGATTAGACATTTCTTTCGTAGTTCACTGTATTGCTATGATTTACTTTATACATTTAACATTTTTTAGTCCGCCCATCAATGTTCCGCCCTTGGGTCTTGTTGGCCTAGTGGTAAATCTGGAGCTGCCTCCTTCAACTGTGGCCCTGCAATATAGTATGGTGGCCAATTGGTTAGTGCGGTCCCCCTGTAACGCGGAGAGAACGGGTTCGATCCCCTTCCACTGTGTAAGGGACCTATGATCAAGAGCCTCACTGACAATAATTGGGCAGCGCCTTAGTAGAAGAAGAATGAGAAAGTGAAACCAGCAATTACAAACAACCACGGCAATAATAATAATAATAATAATAATAATAATAATAATAATAATAATAATAATAATAATAATAATAATAATAATAATAATAATAAAGACCCTCACACCTGCAAAAGATCGCTGAACACTAGATGATGATGCAGGTTCTCCTAAACACCATTAAAACGTCTTTGATCAACGTTATATATAATTTTTCTTTTCCATGCGTATGTGTTTTGGTATAAAAAAACTGCCAGTTCAAAAGCCTTGCTACCTAAGTGTAAGCTGATAAATTTGCTGTAATATGCCAAGCAAATTTCTGTCGACGGCAAAGACCTCTGTTATCATAAGCTGTTGTTGTTTAACTCTGGATACATCCATCCATTCCATTCTGGCGACATCCTTGTCATGGATGCGTCTTTGAATTACCACCTGAGCACAGTTGTAGTAGTAGATATTTCAGTTTAACGATTAGACTGCGTGTCAACAGCTATCAATGACGACACCCTCCTCCCTTATTCAGACTTGGGACTGGCATTGTTCGTGTGTGAATAGTGGCGGATTAAAATACCTGAGCATACCATGGAAGCTTTTTATCATGGGTGCCACTTGATATTTCGCGCATTCTTACTTTTAATATTATATAGAGTAAAATTAGTTAATTTTGATGTTATCTAAATGCGCGTTTAACAGTTTCACGACGTGTAGTGTAACGGTTTAAGACCCTGACGATCTAAAATGTCGTTGACTACTAGATAATGCGAGTTCACTTAAGCACCTTTAAAACGATTGCCTTAAGCGTCATATATATTTATTCGTTAAGCCGTATTACAATATTTTCTTAAGGATGGTACTTCATTCCAACTTATTTTTCAAGATTTCAGTGTATCATGTATGTAAAAAAATAATATGTCACGGCTTGCAGTCTAATAGTTCTAGTCCCAAGCCTGGATATAGGACAGCGGTTCTCAACCTGTGGGTCACGACTCCCAGCAGCTGTCTATAGCATCGCCCTTCTCATTTATCCAGGCATGGGACTGGCACCGTCTGAGTATGAATACTGGCTGTTTCAAACAACTGATGATGGCAGGGAAGCATCTGTCGCGCCGATACTTTAGAGTTTAGAAATTACATTCGTTTATATGATTTTATATAGAGAACAAACAGACTCCATTTTAAAGGTGTCTAAACGCGCGTTTATCACTGCATCGTTTTAGTCGGCGATTGGATATTAAACAGTTTCGCTACATCCAATGCTAAACCTTGTTGATAGGTAATGGTTATAGAACCCAACAACAGCAACGTCATTGAGTGCGTATTCTAAAATAATCGTACAAATGGTAGGAGAGAAAAGGTAACCGATGAAGACAAAAAGAAGACGACAAAGGAGATGGATTGGACACATACTAATTAGCCCATTATTGCATAGCGTCCTTATTTAAGGACCCCAGACTTTTCACGATATCAGAATGGAATTTACCTGTACCCTGTAACACATAGCGTCCTTTTTGAAAGACACTTTTATTTTTAATTTTTGTTCAAAACAACATTTTTTCAGCACTTGATCTCGTATTTTTTTTGTATGAACACATATGATAATAAATAGCACCGTAGACAAATTCATGCATTAACGGGATAAGAGGCGAATCCCTATTACAAAACATCATAGACGGTAAATGATGTGAAAAGGACGAGAGGAAGATCGAGACCAATGATTTTGGACTAGATGATGAAAGGGGGCGGTGGTTGTTGCAGTTTAACGACACTTTGTGATAACAAAGATCATTAGCGTCGTCGTCCTCCTTTATCCAGGCTTTAGACTGGCACTAGCCGATGACTACCAGTGGCTGAGTTAGAAGAGGGGCGGCTACATTGATAACAGGAGTTTATACGTTGCTGGATTTAATATAGCGCTGATGAAAACGTATTAAAGGTGTTTGAAATGCATTACGTGATCCAATATTATTCATTAACTTAGATTAATGCCGGGAGGGATTGTTTATTAACCGGATTCAAAACTGTCGATTAAAGAAACCAACGTTGAAACACCGCCAGACTATATGTTGGCTGCCACAGGTCCGATTGAAAGCCTTGGAGGGGTTCTGCTGGCTGCTGTCCGTACGTATGGCCACATCTCTGTATGCATGCGGGATGTCCCCAATAATTTTGTAATTAATTAATTCATTGATTAATTAGTTCACTGTCTTGCACCGTTAACTAGAAAACTTTATGTAGAACGTGTCAAGTGTGGCATGATGTCACTAAGCACTTTATACAGCAATGCTCTTCTTAAACACCTTAAAGATACTGATTAAATATGTTATATATGACGCTTTAAACTACATTATTTATATGACCAGCATTCTGCCGATCCAAAAAATCGTTGCTAAAAGCTCTAAACCGGAGTCTATAACAATATATTTTGCTCATCATTTTATAAACAGTTGTAAACATTTTTCTGTTCCACGCTAATAAGCTAACCTGAGCGTTCATCCACTCGTTCCTTGCGCTCTGTTGATTGCCTTAACTATTCTGTTCCTAGTGTTATGACCTCCTCGGCCCAACACCGGGCGCTGCTGTTGTGGGTCCATCTACCTTTAATGACCTTCTTACATCACTAAGGGCTAAATTAAAGACTGGCTTATCTGTATCGGCCTCACACTCATTGAAAGCCTTTTCCGCGTTTTCCGTGATGAGAGAGCTTCATAAACGCTGTGCAGCTAGAGGTGCTATATAAATAAATCTAAAGATACGATACAATAATGGAGCATAAGATGCGATTCTATTTTTAGCTGTATTTCTTATGTCTGCTAGTCATATACTTTTTCACCATTAAGGCGAGGATAAGGTCGAAGTCAACGTTCCTGACGCTAAACTCTTTGAACTGCTCCAGTATACCTGTTGTCTTAACCGAGTCCAAGACAACAGGTTCCTAAGACCGAGACACAAGAAGCTGTCTCGAAACGTCTCTTCACCGAAACACCGAGACATTGTCTCGAGCCCAATACAACTCTGGTCTTATCCCATAGCGTCTTTTCTGTTTGTCCCGACGCAAGTTGTGAGATCAAATTGTGTGCTTTGTGACTGAACTGCTTTAACTGCCGACGCATTCACCTGTGCTGTCATCCAAATTTGAAAGCAGGATAGATCGTAATCAGGACAAAACTGGTTGGTAGTACGAGAGAAGGGGAGTTTCCAATAAACTGGTTAAGTCAATTTCCCCACTGAGAGTAAATTCCCTGTAACCATAGACACCGCCGAATAGCTTTTCCAACTGTTTCCAGTCGCAATTTGCATACGGAAAGTTAAGGAAGTCCTTGTACTTTCAAAGCTCACAAAAGGCAAAAGCAGACGCAAGAAGCCAAGAATTATACGGAGCCATCATTTCTCATAAACGAACGTGAACTTAGACCTGCGTTGCTGTGAGCGCTGGTGATCCCACGTGAAAGAAGCGTTGGGCTTGGTTGGCCTCTTGTAATGGCGACACATTCTGTTTGTTTTTTCAAGACAAACACGTTGTTTTGGTATTTTTACCTAGTACAGACCTTTTCATGGTCGACAATCAAGACTGCAGGTGAACCATCATGTAAAGCATTATTTCCCAAAATGTACATAGCGCCGCCTCTCGCAGTGTAGAGTTAATGGTAGACTATTCAGTGGCGGGCAAAGCGCCTTGAGTAGGGCAGGCAGGAGATATTCTAAACATGCTCTTAGGCTGTAGCACAAGGGAAGACCATTCAACATCGAATAATAAATGGAGTTCGTTGAATTGTTACACCATTTCGGAGAGTGGATTTGGTGCGTCCTCGTTTGATGCCATTTAAATTGGGGCCGGCGCAATTGAAGTTATAAATAACAATATCAATTATCATCTGAGTACAGTTGTAGTAGTAAAGGTTTAAGTTTAACGATTGGTCAGTGTGCCAACAGACATCATTGATGTCAACCTCCTTCTGTATTCAGACTTGGGATTGGCACTGTTTGTGTATGAATGTTGGCGGTTTCAGGCACCAGAGCGTGGCAGAGAAGCACTCGCCGCATTAATGCTCTTCCTACCTTTATGTAGACAAAATGAGTCCATTTTTTAAAGGTGTCTAAATGCCACACTGCATTGTTTACTATCCACTTGTTACTCAGCGACTGGATGTTAGCAAGTTTCACGACGTACAGTGCCAACATTTATTGTTAGTTAACGGTTAAAGGCCTCGACAACCGTAAAATGTCGTTGAATATACACTATCATAGAGAATGCTAGTTCTCTTAGACACCTTTAAGAATTTGCAATGAATGCTATAGTCATTCTATGATTATTGGTTTAAGTAATGTTGCAGCTGTCTACTTTCTCCAATGATTCAGTTGTAGAACGCCAATGTAAAAGTTCTGTAACGCCACAAGATATGGTCGAATAATGGATATCAACAATTAAATTGCATTTTATTGAAATAAAACCTCGGCGACGTTCATTATTCATCAGATGAAAAGCCTTGGCATTGCCAAAATGTGGCTAAACGCTATAAAAGGACAGTTGACGTTTTATTCCATTTAGCATGTAAAACAGCGCTAAAAATAATTTATTTAATGATGAACGAGTTTCGTAAAATGGATAATGATAGCAACTTTTAGTGAAATGTCAACATGACAAATATAGCAAAGTGACAATCAACCACAAGGTGTGACTTAGTAATTAACGATGCAAAGCTCAGGTTAAACACCGTTTAAACGATTGCAGGGAGTGCTATAATCATTTCGCTTGAAATTACGTGAAATGATCTGAACCCTAAACAGTGCTTCGTCTTTGCAATCTGTTGGAAATTGATTCAAAACAAGAACGAGATAAAATCAGGCGACAAACGTTTATCAACACTGAATTGAAATTCGTAGAAAATTACGAAGACATTCCTATAAATATTCTTCGTCCAAGCACCGATGCCCATTGAGAGCGCTACTGATGCTGAGTACATAAACGCGCTATATAAACGATTGATTAAATTAGATTACATTACAGTGGAATGCGTAAATACATAGTATGTGGTGAATTAGAAGTGGCGCTGGTATCGGCCATTTAGGTGTAGGAATATGATACCATAATTATCTCTAACTGGCTTGATTGAGTCCCTACAGTGCAGGGATATCATTGCAAAGGACTTCGAAACCGAAGGACGTTACCAAACAATGGCCAATAACGAGCTGTTTTAAAACACCTTTACATTGCTGTTTACAAATGATATATATAAATAAATACGCTTCGGAGATAATCATTTTCCATTTCCGAAATATCAATACTATACAACTAACCGTACACTTCAACATATTATCCTTGCATGCAAAGACCAGCGGTGGGGCAATCCACATATCTCCCAAGCGCGGAAAAAGGAGGACGCTGATCGTTTATTTTGCGACACACTTGTCAAACGCCAAATTGAAAACCAACCAGACTGTATCATGACACAGGACTGGCGTCAATTGTAATTTATGTTGAAGAAACGCTCTTTGTCGTTCATGATGATCATGGCAGACAATAAGATGTTGAACTACGGATCCTGTGATGATCCTAACGGAGCATCAGATGATTATCATGACGGAACATATAGGTCGCCTAACTGTATACATTTTTACGATCAAGGCTTGGTAAGGTCAAGGTCAACGATCCAAGCATTCTCACGTTATCGCAAAACTCTGTGAACTGATTCGCAGAAGCTACTAATATACCACTAATGTCCATTGTTTAGGTTTTAATTTTCGTAACTTCGTTTAGCAGTAAAAAAAATTGTATGCCATTATTTCTGCTACAATCGACATTAACAACAATAGATGCTCTATACTGCTGGACGTATTCCAATCGTCATATTGGAAGTACTGACCTGGTTAGACACCTTTTGAACGTAATTTACACTGAATATAAAAGCGTGCTGTTCGATCAATTGATCTAACAGAGAAAATACCTAAGTCAAATGCCAGATGCTGCGGTGGAATAAGATTGGGAAAATGCTGAGATAAGTAAGTAAATAAGTAAGTAGCGAGTGAGTGCGCATGTTCGCATGTGTTTGATCAAATTGGTAAATGATGAGTTGTAAAGCATACGAGTCTGCAGTAGAAATTAGATACTCCCATTGCGCCTTTTCTGTTTATGCCAAAGCAAATAGTGGCAGCAAAGTAGGTGAGCTGTGAAGTCCGTGATTGAACTGATTTGTCTGCCCAGGATTTATCCCACGCGCTACTATGGCTGCTTTCTAAGACAATAATTGGTCGGGAAAGATATTCCAGGATCTGTCCGCGCTGTCATCTGAATCTGAAAACAGGATAGATCATAATCATGGCGAAATGTGTTGGTATTTAGATGGAAGCGTAGCGAAACGGTTAGGACAATTTCCCAACTGGGATTCCGTACAGGCCTGTAATTATAGATAGACAGTCCAGAATGGGTCTTCCTGTTGTTTCCAGTCACAATTCAAGGAAGTCATTATACTTTAAAAGCTGATAAAGCAAAAGCAGATGCATGAAACCAAAGATTATAAGGAGCTATTATTTCTCAAAAGCGGATGTAGATATGACCTTGCGTTTCTGGAGCCCATGTAAAAAGCGGCATGCGAGGCCACTCGTAAAGGCGACACATCTTGGTTCATTTTTCAAAAAAGCAAACACTGTGTTCGTATTTTAATGAAGAGCAGGTCCTTGTTGGGTCCATTATCCTTGCGTGTCTGAAAGAGGGGTGATCCCACGTAAAAGAAGCGGGTGTACGTGACCTCTGGCAAAGGCGAACTTCTTGGGTTTTTTTCACAGAAAAAGCATTGTGTTGGTATTATTAGGCTTACCCTGATCATTACGTCGATAATCCAGTCTCTCGAATATAGTAACGTAGTGCATCGCATTCAATATTGTACGGAGCACCTCTCTGAGCGTAGGCTATTCAGATGCGCTTTCGGTGCGGATGTTCGAGTAAACGTCTTGAGAAAGCTAGAGTAAGCAGGAGGAATCCAAGACATGATCCTGGACTGTAACAGAGGTTAGGCCATTCGACATAAAGATAAAAATGGAGTAGTTTGCGTGCAAGAACGCGCAGCTAAGGGTTGAGAATCAGCAATTTGTTGTTTCAAGATACTATCGCGTGTGTTGGTATACATAATAGCATTCGTGGCGCGATGGTGGAAAAGCACCTCCATAATTCTTCATGTTTAGAGACCCTCTGACTGATTGAAAGTGAGAAACTCCCCCAACACCAATTTGCAAACGGAACCCGAAGCCTGGTACATCATTACCCGGAGCCAAGGCGTGAGAGATTGTTTGAATCTGTTACAGAAATTACCGTCACGTGTTTCATTGGGTATATATACCGTTGTTGATAATGTTTTAAAGGTGTCTGCATCGCGTCACGTGAATCAGTATTTATCAAGGACTAAGGCATCTGTTAATCTTATTCAAAATGCCGAATAAAGCAACCAACGTTGAACTTGAAACTCCGAAAAACTATGTTGCCCCTCAGAATAGAATAAAACCCTTGGAGGGGTTTTGCTGGCCTCTGCTCGTGTGATGTGCGGTATATCTAGGTATGACCACATCTTGCATCTGCTCTAGGATCTGCTCTATCATGTGTTAATTATTATTAATTAGAGCTACATAAGTTCAATATATATATAACATATATATTGAAAATATCGTCAAACACTGTGTATTAATAACACACTGAGGAATGAAATCCCACGCCGTTAACAGTAATAAAATGAAGCTATAATTTACTAATCAATTGATTCAATTGATTAATTAAATTATTTTGTTTCGTCGCTAAATATAATTTGCCATTTTTTTAATTACATAGTTCTTTATTAAAGGTTTAATTTCGTGTAATTCTAAGTAATTTGTTGAATTGCTCTAAGATATTTCTAATCCATTTTTTACAAGAACGTCTGCCATTTCATTTCTGTGTAGACCGATATTGCTAGGGAACCATGCTACGACAATATTACTATGCTTTAGTTTATTGACATTATCTGTAGATTTAAAAAATAAATTAGGCCTTGCATTAGACCTATTTTCTTTTATAGATGTAGCGACACTCAACGAATTAGTGATAATAAGGCATTTAGTTGAAGACTGTTTTGTTAGATGTACATATAGTGCTGTGGAAAATGTTTAAAAGGTGTCTAAACCGCATTACGTGGTCTAGTACTTTTCAAGAACTTAAGCTACTGCCAGGAATGTTTGTTCACTTTGCTCAAAACAGTTCGGTTTAAGAAACCAGCGCTGAAATTCCGCAACTCTACGTTGGTCCTTCTGGTCCGATTGCAACGCTTGGAGGGTGTTCTGCGGCCGGCTGCTCGTTTACAATTGGCGGTGTCCATTGGTTAGGTAGAGATGTCAACGTTCCTGGTATCCGCATAAAGTCGATGTACAACATTATTTGGCTCCAATCGCCGTTAACAACCGTAGATGCTCTAAATAGTCGTTAAACTGCTTGATCTATTCCAATCGGCGTTTTAAAGAGTATTGATTCTGTTAAACACCTCTAAAACGCATTTTGTCCTAAATATAAATACGTGTAGCAGGTTAGTCGTATATAATAAAAGCTGCAAGTGCTGCAATACGCCAAGAAAATTTCTGTCGACGGCAACGGTCTCTGTTGTTATAAGCTGTCGTTAAACCCTGGAACATCCCATCCAAGGTATATAATTAACACCTCTACTTTTTGTACTCTACCCGTGCAAGTCCCAAGCCTTTAAATGAGGAGGGCGACGCTAATGGTCTCTGTTACCACACAGTATCGTTAAACCGCAACTACTACTATTAATACTACTACTCGTCTATCTTTCTAGGCTACTCCAATCACGTCATTGCGACTAAACGTCAGATGTCTCAGTTCAATAAGATTGGGTAAATGTTGAGCTAAGTGAGTAAGTAAGTGAGTGCGTGTGCATGTACGCACGTATGTAATCAACTTAGTAACTACATGAAAATGCATTGTAACGTATAAGGAGCTCTTGTAGAGATTGTCTATTCCCATTGCGCTTTTTCTGTTTATACAGACGTTAATCGTGAAATCAAAGTGGGTGTTCTGAGACTGAATTGCTTTGCCCAGCTATATCCATCCAACGCGCTAATATGCCAAGCAAATTTCTGGCGACTGCAACGGCCTCTGTTGTCAAAAGTGGTCGTTAAACTCCGGATCCATCCATCCAGGGCTGAGTTTAAAGGCAATTGATCTGGAAAGATATTCCGAAATCCACCTGCGCTATTTGAATCTTAAAGCTGGATGGATCATAATCAGTTAGAGGGAAGGGCAACTTCCTACGAACCCGCTAACACATTTTGTTCTGGAAGTCACTCCCAGGTCACCATAGACACGTCCAAACGGTTCTTCCAGCTGTTTCCAGTCGCACTTTAGCACACGGTAATTCAAGTGAATCATTGCACTCTCAAAGTTCATAGATGCAAAAGCAGATACGAGAAGCTAAAAAATATATTCAGCCATCATTTCTCATAAACGAACGTGAATAATATAGTTCTGCGTTTCTGCAAGACGGGTAGAGACCACGCAAAAGAATCAGTGCGCGTGGCCTCTCGCACAAGCGAAACATCCTGGGTTTTATTTAATAGAAAAAAACAATTGAGTTGATATTTTTACTCTGAGTAATTTCGATTAATTATCAAATCTCCAGAGTACTGTGACTTATTGTATCGTATTCGATAATCTACTGAACGCCTCAAACATTGGATTCCTGACTCAATGCTACCCACAGGCAGTAGCATAATTGACACCTTTGAAATGGTTAACATCGACGTTATAAATTACGCACCCACGTCCACTATTTGTGTATTACTAAGCAGTCTCCAAGTATATATAGCGTCGGGGAAAACCATTTTAAAGGTATTTTAGTGTATAAACTTCTATTGCAGCGCGTAAACATCATAGAGATAGAAATTATAAACTGTGCGTTAAAAGCAATGACGACAGTAATAGCAACTACGTGAGCACAGCGAATAACAATAATGTAAGTAAGTACATTGCTTATTCAACCAAGTGTATATCTGCAAGGACATCATTCTGATAAAAACGAATTATCGCGATTAATCGTCTGTCTGTGGAATACTGCGATCATATTGGAGGAAAGAACACGCAAAGACTGAGGCAATCGAGTGAAGAGACGACCAATTTGGGTTTAGGAAGGGCATGTCGAACATTTGAACTAGCATAAGAGGTAGAGAACCAGATGAGGGCTAGTACTGATAGCACTTCTGCGTGGATATCTCTAATGGGCGCTGTATCAATACCAACTTGCATAAAAACTTTCAGGATCTATAAGGATAGACTCAAGTTAACTTTGCAAACAAAACGTAATCAATTTCATTGGCCATTTGCTATGACATTAACTGATACCGTGGAGTCAATGGTTATATCGACATCCACAGGAAAAATTTGTGGTTTCATTCGCCCTCATGCGACTTGCTTCGTAATGAACGATACGAGCGTGTTTGCATAAATAACCTTTAATCAACACGTTTTGAAGGTGTTCAAAAATATTTCGCACAACCAAGCTGCATTTTTAATAGCAAAGTCCAAACAACTCAAAACCTTAAAATGTGGAAACGTTGGGTATAAATAAATTGCAATTTATCAGATTGAGAATGTTTCAGATTCCATACTGCAATGTAATGTAATTTGAAATAATAATCGTCGTATTCATAATCGTAAACTCAGCGCTTCGTCAACGAATGAATGAATGAATTAATTAATTAATTGATGTTTTAATTAAGTAATTAATAAAAAAATTAATTAATTAATTAATTGATGTTTTAATTAATTAATTAATTAAAAAATTAATTATTTAATTTTTATTAAATATGTAATTTATAAAGATTTTAATATATTAATTTCTTAATTATTTAAGCTGTAAGCGCTGTAATATGCCAAGTAAACCACTTTACTACATGGCTCCGTTGGTAATCGCTACATATATCTACCTCACTCAACCGACGACTCGATATTCGAAACGGTTAATGATCGAGTAGAGTGAGTCCCAACAAAAACAGAAGGCGGCGTCAATCATTTTTGTCAATGATTGTCACGATTAACAGCCACTAACCAAGAAATAGCTTCGTATTACTCAAATAGCTCGCGTACTGGTCAAACTGGTCACTGCTTTTCACAACAAAGACCGTTGCCGTCGATAGAAAATTGCTTGGCATATTGCTGCACTCAAAGTTGTATAGAACCAGTTGCAGGTCACCGACACCGTGTGATGACAAAGATCATTAGCGTCACCCTCCTAATTTAACAAGGCTTTGGACTGGCACTGCTGGACTGCAATCAGTGGAGGAGTTAGCACTAATGGAAGATCGCATTTGATTTATAATACGATTGCATAGCAGTTCTAAGAGTACAGCGTTTTTAAATACAACGGTTTGTGATCGTTTTTCTGGGCATTGTCTTTAATAAATAATTATATAGCTTCTGTGATCAACCTCTCTAACGTGTTTAAGAAGAGCATTGCATTGTGAAGGACTTAGTGATACCTTGTGACTGAATTTCGCTTGCACGACGCAAAACACTTCGTGATTTAAACTGGTGATTTAAATTCGTGAATTAAACTTGTTGGTTACTTGCTGTTTAGAAAAAGTGTCATCAGAAAGACTGTTGACGTGTCCACTCCCTTTCTCCAAGCATGGGACTGGTACTGTCAGAAAACAAGCGTAACGGAATTTTTATCTATATCCATATATGCAGAAGTACTTTCAGTTTAACGACACTGTGTGATCACCCGTCCCTTCATTCAGTGTTATGGGCAACTGTCACAGAGTCGACCCATTCGATGCATACTGTTTTGGATCAATAACTGTCTTTTGTGAAGCAGATTTCTGCATTGACTGGTTACTGCTATTTGTATTTCTTGCGCCAGCTGCGGGTTGTTTCCCGCTTTCTCTCCTCATCTTCTGCTGCCACATTGGTTCATGCCTTTATCGTGAATCGATTAGATTACTGTTCCTCCCTCTTCTGTGGGCTCATGTAGTTCCGATTGCAACCCTTGTAGGGGATTCATAGGGTCGCAACTCGTCTGGTTGGTTGTGTTCTTAAATTTGGCCACATCTCTACGTACATGTGGGACGTCCTTCACTGGCTTCCGGTTCAGCAGCTCATTCAATATAAGATCTCCTCTATTGTCTGGCACTGGGTTTTGGGCAATGCGCCTGTCTATCTTAGGGATCTGTTCACCTTAACTTGGGCTTCTTCTGGTCGCCGATCTCTTCGCTCGGCTTCTAGAGGCGACTTTGTGGTTCCACATGCTCATGCCGCAACCAGGCAAAATAGGGCTTTCGCAATTGTGGGTCCCAGTGTTTGGAACAACCTCCCATCTGACCTGCGCTCTCTCCCGCGCGACCTTTCTGGCTCTTTCTATAAACTTCTTAAGACTTTTTTTGACCGGGTCTGAGTCGGGAGCGCCTCTCAATGATTATCTGAAGAGGCGCTATATAAATTGCATTAATTGATTGATTGATATTGTGTCTCCTGGTTTTTATATTTTCCGCATTAAGTGCCACTCAAGAGTAGCAGTTCACCAGAGGGACCCAGCGTCTAAAACAAAGCGACGTTTGGCGGAGATAGTTGAACCCCCGCTAGGGGTTTCATGGAATTCAAGAATTGGATCCTCAGAATATGGTCAATGTGATGAACCGCAGTTTACTGAAGACAGTTTGACAAATAGCGGATCAAATTAAATCCTCTTCTGCTACTGTCCAGTGTACGGAAAATAACACGCGAACATACAAGTACACATACGCACACTTACATACACACGGATCTACGCATACGTTCACGCAAGCATTGACTTTGTAAGCGTGCCTGAGTACGCGGTCCATCTAAAAGGGCTAAGTAAGTGAATAAGTCAGTCAGTCAAAACGCAAGTTAGTAAGTTAGTGAGTGCTTTTACATAAATGAATTAGTAAGTGCGTATGTTTGTGGGCAGATAGTAACTGTGACGATAATTATAGTTAGGGCACGAAGATAAAGATAATGGGCTTTGACCATTAGTCGTAATAATTGCAAAGATAGCGCTATACATACTTATAAAGAAGCACAATTTTTTTTAATGCGTATGCTATGTATTGATCCAATGCGTATTCAGCGATGAGTTAACAACAATAATAAGGATGTTTAGTAGGTTTTGTTTCGACTTTCCGACCCTGATAACCATATGATGTCGGAGAATACAATATATTAGAAGACATAGTTTAGACACCTTTAAAACGTCAACAAACAAAGATGTATAGGGCCTTCAATTAAGGGAAACTCATTCGCAAGAAAAAAAAATCAATAAACAAAAAACAATTTGAAGAGCCGATTGGCTAATATAAATTAAAATACGTAAATATTATAAAGACGTCAGCGGCCATTGTTGTCATATCTCTGTGGTCATCATCATCGATATTCATTCAAATGGTCATAACAAACTTCATGACTACCAATTATAATAGGCAGATGCTGAGAATGTTGTGGAATATCTAATAATATGTCAAAATAAATGCATGTAAGATCATGTGGTAAAATGCAACACTGTAAAAAAATAGACGTAAAATAACACTATGGCGAGCCGATTATTTAAATAAATCATTCATTCAAGCCTTGTGGCCTGTCCGCCACACATTGTATGTATATATATATACATTTATACAATATGCATGTTTATATATGTAGGAATAAAATGTAATAATCATTTATATGTTATGAAATATCTACAACAACCATATGTCGAATATTGCTGTCTCAGCAACCAGTCATGCAGAAATGGAATCAAGAATTAACAATCCAAAAGAAAGAAAGACAACATAAAGATAAAAGATTGAAACTATGTACGAAATTGAACTGAAATGTAGCTCATTCTGAAGACGTCAACAGCCTGTGTTGCTATAAGACGTCGTTAAACTGTTGATTAGTAAATAATAGTTGCAGTTTAACCTCACTTTAGATTACCAAAAATCGTTGTAAAACTCCCGGATCCATCCATTCATTTTGTCCGTCTGTAATACCGAGCTATGCTCTGCGAAATTGTGATAAGACATATAAATGTAAAGGTGTACGATACAATAATAGAGCACACGATGCAACACTTTGGATCGTATGATGATCACAATCAGACCATAAAAAGTTAACTTCTTGATCCGTTGGTGATCATAATGAACCGGGGAATGTAACACGCTGGATCTCAAAATGATCAAAAGTCGTTAAGTAGTCTCAAAATAAATATAATCTTTAACTTAGCTGATGATTAATATCTCCCTGCCGTGTTTATACTTAGCAAATTCAACATTATTGCGTAGTGTTGGCTCAAAATTTCGATTGTCACAAGATGAGGATAGAAAAGGATTCAGATTTCAACATAATTTTATTAAGCCTGAGTAATTCTGAACAGCTTACACAAAACATCAACCGTTCGTGATTTAAGCTGGTTGGTCATTTTCTATTTACAACACTGTGTCATAAGGAAGACTATTAGCGTGCCCTCCTCCCTTCTCCAGGCTTGGAACTGCCACAGACAATGATCTTTAACGTCGCCCTCACCTTGGACTGGTACTGCTGGACCGCAAGCAGTGGAAGAAAATTTCTATGTAATGAAAGCTAAATACCTTATTTATCTTCCGAATGGCGTCGGTAAAAGGTTTTCAATCAGATCGTTAGGATATCCATAATATTTTCAAGGATATTAATGCATTTCTGACACTACCCTTCACTGCTACGTATTTCCATAGCCAAACGTATATATATCATTGTTGATGCCTTTTTGATGGTGTGTAATGAGATAATGAGTTTTATTCTCATGTGTTCAGATAATATTCTTGGCTTCTGAAGCTCTTAACAAGAACCCATCTCCACCATTTCATTTCTGTATCGCATTGAAGTTCAAGTGGTTTAATTCTATGAGGTTTCCTGATATTTCTACCATTCCTAAAAAGAGGGCAATCCGACCTTTTATCGTGCTGTGTGCGCTGGCGTGATCTATGGGCAACTGTCACTGTTAGGACCATTTGACACATATTGTAAGGGAACGGAATGTTTTATCCTAGTGTTAGATCTTCTGCCTTAAGTGCCACTTAAAGAAGAGGAGTTTTCCGAGGGACCTAGCGTCTTAAACGAAGCGACATTTGGCGGAGATAGTGGCACCCCGCTAGGGTGGAGAGGGGTGGAGGTTCGTGTAATTCAAGAACTGGGTTGCTGGAAGAGGCTCAAAGTGATCGGCCATGGTTTCAGAAAGACAGATTGACAAAGAGCGGATGAGATAAAAGCTATTGATGCTACTGTGTTTTGTGTACTAATTTCACATTATATATATATACATACATATGATTGATATATATATATATATATATATATATATATATATATATATATATATGTGTGTGTGCGTGTGCACATACGTATTTGTATGCTCGCGTTTAATATTATCATAATGGGTCCCTTTATTTCCAGACATACTGTATATGATATACATGTATATATATATATATGATATATATATATATATATATGTTTCAAAATTTATGTTGACTTATCAACAAGATTTTAAAATAGTTGAAAATTCTGTCGATGAATTTTAGGCCGTCCTTAAAACTCGAATGTTGATGTAATTAACGTCATTGCTGGATTACAGGAGTTATCATATTTTATGCAATATTAGATAGACATGTCAGGATTAAAGCGGTATTGGAATTTAAAAAGTCGACGATTACTTACTATTTGTTATATTATTATTATTATTATTATTATTATTATTATTATTATTATTATTATTATTATTATTATCATCAGGAGGTCCTTTTATTTATAATGGTTTTAGGTATTTTATGGATACATTGGCTTACACATTCACGCAAGCAATGCTTTACAAACGTACCTGCGTGCGTGGTCCAACTATAAAGGCTAATTAAATTAATAAGTCGGTCAATAAGCGAAATCATAAATATTGAATTCAATAAGTAACTACTGACTAGCAATGTATTCATTAATTCAGTCGATCAGTGGATAATTGAGATAATAAATATGTAAATTAGTGAGTTGGAGTGCGGTGAAGGAGATAACGATGACAATAATATTGAGCGCATGCGGAAAAGTATAATGGGCCTTGTCTAGTAGCCGTAAGATGTCGTAAGAGGACCAGAGAGCGCGTGACGTACTTGTAATCATAATAATTATTATTATTCACACGCTATGATTTGAATTATTGCGTTTAATCGATGAGATGAAAACAACAACAAAAATTTAAAGGTTTCTAGTCGATGTTGCGACCTTGCCAACCATACCATGTCGTTGAATATGATCAAGTAAAAGCAGCCAAAACACCTTCATAACGTTTATAAACATGGATATATCAGCTACATTATTAATAACTGTTGAAATGTCCTCAACTCGCTAAAGTCAAACCCCATCCTGTTTTCGCAACCCTTTCATTCACCAATGTATTTGATTCACATAGACTGCTGCTACTCACTGTTCTGAAATCGGCTATTTACATCTAGTTATTGATACCAACGTCAAGAACGATGCGGCCACCACAATATGTAGAGCCACTTCATTGCATTGTAAAGGTGTCTAATTATGCTTTTATGGTTTCGCAATTGACTAATGAGGGCCTTGTAACAACAGCAATAGCAAACGCAATAATGATAATGATAATAATAATGATAACAAAAAGAAAGACGAAAAACCCAAAACAATTACAATAAAAACAAAATAACTGCAACAATTACTGTAACAGTGACAATAATAATAATGACAATAACGCTTACAATAGCAATAATAGATTTTTCTCGAAATTCGATATCAGTCATATGAACGTTTATTGACCGTCATCTGTGATTTGAAATAAATTATGATCTTTGAACATCGTCTGTTTAGCCATTACATCATCCGTTCTCTGATTGCGTCATTAAATCGTCACTGCGTCAGCTCTTCTACCTTTAAGTAACTTTTTGTATCATTGCGCCGTTTGATGTATTAATACGATGCGGCTCGAGACCATCGATCGGTAAATTGAACTCGTTTTCGGTGTATGAAGGCATTCTACCAATGCAACTCCCTGCCTCCATTCCTCGATAAATTATCCGCTTCTGCTGCCGGATCATTAGTCTGCACTAGGTAACTCGGGACAACCTTTGTGACTCGATGCAGCGCTACTGAATGACATGGTGCCCACGGGCTAAATCTTACCTTTACGAGATTGGACATATTGGAGTAATTAATCAAGCTACAATGCGACATGTATTTCTGTCGTTAGACACCTGTTTTTCAGCATTACTCGGCAATATATAAATGTTTGAGCTCACCTAATAATTATTATGATGAGTTATATGGCAGATCTGATGTTAGCCATTTCGTAAAATAACCAACCTGAAACAAATGAAAGCAAAAACATGGGTTTTTCGAAACCCTCTTTTATTGACTGTTGGTATTCTGGTAGATGGCGCATTCGATCCATTTCCTTAAAAGATTATTTATAATGTAAACTTGCCGAAGTGGAGCTCGTCAAAGAGGACTCATTCGAGTGGTTTAACAATATTTGATATGTGTTGTCCTTTTTCTCTTAATTTTTGAGTTTTGTCCATAAATATTTGAAACATTGCATTGTCATGCAAGCGTGACATGTGTGCAAAATATCAGCTCTGTAGGTCGACGGAAACACAAAGAAAAAAGAGTTGAAATAACTCCCACGATCCGTCCATGACAAACTTCTCGCAGCGTCCATGAAAACCTTTACTGGCGTATATTTAAAAAAATAATTTATGGTGAAGCAATCGCTTTGTATTGCTAATGATGATCATATGGACAATGAGATTTGCTATATATCTAGTTTCAAACAGCCAATACCTATAATTCGAAAGACTATATAGTGAGCGCACCAATAAATAAGGCATGTAGTCGATTTTAAGACCCTGCCTACAATATGAAGCTGCCGGATATAATAAAATTCAAGTTTCTTTTAAACACGTTTAAAAGTTTTTATACATAGCTATAATATGCGACTATTTGCTAAATGCCAGACCCAGTAGCGTAGGCTAAGCATCTGTTTGAAATCAAATCTGCTTGCATGAACGTATGCAAAAACATGTGATAAAATGTATTATGATCAAATAGTTGTAGGGCTCTTATATTGTGCAAAAACTTGAACACGACCCTACGAGAGAAAACATATGAGCTTAAGACAATTTTTCACTCATACATCGTATGTGCTGATCCCATATTTTTATTATCAGCCATTCAGTTACTTTTCGTTTTGTTGATATCAGTGCATTCTTAGCTTTAAAAATAATTTTTTATTTGTATCTACGTAAACGACACTCAAACCAGCCACTGACTATGCAAAAGAACTGACAATGTTATATGGATTGCCTGTTGTTTGCTTATCACAAGATCCTACAGATACACTAAATATAAGGTTTGAAAAACCGCTTTAGTGACGGAGCGTAGATGCTTAACTCTGTTTGCTAATCCAGATGGCTTGCATATCTGCACGACACTATATGATAACAAAGATCATTAGGATCGCCCTCCTCCTTTATCGCGGTTTGGGACTGGCACTCGTTTCTGATTTTCTCTCTTCTGCTATGATCGAGTACTTTTTTCAACCAATTCATTTCCGCCACCAGCAGGGTCCTCTCGTCTCCCTGCTCAGTCACCAGCATTCTGCTCTGTAGACAACAGGACTGGGACAACGAATGTTCCATAACCTTTTCTTGGTCGATATTGATTCGATTTCCACATTTGGCCAAGTTTGCTGAACATTGCACACCGCTTCGTTTGACATACTTGGTATACACCTCCCGTCTTTTGTTATAAGTCCTCTCACGTAATTGAATTATGTCAACTTTTCCAGTTCGTCATAATTCAGCTTAATTATCAACTCCTCATGCTGTTTCCTGATGGTCAGTGTTTTGAAACCTATGTACGTTGATTTTAAGGCCTAGCCTTATTCTGCTGGCATCTACTTCAGCTCTTGTAGCTGCATGGGTGTCTCTGCAATTAGGTTTACATGTACATCGTCGCCAAATCTTAGCTTATTTAGTGGCCTTCCATTTACGATGACTGAATTAAAAGGATTTGGGGCTGATCTTTACAATATCACTGGCACTCTTCGTTCAAAGATAACAAGCTACACTTTCCGACACAATTATGCACAAGAGGAGAATAGGAAGAGCTAGGAACGTGGATACAGAACCTTAACGAGTAAATTTATTGAATATATATATATAGCATATGCGACCTTTTTGAAGGTGTGCAATGAGATGACTATATTCTCACGTGTTTTGTCAATTTCTTGGATTCCACGCCTTTTACGGCAGCAAACCTTCATCAAACGATCTATGCTATTTCTACCACTCATCAGAAGAGGGAAACCTGGCTTTTTATCATGCTGCGTGCCGTGGCGTGATATATAGCGGCAACTGTCACTGTTAGGACCGATTCAGCACGCTTTGTATCGGAACAAGAAAGAAATATTTCAGAGGGGTCAAGCGCCTAAAACGAAGCGACGCTTGGCGGAAATAGTGGCATCCCGCTAGGGTGGAGAGAGGAGGGGGCTGGGGGTTTCATGGAATTCAAGAATTGGGTCGTAAGAAGAAGGTTAATGTAATGGACCAGGGTTTTGTGAAGACAGATTGACAAAAAGAGGACGAAATAAAATCCTCTTCTGTTACTGTGTTTTGTGTACGGATGCGAACATACGCGAACATACAAGTACACATAAATACACACACACACACACACACACACACACACACACACACACACACACACACACACACACACACACACACACAAACACACAATACATTCGCGCAAGCATTGACTTTAAGCGTGCTTTTGTACGTGGTCCGACTATATGTTATAGGCTGAGTAAGTTAATGAGTGAGTAAGTAAGTCAAATCGTAAGTAGGTAAATCAGTGAGCGATTGATTGAGCAAATAAATAAGTAACTAGGCATGTTTATTTTCAGACTGTGCTGGTGATGATAACAATAGTGAGGGTGGGAAGAAAAAGATAGTAGGCCTAGTCTGGTAGTAGTAATGTGTAGCAAAAGGACCAGATAGCGCACTGCATCTTTATAAGCACAATTATGCACACGTCATATATTGAACTATTGCGTCATATTGGTTAGCTAAGAACAATAAAAAATGATGTATAGCAGGTAGATAGACTTCACGAACATGACAAGCACACAATGCTGTTGAATAAAATAAAATTAAGCTCTCCCTTAAACACCTTTTAAATGTTTATGGAATGGACTACATAATAATTATTATTATAAATTATAACAAATTATAATTTGTTCAAGGCGAGCAAATGCTTAGCCGTCTTCGTTGATTTGCCATTCAAATGCTTTTCCATGTGCTAATATCAGCAAATTCTTGATTAAAATTATACATTAACGTTTTAATTAATCTGCCTACAATTTTCAGGCCAGCCACTGGCCATGCAAGAGATTCTATAATGTTCCTTTGATAATATTAGACCTCCTTTGAATCGGGAACGCCTCTGAATTACAGCTGTCAAAGTATTTCAAACTGTTTCCCGGGTTCCCATCTATGTAATCGACGGATACCCGAATACACGTCGTGACTCAAGTATTGAGGGTCGGTTATGGTCAAATTAGCACAGGTGGCTATCGAATAGGGTTAGTTAGTTTATAAAATAAGAATGACCTTTCTTAATTTCTCCGTGCGTTGCGCTGCGTTGCTGAATACTAGACCGCAGAAGCACCACGCATTAGAGGGATACCCCAAAACTTCGGCCAACTTCGATCCAGTATTTTTTAATAGCATCGATTACTTTCATTCATTCATTCAGTCATTCATTAAAAGCATTTATATAGCGCCCCTTAAAGAAACCTACTCAATAGCGCTCCTAGCCCAGCCACGACTAAAGAAAAAGGTCTTGAAGAACTTTTAAAAACTTGACAAGAGTTTGGGACACGAGAAAAGAGCGGAGCTCAAGTGGGAGGTCATTCCACAATGACTTCTGCCGGAATTGTTGCTTAACCTCATTTAGAAGATGCCGATTAAAGCGACCAACGTTGAATCTTCGAAATATTGGCCCCACTGAAGAGCGTTCCGCTGGTCTCTCGAATGATTGGCGGTGTCCCATCTCATCTATGAGCTTATATCATCTATGTAGGAAGAATTTGTGTCCCATATCTGTCGAAAGGTCCACTAGTCCTTCTTTCTTTTAGAAACTAGAAATTAGAAGCATGACGTAAGGGACGCCTTGCATGACCGCCGACAGTTAAATTCAACTTCACTAATAACTCGTTATCTTTCGTTCATACTGCACTTGTAATGATACTGCAATTTGTCAGTTTGAAATTTAACGAACATTTTGATTGGGACAACTTCCGGTTCACCCAGACTCAATTATCGCTCAGGTCAGCCATCTCAACGGTCAATCAGGGAACCAGCGAACCGAAAGAGAATCAACGACCCGAGTGTGGACCCAAATAGATCGTTGGCCGATGCCACAGACTGTCCCTCCAGCCTTACATCAGACGGTGGCGTGACGGGCAAATACCCGAATGGACCCAGGACACGACCGCCCGTCATCCGCGATGTTTACCTGGGTTTGGGGGCCACACGTCCTGGCCGCCACATTAATATTGATAATGATATTGACGTTGGCGGCGTTCGCAGAATCCGCTAGAAGTTGTTCGGGGTAATGTTTGTCAGGCGGTACTAAATATTGCGCCTTCGTAGCCCTATCGTCTAACCGTTTCGTTTCGGGAGGGCAAACACGACGGCCGTGACGTTTACGATGACGCATCATTTATGGGCCCATATAGACATTGGATGAGCGGGAGAAGGGAACAGGGATATTGACACGGGTTGCGCCAATGTCGGAAAACGTCCCGGAACATTTTACTGCCGGTAATTTTCGTGTTCCTACGAGATCTAACGGTTGAATTTTTGGATGAAGGGATGTCGTAATATTATTTGAAGCCGTCTATGTAGCTGCATCTGGTTGGGGCCGGTGAGGTCGCTGGGATCAATGGAACTGTGGTCAGTGACCGGTACATTCCGAGGGCTTGATGACATATTACCCGGAGTAATCTACGTCCTCTGTAAATTCCCCTCCCGAATTAAATATAAGAATTTTTAAATTGAACAAGCAAGGATATAACGACGTATTGCGTTGAAAACAACGGCTGACGCTATCAGTGGAGTTGTCGTCTACAGCTTACGGTAACCACAATATGTAGAGCCACTTTGTCTCATTATAAAGGTGTCTAAATATGTTTTATGGGTTCGCAATTCGCTAACAAGAGCCTTGTAACAACAGTAATAAAACCGGCACTGATGACAATTTTAATGACAATTAGAGTGGTAGTGATAATGACAATGAAAACGAAAATGATAATGGTAATGATAGTAATGATAATAAGGAGAACACTGATAATTTAAAAAAAAACGACAACAACAATTAAATTATGAACAACTGTAAAAATGACAATGATAATGACAATAACAATTACAAATGCACTAACAGATGTACTTCAAAAATCGATGCAACTAAGCAACTGTCATATGAACCTTCTATCGACCCTCATCTGTGATTTGAAATAAATTACCTCTGAACATGGCGCATTCTTCGCATAGTCGCGCAGTCTGTTCCACGCAGTGTGTACAGCATCATCCGAGATATAACTAACCAAACTACATATCTGGCACAGTGGCTGATCGGTTAGAGCGGTCAGCCCGTAACGTTCAGTGTGTGCTGAGCGCGCTGGTTCGAGCCTCGTCCGTGGAGTCACTGTGTAGGGACTTTGAGCAAGTCCTTGGCGCACCATTGCTCTGCAGTACAACTGCAATTGCGCCGTCGAAGCGTGTGCGTGCAATTCTGAGCAAAAGATGCTGGAAGAAGGGTGGTATCAAATTTCAGTAATAAATAAATTAAATACATAAATAACAGGTATGGCTGTCGTTACACACCCTTTATACGGAACCACATGGCATTATATAAGCGCCTGAGCTAATATGAAATTATACCTATATCAACCGCACAGTGTCGTTAACCTGTAACTACTACTGCAATTATATGCCTCTCTGATTTGAAATATAATAGATGTGAGAGTAGCCAAGCCGCGAAGATAGGTTACATATATCACAGATAGATCGTAACAGTTCAACACTAAAGACCGGAATTCAATCATTTCTGCCTTTCACGGGCGTCAAAGCGAGATTCTTGGTAAATTTTCTTGTGCATCATCTATCGGGAATTTCCACAACGCTTCAGTGAGACCCATGGAGCTTAGCAATACAACGCAGACATTGATCCATGTGGCGCCATCTTCAGTCTTCGATGCGGGGTGTGGGGTGCGGGCTAGACCCACGGTCATCCGGGGAAGCGGAGAGGATAAATCAGGAAAAGGGGCTGCCTCGTTTGAATTTGGAAGTTGGCGAAGTCGTAGATTTGTACGCGATTTATTATGACTTACTGTGAGGTGACATCTGTTCGTCGCATTTGCATCTGATAATGTTTTTTAAAATGGTTCAATTCTATGTATTGTGCTATTGAGCGAATTTGATGCATTGCGTATTGTTCTCTGTTATTAATATTGTATTGTCCGTATAAATAGTTATACTACTGTTATTGCATAACGAGTATAGTGTCACTGTATTGCGTTGAAATGTGCACTTGGTGTATATCATTTGGTACAGCAAATATACATGACATGACATGACATGACATGACATGGCACAGTACAGAAGAGTAAGCTTGCAGTATCACGTCATCTGTTTATTACCAACAGACCGTTAATCTTATCATTGCGACATCTGCGTCTATTTTTACCCTGACTGTTTGGTCACTACGTCATCTGCTTGCGTCATTCAATCATCACTGCATCAACTGTTCTATAATTAAGTAATTCTTTGTATCGTTGTGCTGTTTGATGTATTAATGCGAGGCCATCGATCGATATTTGACCTTGTTTTCGGTCCATTTATATCGATCATTCAGATCTCAGCTCGTATCGAAATCCTTCTAACATAAAACGCATCCAAAACAATATATTTGTGTGTGCGTGGGTTTGCGTATGCGCGTGTGTTCGCGTGCGTGCGTGTGTTTGCGTGTGCGCGCGTGTGTTATGTGATATATATATATATTTATATATATACAATATATATATTTGATATAAACAATGCATTGTTTAAATGTGCAAGTATAACGCAGTTTGTAAAGCAGCAGATGTACGATGTTTGATATGACGTTAGGGGCCGATGTTGTCATGAGATGTTGTTAAACTGATCATTAAGTAAAAGCAGATGTAGTACTTTAAGTTTGAGCGGTCTACTTGGACACCTCTAAACTAAGACTAAACAAGGTTATATAAAATCGATAGTGACACGAAACATCTACTGTCTAACTACGGTTCGTTAGCATCCTGGCTATAGTTATCTGCCAAAATCGTTAAACTGATTATTAAACAAAGCAAATGTCGTGATCTATGTAGTCCTCTTAAACACCTGAAAAATTAAACTATGCGGCGTCTTGCAAACACATGTCACACAGGTTCCAAACCGTAATAATCCTACAAAAGTAAATGTTCGTGCTCTAAGCGTTCTTTTAAAACACCTTTTAAATAAGATCAAGCGACGTTACAAATGTACGAGACACACACACACTCACTTTGTGATATATAGTAATCTGGCAGGCAATTTATACCGATCGCAACGACCTCTGGCATCTTAGAGAAGTCATACGCTGTTTGCAGTCCAGCAGTGTCAGTTCTAAGCCTGGTTAAAGGAGGAGGAGGACGACGACGCTTATGAATTTTTTTAATCACACAGTGTAGTTAAGCCGCTACTAACTAACTAACTAACTGTGTAGTTAGACCAAAGACAATTAGCTTCATCCCGAAAATTGTATACAATTTATTACAAATGCAAGAATACTGATAAAATGATAAAGCTAGGCCTACATTTGTAGCGTCGCTTAATCTTATTTAAAAGGTGTTTAAAGAGAACCTGGAGCGGATTGGACTGACCTGAGATGAGGCGTAAAGGACAGCTGGCGACCGCATGGAGTGGCGAAGACTTTTCGACCAATGCTCCGATCGGAACAGGAGGAACAAAGTCTAAGTAAGTAAGTTACAGAGAACGCTTAGAGCACGAACATTGTTATCTAACTGTGTAGAGTTTGTGGTCAAAAATTAGAGAAGAGGTAGGTTATGAAGAAATCGAAAAGACGATGAGAGACTGCCTGATAGAATTGTAAGGAGAAAACTCGTTGCATCGATTCATCCACTGCATCGTTAGGTACAATGCATGCATGCCCACATATCCCGTGCTCTCCGACCACCAGTTAAAATAGGTCCAACGAGGGGGTAAATTCCCAAAATTCAGTGACTCTTATGGGTCGGGCAGGGCTCACAATTCAACTTATGTAAATTCTTATAATCCGTTAAAGAAAGTTCATGATTAATTTGTGCCATTTGAAAATTATGTTACTTACATTTACTACAATCAGTTTACACTGCAACTGACACCAACTCACCTGCTGCAAGTCGTCTTCGTCAATAATTATAATTATTTGCGTCATCTGTTATCTGCCAAAGTAATTCAAATGACTAACATACAAAAGGCTAATGTCGTGTTCTAAGCTGTCTCCTTAAACACCTTTAAAATAAGATTAAGCGACATTACATAAACACGAAACACACGCGGTTTGAACCGTGAAAACTATACATGATCTGTGGCTTGGTGTCTAATTAATGATTATTAAACAAAGGACAATGTCATACCTTAATGGAAGTCAAAGTGGACTCCTTAGGTAGGTAAGTAGGTAGGTAGGTAGGTAGGTAGGTAGGTAGGTAGGTAGGGAGGTAGGGAGGTAGGAAGGTAGGGAGGTAGGGAGGTAGGAGGTAGGTAGGGAGGTAGGTAGGTAGGGAGGTAGGGAGGTAGGGAGGTAGGGAGGTATGGAGGTAGGTAGGGAGGTAGGTAGGTAGGTAGGTAGGTAGGTAGGTAGGGAGGTAGGGAGGTAGGAAGGTAGGGAGGTAGGGAGGTAGGGAGGTAGGAGGTAGGTAGGTAGGTAGGTAGGTAGGGAGGTAGGGAGGTAGGGAGGTAGGGAGGTATGGAGGTAGGTAGGGAGGTAGGTAGGTAGGGAGGTAGGTAGGGAGTAGGGAGGTAGGGAGGTAGGGAGGTAGGGAGGTAGGGAGGTAGGGAGGTAGGGAGGTAGGGAGGTAGGGAGGTAGGGAGGTAGGGAGGTAGGTAGGGAGGTAGGTAGGTAGGTAGGTAGGTAGGGAGGTAGGGAGGTAGGTGGGTAATAGGTAAGTAAGTATCTTCTTTATTAAACCAGCTCCATAGCCGCACCCTGATGTACAATAAATTTAAATGTGCAGCATTCCAATTAAAATAGGATTTTCACTCTAGATTGCCTGCCTGTGGAATAACTCGGCCAAAGCGGTGGTGGGAATGTGAGATCGTCTCTTATATAGCAATATATTTAAAAGTACAGCATTTTATTTAAGAAAGAATTTCCGCATGTTCGAGCACTTGTATATATGTATATATATATATATATATATATATATATATATATATATATATATATATATATATATATATAACTACGTATATACATATGTTACATTATATACGGCCTGTCATAAACACGAACTTGATGTATATAATTATATTAACTTATGGCTCCATAGATATTTATTTGTGCGGAATTGAAGCCAAGGAGCACGAACGTTCCTGATGATGGTGGAAATGTGTCCGCAAGGGCCGTGATAATCGGCCTCTTGTGTAACCGGTTACCATGGACACCAATTGACCTGGCAGCCGCGCTGCTACCACATCTGCGGCCGAGGTCCAGAAGCGCATTTGGTTTTATCACGCTTGGAGCAGCTCCGAGCGCATCCCGATTCAACCGTCGACGACACCCGTGGGCTTCCTTTGAGCTGATTAGCGTCTGATGTATGACCTTTTTGGGGTGAAATGGAGTTGGGGTGGAAATTGGGGTATAGGGGTGGGGATTGGGGAGCGAGTAAGACTGTGAGTTATCGATTTCGTGTCTACTCCACCGGGAAGAAGTATTAAACTGATTGTACCTGAGAGGCAGCGTCACGAAAGATGGTGCCAGGAGTAAAACGAGGTCGTTTTCTCACGCTACCCATTTGGTATATATATGTCTCCATTGCTTACTCCATTGCTGCTATGAAGTTTCGAATAATCTTATTATTTTAATCCAAAGCCACTGAAATGATTTCTTTCCTCCTACACGGTTGACCTCTGTGTCAATTGAAATGGGTTTCGATCTATTGATTGGCTGAGAAGGATTGTCGTCTCTCCTCTGGTGGTCGTTAGACGTGCCCCATCATGTTCGAACAGCACGGACTGATGGATATTAGCAATTGAACAAGAAACCCCTACGTACGCAAGAAAGATAAATTTAATCATTTCTCATATGGTCATACCGTTTGCATGACTAAACTCAGCTCAAAGGCAATAACTTATGCATCAACACACTACAATACACTACACTACAACACTATTACACTACTAATAGCCAATCAATTGTGACACTCTACACTACAACACACTACACTACAACACCCTACGCTACAACACCCTACACCACAATACACTACACTACAACAACCTACACTACAACACCCTACACTACAACACCCTACACTGCAACACACTACACTGCAACACATTACACTACAACACACTACACTACAACACCCTATATTACAACACCCTACACTACAACACACTGCACTACAACACACTACACTGCAACACCCTACACTACGTAGGACTCATGAATCATTTCTCGACGCAATGCTAAAAGATGTGTCAAATTGATTTAGGTCAACTTCAAATCGAGGTTGACCCCAACCACCAGATGCGCTAAGAATCGGTGGTTTGCTTCCATTGCTGCTATCTAGAAGCCCAGATTCTAGGATAGAGAAGCCTAGACGTCTTAGGCATAGGCTTCAAACCACACACATCGAGAGGCAGCAGTTCAAGAAATCGATGTAGAACTAGTGCTGCGTCCACTAGCCTCTTGCAGAGAGAAAACAAATTCAAAACGCTCGGCTACAAAACAATTCTTACCCTTTCAACTTCCTTCCCTTCCTCCCCTTCCTCCCCTTCCTCCCCTTCCTCCCCTTCCTCCCCTTCCTCCCCTTCCTCCCCTTCCTCCCCTTCCTCCCCTTCCTCCCCTTCCTCCACTTCCTTCCCTTCCTCAATATCTGTCCGTTCCTTTCTTTGTATCTATGTTGTTCCTGCCCTGTTCGT